>VZDJ01000219.1:14673135-14830016 GCA_008694505.1 Cyanoderma ruficeps
GATGATAATGTACATTTTCTAAATCATTACTTCTGTAAAAATAAAATAAAAGGAGTGAAGCCTTTGTTTCACTTTTCTCATGCAGATGAATGGTTCGGGGATTTAGCCACTTGTTTCTAAAATCAGACACAGATTTCAGTGTTGTCTCCACATATTTATTAAGCTAACAAGTTTATTACATATGTAAAATGCATTTGGACAAACTGTATTTCAAACCAATAGAATAATTTGAGTCATCAGCTTTGTAGATGCATAATTACATGTTACTTCCTGGATTTTTATAATATACCAAGCTGGTATTTAATTAAAAACTGGCACCTGGGATCCAGTTTCTTTTGGGTTTTGCGTATGGAAATCTGGACCCTAATTTCAATATTTTTGTTAGTACCTTGCAGCTTTCCTGGCTCCACACCCATCCTCTGCTCTGAGGCTGGCTTGAGGGTGCAGGGTGGGATTGTGTTCCTGTTGAACTCAAGAGATCAAACCAACATCAAATCCAATTTATTTTTCTAGAACCAACAAAGATTTTGCACCAACACTGTCAGGACACTTCAGCTGCCACTGAACGGTATTTGTGAATTTTCTGTTCTTAACTTAATTCCAATAAATATGTTGAGCTATGGATAAGACTTGTTCTGCCTCTTCCCCTTCTTTAGGACGGAAACAAGGTATGTTTTCATTAAACCCCTTTATTTTCACTCGTTTCTTTCTGTTCCTCTTGTTACCCAGCACTTTGGTTTTCAGATTTGTCACCTTGTAAAGCCGTGGTTCTGCTGAGACTCTCTGGTCCCCCAACAGCAGCAGGATATTGAAGGATTTGAGCCGAGGTCTCTGAGCAGCCACAACCTCCTGCTCCAACCCCTCATTTCCACCCCAGGCACAGCTCCCTCAGCCCCACGTTTCCTCCAGGTAGGACTTGATTTCCATAAGATCTCCTTTCTGACCACTCAATCTTCTCTCCACGTTGTGTTGGCCCAGCAGGAGGCTGTAAGGTGGCTCCTGTCCCATGGGATGGTCCCAGGGGACCCCCAGCCCTTGGCTCCTGGGACCACTGGTGTTCAACCCAGCAGCCACGGGGACAGGGATGTTATTCCAGAGGGGAGGATGGGAACCACAGCTCTGCTCTCCCAGAGGATGGCTGCTGGCTCTTCCAGCACATTGTTCTGTGCTGGCAGGAACAAATCAGGGCTTGGTCTTTGCTCCAGGAAATTCCCTTGCCTTCCCTTACCCAGCTACCCCAAGTATCTTTCTGCTGCCACAGCAGTGGATCCCGACACCCACACACAGCACTGGTGTCCTGGGGTGGATTTTCTTTAGGGCTGACTTGGGAAGTGTGCCCATAGGAAATGAGTGAATAATTCAATAATTTGTAGCTGGTTGGAGAGCTGGAGCACCTCCATGCTCTGGCCAGGGTTTGGAAAGTCGATGAGCAGATGGAATGTTGGGCTGTGCCCTCTTTCATCCTTCTTCAAATTCCCCCGTAGGTTTGGGAAGTTGTGGGCATTTGGGAAAAGGTGCTGGTGGTGACTCTGTGCAGGTGTCCTGTGCTCTCTGAGGGGGTGTCTGTATGAGCAGGACCAGGCTGTCCCAGTAAGGACGGGGGACTGGGGTGTGCCGTGCCTCTGGGCACCAGAACCAGAGGAGAGGCTTCCTCTTTTTGGTGTGTGCTTGCCAAGGCAGCCTGGAGGAGAAAACAGAGCAGGGAATCAAATAGAAAATCCGGATGTTTGGTGGAGGAGGGAAAGCTGGGGCGTGGAGTGAAGGCAGCCTGGAAAACCGTGGGGTGTTGTGTAGCCTGAGAGGGGAAAGGGGGGTGACGAGGTCTGGGGCAGTGCCAGAGAACAGGAGGAGGCAGAGACCGTGGAAAGCAGCTGGGAAGAAGCCTTCTTTGCGGGAGGAAATGTTATTATTAGTGCTCAGTTTCCTGGACAAAAGATTCTTGTCTATTTAAATACTTCAGCTTCACAGAGCTGCAGTTCTCCAGACACAATAAAATCTTTTCTCCCTGTCATTGTCATTTCCCGCTGGCAGCAGGTGGTTAAAGCTCCTGTGCTCTGGAGTAGGACATTGCAGGCTGCTGTGACCAGGGAGGATAAGCCCTGGGGACAGGGCTTTGTCCCTTCTGCCCCCTCTCATCTGTTCATGGAAATTCTGCTCTCTCACAGCAGTGCAGATGCTGCTGAGGGAGAGATTAAGATCTATTAGATTTGAATAAAATTGGCAAAAGCATAAAAAAAATTAAAAAGTTGAATATCTTGATAGAAACCACACTTAAGAAACCTCCTGGGCCATCCTCAGGCTTCCTCAGCCAACCATGGCAGGTTTTAAACACCAGCAGCAGAATACAAACCTCACTAATGCCAAATAATCGCAGCTAATGGATAATTGGAATTATTCTCTCCATCCAGGTGTACACAAAAACCACACAGGGGTTGGAGTTGCTGTTGTGGGGGAAGAGATCCAGGCTCTGAGGTGATACTCACACCTGAGCTGACTTTGGTGAGTGAGGTGAGGTGCTGCCCTGGCCCTGGTGTCTCCATGGGATCTTCTCTGTGTGCTTCAGCAGGTCAGGCTCTTTCCCACAGAAATTCCAGTTGATTTCCTGTGATAGGTGAGAAATACTTTTCCCACCTGTCTTGAAATGTTTAAATCTGACAACCATAGTTGGGAATTTTCTTTGTAGAATCCTGATTTTTTTTTCCTGTATTCAGATAGCTTGAGTTTAATATCAGATCTATGCCTATAATGATAGAAATGGGACTTTTATTCCATAAAAAGATGGGAGATATCTCACTCTGCTCTTTTCCTGATTATAATGGTTGCTTGTTCCAAACCCTGCAAGACTTTGAAAAGTCAGCCTTCCTGAACGTATGACAAATATATCACAGAATCGGGGAATATCCTGTCTTGGAAGGGACCCACAGGAATCATTGAGTCCAACTCCTGGACCAGATATAAATATAAATTTATATTGAATTACTACAAAAGTGCAGATGTGCTTAAAGCAGTGTGAGGGAGCCGTGGTGGGGCTCGTGGCTGTCACAGAGGACACACAGGATGCACAGTTGCTAAACCACTAAAAGCACGTCCTGTTCATCTCAGTGGGGAGCGTTTCTGTGTTGGGATTCTGGAAAACTGAACAGTACACTCAGAGTGAATGAATAAATGCAGCCAACAATGACTACCTGCAGTCATTCCAGTTAGACATAGGTTTTAACCAGAGAGTTTTGGAAGATAGCAGGAACCATTCTTTAAATGCAAAATACTTGGGGATGAGCTGCCAGTGTTTGATAGGTGTGAGTTTGATTTGCTCTTTTTGTCAGGGTAGGTGAAGCTCCAGCTGTGTGTGGCCTCCAGCCTCAGCACTGATGTGTCAGCCCTAGCAATTCGTGTTTTGATTTCACAGCAGCCTGCGCTGTTCTGTGCTGGACTTGTCCTTCTGCGTTGGGCTGCATCCACCCCAGAGCTCTGAGCTCAGCCCCCATTTCCTGGGGGTCCTGTTCCCTTCACCCCATTTCCTGGGGGTCCTGCTCTGTTCACCCCATTTCCTGGGGGTCCTGCTCCCCTCACCCCATTTCCTGGGGGTCCTGCTCCCCTCACCCCATTGCCTGGGGGTCCTGTTCCCTTCACCCCATTACTTGGGGTCCTGCTCCCAGCCAAGCCTGGCCTCCCCTCTCCTGTGAGGATGAGGGAATGGCTCTGTCTCCCTGCTCCTGCTTTGCCAGCAGGTAGGGAAGGAGTAACTTTTGACCATGGCAGTGTGTCCTGAGCCTGGGGGTGCTGAGGGAGCTGGGGGCAGGCAGTGGCTGCTGTTGGGATGGGCGGAAGGCTTTGGGAAGCATAGGAGTGTCCAGGAGCAGGCTGGCAGCAGTTCCCTGCCTTCCCTCTGCTGGGAGCACAGGAGCTCCCAGACTCTGACCAAGGACCACCACCCCCAGCCCCTTGTGTCTCCAGAAGGCTGTGGTGACATGTTCCTCCCTGCAGCTTTGCAATTCTCCTGCCACTCCTCGGGCTGTGCTTTCCCTCTGCTGGAGCCGAGCTGTGGGAGTGTGGAGATCACTGGCTGTGCTGTGCCTCTGTCCCTGCACTTGGGGAGGTGACAGCTGCCACAGCTTAGGGCAAGGACAGGCATCCAGGGACTCCTTCCAGGCTGGGGATAAAAACAGGCAGCAGGCTCAGTGAAGCTGAGAACGTGGCCAGCAGCAGGAGAGGCTGAGTGGGAGAACTCGTGCCAGGGCTTGCCCGAGGGATGAGGGGCTTTGTTTGCCCTCCAGACCAGCTCTGCCTCTCCCTCTCCCCGTGGCCATGGGGACAGCAGTGGCTCCTGGGTGACTGTGCAGTGCATGTTGGCCCTGGTGGTGTGCTGAACCGCTCAAGCAAATCATCCTAAAATAGGCTTCATATGTGATGCAGAAGAACCCAAGCAAAACAGAGCCCAGCCAACCCCAAATTTATGCTTGTGGTTGCTGAAGCTTGTGAGATCAATTTTTTGTTTACTTAAAACTGATTTCAAAGAGGTTTTTTTTTTCCCCTTTCTTTCTTTTAATTCTCATTCTTGATCCTTGGGCTGGGGGATGGTCATGGCACTGCTCCAGCTGGGGCTGAGCATCCTGCTGTCATCATCATAGAGAAGCTCTGTCCCAAAATGCCCAGATTTAAGGTCCTGGTGAGATGGGGGAGCTGTTACCCCCCCAGAACAGGACCTGTGGTCGCTGTTCCATTGGCATGTCCCAGCAATCACCCGTGGCATCCTGAGAGATTATCTTATTTTCATGACAACCTGGAAAAGTAGATCTCAGCAGAGCCTGTTTTTTTTTCTTTTTTTATTTCTAACTTTTGAAAATATTGAAGCTAGGAAGTGTTAAAAGAATGAGTTCAGCTGAAAAAAAGGGAAAAAAAAAAAAAGGGAAAAAAAAAGCCAAGAAACAAAAATCCCCAAAGCCCACAGAGGCTCTGTGGAGCTGGCAGAAGCCAGAGCACAGAGTCAGTGCTGGCTGATTCCATCTCTTTGTCATCTCACTTGTGGGGCTTACCCCAGTGAAATAGGAAAGCCTCGAAAGTCCAAACTGCCGTATTTCAGGACAAACTAAGAAAATAAAGAAAATTTTATAGAAAATAAACATGTGGGATAAATAAAGCCCAGGCAGGAAGTGATGACTCTGGGGGACAGAGACCTGAGGTGATGCTACTCACAGCCCCCAGCTCCTGCTGCTGGGGACCCTTCCCAGCCTGGCCAGGGCAGGGAAGCGAGGGAAGCACCCATCTCTTTTGTTTTTTCAGGAATCCCTGGCTGTGTGGCCCCCGTTTCGGCAGAGAATTCCTGCAGCCTCAGCGTTTGAACTGGCCGAATCCCTGCGGGGCCGGGGCCAGCAGCTCCGTCCTGGCCAGAGCCCATCGTCCCTTCAGTGGCGATGTGGTGAGCTCGCCCTGCTGCCAAGCCCAGATGGAGCTGTTCCCCGAGCAGATTCCTTCCTCTGGGTCCCTTTCATTTCTTCTTTTCTTCTTATTTTCAACACTTATTTGCAGATTTGTCAGTGTTACGCCTGGCGTCCCACTGGCAGTTTGTGTTGGCCTGCTCGGGGTCCCTGTGGCCTGAGGGGACAAGGCCTGTGTGGGGACTGGGCCAGGCAGCCCAGCCTGCCAGGGGCAGAGCCCAGGCTGGGGGTTCAGCACTGGCAGCTCGGGGAAATAAATGTGTTTGTGAATGGAAATGGCCTTGGGGGAAAATCCTGAAGAGAACAGGGTGGCCGGTGCTGCTGCTGTCTGTCTGTCCCTGCGGAACCTCAGTGCTCCTGACCGGGGTTATTGTGCTGTGTAATTGCTTTTGGACGGTGTTCAGGCAGCAAAGTGGGGCAGGAGCCACTCTCCGGGTTGGTTTAACTCTTCTGTGGGGTGTGATTTCTGCTTGGTTACAGAGGCAGATGGGGTGGGCAGCAGCAGGGTGGGAGCTCTGGCAGTGCAGGACGGCAGGACCTGGGAATGCGGGCAGCACCTGAGGGAGCAGTGAGGGACACCAGAAAAAGGATTTTACTAAAAAAAAATTAAAATATGAGGTGTAAGCCTGCAGTTCAGTGAGGAGGGAGAGGAGGTGATTTTGAAAGGTTTGGAGGAACACAATGGAACAGAATGGAACGGAATGGAACAACTCCTGGCTGGGGGAAGACAGTCCATGGAGCTGCTCTGCACACGCTGGGACCCATCCCATGGGCACAGAATGAATCGATGTGTCCCAAGCGTTAGGAGGGAGGAAGATCCGTCCCAGAACCCCATCCCAGAGCAGGCCGGGGGAGCAGAGGGCGTGTAGGAGCCGTGGGGACCTCTCAGCTCTTTGGTGGAGACAGTGTTAATCGCTGGGGCTTAGCGGCGTGGAGGGCCGGGCAGGAATGGCGGCGGGGCTGTTAAGCAGGAGGAAATGGTTCTCTGTCTAGATGGGCTTAACACAATGTAAACTCCACAGAAAGTTAAAGCCTGATGTGTGAAGGAGCCGAGTTACCCAGCACAGCAGCGTGGGTGGAGGGTTTCCTCACGGTGCTGGTGGAGATAAAGCCAACCCAGTGTCCCTGTGCCTTTTCCTTTGGATACAAAGGAAAGCATCTGCAATGACAACTGACATCCTTATGGATGCCCTTCCCAAATTCTTTCTTGCACAGGTTGTTTGGCTAGAAAAAAAGATGATTTTTTTTTTTTTGTATTGGAAAGCCTGTCCAGATTCTGAGGAAAATTGGTAGAACAGTGTTTTAGTTATAATTGATTACGCAGTGTCTCATTTTGGAATCGCGTTTTTGGCCAGGGTACATCTGGCCAACGATGCTGTGATAGTGCCCCAAGCCTTCCTTTTGGTTCTCATTTAGCTTAGAAAAGTAATTAAAGGAGGGTGAAAAAAGAAGTGACAGAGTTACTGACTCTCTTTCCAAAAGTGAAGGGTTTAGGCCAAACTCCTGCTAAGAAAATAAACAGAATTTCATTTTTTTGTTGCAAGTTCTTCCCATATATTGAATTTCCGTGCTCAGGGACAAGGGGGATCTGCTCGAGTGAGCAGTGATTGGATTCTGATGGCTTTGAGTTGTGCTTGGATTTGCTTCGGAAAGCTGGGGCTGTCCTTGGAGAACAGGGTTTGGACCTGAGCTTGAGGCCTTGTTCTCTAAGGAGCACAAACCTTTCAGCCCGAGTTACCAAGTTGTAACTTTTGTGGCTGTGCCTGGAAATTATTTTCCTGCACAGTGTCCTGCCCAGCAGTGCTGTGATAGAGCCCTTCCTCCCCAAATTAGGCCAACATTTGCTAGGCTGAGCCTAGAAACCATTTTTAATTGAGGCACGTTGCAGAGTGGTTGGCTCTTCTGGCACGTCTGGGTGTGAATATCCTTCCCACCTTCTCTCCTGCAAGAAGAGGAGACCCATGTTGGGATAATTTCTGCAGAAAGCAGTAAATTTGGGAGTGTTTGAGCTTGTCCCAAGCGTACCCATGACCAGGACCCTCTGATGTGGGGCTGTGCTGAGCAGGGATGAGCCCTGGCAGGGGGTGGGAGATGTTTTGGTGGTCACCACGAGCATCAGGGTTCCTCTGGGCAGTTGGGGGTGGCAGCAGATGGTCCCAGGGGAAGTGCTTTGGGAGCCAGGGGGGTGGAAGATGCTCTGTGATAAATTGATAAATGTGTCATGGCTCAGCTCCGGAAACAGGGCAGGGAAGGATGTGAGCGACAGAGGATTCACATCCTGGAAACGCCGCCGTGTCACGGCTCGGGAATTCAGCAGGATAAATGCATCTGCCTGTCCTGCTGCAGACAAGCTGCTTAATGTGGGAAGCAGAGTTTCCTGTAGCACCGAGCCAGTGGGGAAGGGAAAACCCTGAGAGCCAGGAAGGGCCAGGGAGAATTAAGCAGGTAAACCCATTAGCAGTGACCACCTCTTTGTGTGGGGATTACGCAAAGCTGCTGCTGTGGGATGCTCGGTGTCTCGGGAGGAGCCAGGGCTGCCAGGGGGGGCCTCTCCCCTCTCCTGAGGGCCTCGACCCCAGAGCTGGGATTAGCACTTGCCACAAGCTGCCCTCACTAGCCAGAACAAATTGCTGCACGTGCTGAGAGAGAGAGCCTAACCTGCAAGGACCGTGGTGATGCTGTGGGGCAGAGGTTTGGCAGGCTTTGCTCTGGCAAATCCCTCCACTCCTCCCAACAGGACCCTCCTCATGGAAATCACTCCTCTTTAACCGACAGATTTACACCGTTCTACTGCTCCGGACAGAGGTTTACCCCAGCTCCCTCCTCAGCCTGGGGGTCTAAAAACAGAGCCAAGGCACAAAGGGGAATAGATGTGCTGTCCCAAGAGCCTCTCTCAGTCGGGACATCCCAAAATGGTTTGGCATAAGCTTGGGGCAGTGGGGAGGGAGCTCTGGGGTGCAGTGGAGGGTGCTGAGGGAGGATGTGTGCAGGGGGGGACACTGCAGGGATGAGCAGGGGCCAGGCTGGGGCGGGGACACTGCAGGGATGAGCAGGGGCCAGGCTGGGGCTGCAGGGCTCCCTGGCTCCCTGCCGGAGCCCCCGAGGGGACAATGCCGCAGGACCTCGTGGTGGCCAGGGCTGTGTCCCACAGCTCCCGTCCCCAGCCGTGTGTGTCCTCCGGCAGCCTTTCCAAAATGCCGACCACAGGAAAGCAGCAGAAACCCAAGCTTTCCTTTTGCTTGGATTCCCATCAGTTCCCAGAGTTTAATAACAGACTGTTCCAGGCTCTGTCGCTCGGGTTGGTTTGGCTCTTCGGGCCGGGGCCGAGCGCTGTCTCATGGGCAAAGCAGCCGCGGGGTGAGAGGAAGAGGAGGAAGCAGCCAGGCTGTGGGATGAGCGGTTTCGCCGGGAGCCTGACCCCGCTGTGCTCCCCGCGGGGGTCCCGGCCGGCCCCGGCCCCACGCAGCAGAAGCGCAGGGGGGACCCTCCTCGTCCCGCTCCTCTCGCTTCCATTTGTGCGCCAGATGTTGAGCCAGATGTTGGCGCTGCCGTGTCCGCCCGCTGGCAGCGGCAGCGCCGGGGGATGCCCGGTCCTCGCTGCTGCCCGAGCTCCCGGCGCTTCGGCACCGCCACCTCCCGGGCACCGCGGAGGGGACACGGGTTCCCGTGTCAGCCTGCGGGGAGGAATTTATTTATTTTCTTTATTCCACGGTGCCTCCCGGGCATCGCGGAGGGGACACGGATTCCCGTGTCAGCCTGAGGGCTGAGTTTATTTATTTTCTTTATTTCGCGGTGCCTCCTGCCCTGCAGCCCGGCCCTGCCCAGCAACCCTCTCACAGCACACTCGGGCTCCCAGCACTTACTGGGAGAGACGTGTAATGGTTTTATTAAGTCTTATAATTCTCCTTCTTTGCCTCTCACCCTCAGGACAAACAGCCCGAGGTGAGCATGGTTTCTCCGGGCAATGCTGGCTTGTCCATCTGTCTGAGGCAATTACTGTGGCTTCCCCGGGGATTATTTTTCAGAGCAGGTGTTGACATTTTTCCCCAGCTGGGTGTCAGGCTGTACCTGCGGGGGCGGTTTGGGAGCAGCAGAAGCCTAACGAGAGAGTGCCCTGGGTTAATGAGGTGTTGCAAGACAGCCCAGCTAAATCCAGCATTACACGGTCCAACTTTCCAGTTTAATTAGAAACCCGGTTCTCCTGCTCATGCATTAATTCACTTTTTGACTTGAGTGACAGCCCAGGCTCTCACAGGGAAGGCGAGCACTGTGTTTAAGAAAGGTGTGGGTGTTGTTGGCTGTCCACATCCCCCTGTCTTGCCCAGCTTTGTGTTTGCCATGGCAATATGGTGCTGGGTCCAGGCAGTGCTTGGGTCCCTCTTTGGCCCAGAGGAGCAGCTGGGGCCTGTGGGATTGGCAGAATCCACCTTTCCCCTCTATTTCCTCGTGGATCCCACAGGTGGGAAGCAGCTCTGCAGGGCCATAGGGAAGGTGCAGGGGCCTGGCACATGCTCCATCCCAGCGGTGGCTCCACCATTCCCATGGCAGCTCCCGTTTGCCTGGGAGCACTGGGATTATGGAGATGCTATCAGTGCTGGGGAGAAGGTCTGGGAGCCAGCAAGTGCAGAAGTTCAGGAGTTCAGTAATTAGCAGAGCAATTGTAAAGCACAGCAATTAGTGGCTAATTGCTGCAGCAGAGGTATGCAAGGCAGAGTGCCTTTTATTCCTCCCTCCGTGTGGGATGGCTCATCCCAGGCTGATGGGAGCAGGAACCACTTGTGTCTTGCCCCTGTCCTTGATGGCAGGATAGGACAAGGGGGAAATGATTTCAGATGAAGGATGGTAGATTTAGATTTGATATTAGGGAGGAATTCTTCCCCGTGGGGGTGGTGAGGCCCTGGCACAGGTTTTCCAGGGGAGCTGTGGATGCTGTGGGTGGAGCACGGCTCTGTGGTGTTCTGGTGATGTTCTCAGCTGGCAGGAGTGGCTCTTGAGCTGCTTGGGAGATGTGCATTGTGCCAGAGGTGGGGAAACTCAGCCTCACAGGGGTTTGGGAGCCACCAAGGGGCCTCAGTGCCATTTTTAGAGCCCCATTTAGCCAGACACGGAGGCAGTGGGAGGAATCCCTCTGGGAATGGGCGTGATGCTCTGCCACCCTTGTGCAGCCCCTTGCTCACCCCAGTCACTGCCACTGCCCCATCCTCACCGGGACAGCCTCAAAGTATCTGGAATTACTTATGAACAGCCTGTAGAAGAGACATATTTACTTAATAAATAAATACAAATAACATATGGCAGGTACCAGCATGAAATACACACTATTGATGTTGTGAGGGAGGCCAAGGTCTGAGGCTGGAGCTTTGCCTAGTTCAGTTTAATATGCCCAGCTGGCACTTACCAGCCTGGCCCTGACTAAGGGGACTGATGGTGCAACCTGGAATTGCTCGAGGGCATGTCAGAAGCTACACACCTGGATGGATACCTGTATTTACACACAGGATCCAGGGAGGCTTTGCCTTAGAAATCCTGGGGACACAAAATGTGCACTTCTCTGGGAACCGGCGTGACCCTTGGGCACATTTCTGGGTGCCTGCCCAGGGCAGGGCCTGGGAGCTGCAGCGTGGTCATGGCACACATGGGCACACAGCTGAAGGTAATGGCACACATGGACACAAGGCTGAGGGTCATGGCACACATGGGCACACAGCTGAGGGTCATGGCACACATGGACACAAGGCTGAGGGTCATGGCACACATGGGCACACAGCTGAAGGTAATGGCACACATGGCACACAGCTGAGGGTCATGGCACACGTGGGCACACAGCCAAGGGTCATGGCACACGTGGGCACAAGGCAGAGGGTCATGGCACACATGGGCACACAGCTGAGGGTCATGGCACACATGGCACACACAGGGCAGGGGGAGATGGGGCCCCGTGGACCTTGGGAGGGTGTCGGGGCTTGTCCCCTCATCTCTGCAAAGCTTCGTGCAGAGCAAAGGGGCTCTGCTTTGGCTGGATTTGGCAAAGCCTTGACCTAAAGCTCGGAGCTCTGATGATCTCTAGGGAGGCAGCAGCAGTTGGGTTTTGGGATTTGGGGTGATCTCTGAGCTTTGGGGCCGGGCCTCAGTCTGCTGAGACGGGCAGTGGCAGGAAGAGGATCGCCTTCTGGCCATAGTGAGTCCGCGGGCCCAGCTTGCTGTTCCCGTTCTTCTTCAGCCCCACAAACCAGTTCTTGTCCGCGTGCATTTTGGAGACGTAGGTGTTGTAATGGTTCTCCTCGAGCCTTTCCAGGAACAGGCACTCCTCACCCAGTAACTGCTGAAAGAGAGCCCAGGGGAGGGACAGTGAGCCAGTGCCGTGGGGATGGGGAGGTTCCTGGTGTGACAATCCCAGCTCAGCTCTCCCCTCTAAGATGCCATCCACACCCACCTCGGAGATTCCCACACCCCAGTAAAGCTCATATTTAAACTGTGGGGTAGGTGGCCTTGATTTACTCCCCTGGGCCACTCCTGTAGCAAGGTGTCTGTGACCTGGGGATTTTAATTGGCAGTGCCCAATCAGCCCCGTGCTCCATGAGCTGCTCCTGGCCCTGAGCTGTGTGGTGGCAGCTACAGGCTCAGAGCACAGAACCAGGATGGTTTGGGTTGGAAAAGACCTAAAAGACCATCGAGCTCCAGCCGCCTTGCCTTGGGCAGGGACAGCTACACCAGGTGGCAGCTGCCGAGGGGCTGCAGAGCAGCTGCTGCTCCAGGTATGAAACACAATATCCATCAAGTGTCCGATAGGAAATACAACATTTATCAGAGGCGGGGCAGTAAACGGCATTATTTGGTAATTTATTGACTTCCCCCCAAAACAGAGCCAGATGCAGAGTGGCCATGCAGCTGCCAGAATCACCAACAGAGCCGAATTATTGCCTGTGGTTTGCACTGCTCAGCTGTGAGATTTCTGCAGCCCCCCAGCCTTCCCCATGTGTGATCCCAGGGGATCCCCCACTTACAGAGCCGTAGAGCAGCCCGTTGGTGTCCATGGCCAGGTACTGCCCCGACTGGGTGCTCCTGATGTGCACCACCCCCACGCTTTCTGCACTCAGCTGCAGCTGAACTGGGAGTAAAAAACAAAACAAGTGAAGGGAAAATAGGAAATAGGAGGAAAAAAGAGCTGCCAGAAGGTTAGGGGGGTATTTTGTTGAAGTCTGGCTTATAAAGAGTTTATAGGAAACAGTACAGTGTGTAATAAAAGTGTCTCCTCGTACCCTCTTCATCAAAGAAATCCCACAGCCATCCTTTAGGAACCAGAGACCATTTTTTTCCCCTCTTTTACATCAAAGGAAGGGCAGCCTTTTGGTTACGATGCTGGAATGGGACACAGGAGATTGGGGTTTTAATTCTGGCTCTAATTTACAAATTTCTCATGTGGTTTGACAAGACACTTAAGGAGTCACATATGAGGAAGTATTTTGAGAGCTAAGCCAGGGATGGGCAGACTGCAGATGCCTGCACTGCAAAGCCCCGATCCAAATCCAGCTGTCTGCTGCAGCTGGATTTATCCAGTGTGCTGTAGATGGAGAATGGGGAAATAGAGAAGGCTGTGGCTGCAGTGACAGTGACTTGCAAATTCCAGCTCTTCCCAGTGATCCTTCCCATCTCGTAGGCAGCTTTTCCCCCCTAAGATTTATAACAGCAATATTCAGGTTGCTTGGAATGAAGTATGAGCAGATGTCTCAGCTCCAGCTCCTTCCTTCCTGTTTACATTTAATTTATTTATCCTTATTTAGATGAGGTAAAAGGCAATGTTACCTCTTGGCCTGGTGGAACACCCATTCCAGCAAAATCTTTGCTTTAATGGTTCACATTCTTCATTTTTGGCATTTCCTGCTCAGCAAATGATAGTTAATTAGGAAATTGTGTGGGTGCAGGTTTGCAGGAATACTTGGCCCCCGTGCATGCCTGGTTTAGGCTGGGAATGTGCCCTGGGAAAACCCCAGCCCACCTGCATGCCCTGGGGTGCTGCAGACCTGGCTGAGGAGCAGGCCAGGGAGAAAAGAGGAAAATGGGATGAAAATGATGATAGTGCTCTAAAAGCTGTCCCCGAGCGAGGGGAGTGAGGGACTCTCCTGCTGGCAGTGGGGATGTTGAGAGGTTTGGCCATACAGGGAGGGAGAACAGTGGGTCCAGAGGAAGGAGCTTGTGCACTAAATTCTTACAGGTTCTCTTACAGGTCTGTACAGAGATTTCCTTCCATGAAGTAACGGGTTGAAAACAAGAAAATGAGACTTTTTGTAGAGATGAGCATGAGCTTCATCCTGGAGAATCTGCAGCGTCCAGGAAAGTTTTCTTTCCATTCCTTGGTGCAAGCTTGGAACGCCCACGTAAAGGATGTGGGAAATGGATCCTGACGTGGGGCTGGACAACAAAGGCTTAGAGAGGGTGACTCCTTCTACTCTTCCTAGAGATCCTCCCTGATTCTGAGGCCATTTAGGAGAAGAATAAGAATTCTCCATATTTGTCTGGAACAAAATGCACATGGGCACGGGCTGTTTGCAGAGCACTGGTGCAGCTGGAACCCTGCTGGCCCCCACTGGCTTCCCAATGATCCGTGGGTGTTTCTGTGTCCTGTCTCTCCCTGGGGCTGGCAGGTGGCTGTCCCAGCTGGGTGACAATATCCCACAGTGCCACTGATGCTCTGGGCTGCTCCTCGTGCACACCAGGCAGTGATGCTGAGCTGCTCCATCGTTTTCCAGGTGCAGGACCATGGGCAGCCACGGGTGCTCAGAGCAGGCTACATCTCATCAAGGCTGCTCTGCTGGCACACAGCCCTTCCAGGAGTTTCCTCTGTAAATGTTAGTGTGTTCCTATATCCCAGTTTATGAGATGGTTTACAGGAGGTTCCTTTCTGGCAGAGGTTTGCACACACGTGGCCCCAGGCCAGCAGGCAGGGAGGTGGGAGCGTGCTGGGACGCAGGACCTGCCTGTCCTCACTGCCCACGTGCAGGTGCAGCCTGGGGACCGCTCCAGGGGATGGGTTTGCTTTTCCAGAGGGAAAAGGACTGGGCTGGGTGACAGCATCCCTGCTCTGAGACAGCAGCTTGAGGCACAGGAGTGGGCGTTCACGTCCTTGGTGGCTCCCCATGTCCCAGGAGATGCCATCCTGATCCTCACCTCTCCTTCTGACTCCAGCAAAACCTCTGGGAAATGCTGCAGAGCCACTGCCTGAGCTCAAACCACCTCTCCTGGTGTGTCTGTGAGCCCAGTTCTGTCTCTTGCAGATCCTTTGGGTCACCATCCAGCCTTTCCCAGGGGTGTGAGGGTTATGTGCCGGGTTTATTCCTGGCTGGAGGCTGGAGCTGCAGGCTGTGTTTATCCGGCCTCAGGGAGCTCACCTTCATCCACCCCCAGCACTGCCTCGTGCTGGGAAGAGTGTTCGTAATTAAAACTCGGCTCTAAACTGCCTGTCATTAAAACAACAATAGCGAGAGGAAAGGTTGACTTTGGGGGCAGAGGCCACATGTGTTGTTTGTGGTTTAAAGAAAATAAAAATGCTTTTCTTAGCACTTTGTAAGGGTGGCTTGGCTCCTCACAGCCCTTCCTTCTGACGAGATTGGAGCCTGGCAGGTGCCGGTCCCATTCCAGTAAATGTTCAGGATATGGTGCACCCAGAGGTGGCTGCCAAGAGCTGAGGGGAAGAGCCCAGCCCTGCTGCCCACGGAGCCCGGCAGGAGATTCGCTGTGTGACCTCCAGCTCTCCTGAGCGGTGCGTTAAAAAATCCTCTGAAGAGTTTTTGGTAATGCAAGAGCACAAAAAGCATAAAATTCCCAAGGATTCCTTGGCAGGACAGGACGGTGGCGTCGGCAGGAGCAGCTCCCCCCAGCAGAGGTCTCAGTGTCCCACGGGCTGGAGCCACCAGGGTCGCTGACTGCAGCTGAGGGGACACCCTGCCATAGGTGACCTATTAAATCGCTGTGGCACACGGATGACAACGCAAAGACAGCACAGAATTCCATGTGATGCTGTGTGTGTGGGATGCCAGGCTGCCCCGAGCCCTCCCTGCCAGGGCCAGCAGTGTCCCCAGCCCTGCAGTGTCCCCAGCCCTGCTGTGTCCCCAGCCCTGCTGTGTCCCCAGCCCTGCAGTGTCCCCTCTCTCTGCCTGCCATGAGCTGAAGCCAGTGCCAGATTTCATACTGCAGACGCCTATTTACATCCCTCACATCTACCCTTTGCCAGCACACACCTCACCCCTGCTCTCCGTGCGAGCTTCAGCTGCGTTCGGCCCCTGGGAGGTGTGCTGGCACACAGACCTCGGCCCAGATCCCCTTTTCCCCAGCTCCCCCCTTCCCAGCCGATGAAATCCCAGAGGAATTACCCCAGGCAGCCCCCGGGGGATGCTCACTGTGCTCGTCGCTGCGGTCCCTGGTGCCATCCACGGTTCCGTCCGGGAGGATGCGCAGGAAGTGCCCCCCGTTGCTGCAGTACAGGAGTTTGGGTTTCTTGTAGTTGCCAGCGGGCAGGTCGAACTTTTCTGTCAGCGCGGTGAAGGTGGTGATTTCCCCCTCGGCCATCCTGTGGCAGGGCCGGGCTGCAAGAGAGGTGACAGCAGGGGTGACACCGAGCGCCGGGCACAGGCTGCTGCTGCTGCCAGGCTTTAAAGGCAGGCAGGGAGGGAGGGAGGGAGCCCGGGGGTCGCGGTGGGGACCGGGGGCAGGTGATTCACAGCCCAAGGTGATGCTCCCCCAGCGTGGGAGGCGGCGGGGGGCTGTCTCCTGGCTGGGTGGGGCTGGGCAGGAGCGACTCTGTCCTTTTAATTTTATCGCAGTGAATTCTGTTTTTGTTCTCCTTTCTATTGACGTGTGTGCTAAAATTATCCACTCAGAAAACCGGCTTGAAAAACACCCGGTGTCTGATTGGAACCCGCAAGAGGCGGGAAGGGAGCCCAGGTAAAACTCTCTCTGCACTATTATAACTCTCAAACACAATTATGACCAGGAATTGCAACACCCACTGCACGTCAGGTAGTAAATATTGCTCATCTCTTGGCACTCTGCAGCTCACCTGGCCCAGGAACACACATGGAAAAGGTCAGGACACACGTTAGATGTGGTGGGAGATGAGCAAGGGGCAGGAGCTTTCACTGCCTGGGCCGAGCAGATTTACCCAGACACTGATCAGTGGCTTATGGAAAATGGGAATTTTGAGTCTAGGACATGCCATGAATCAACCATCAGCATCTCAGTGCCTAAAGGGACTCCAGGAGAGCTGGAGAGGGGCTTTGGCCAAGGATCTGGAGTGACAGGACAAGGGGGAATGGCTTCCACTGCCAGAGGACAGGGTTAGATGGGATATTGGGAAGAAATCCTTCCCTGGCAGGGTGGGCAGGCCCTGGCACAGCTGCGGCTGCCCCTGGATCCCTGGCAGTGCCCAAGGCCGGGCTGGACACTGGGGCTTGGATCACGCTGGTCTAATGAAAGATCATATTGAAACCTCGTTTTGCTGGAGACTGTGGTCACAATCCATGTTTGAGCAGATGATGTGCCAAAACCTGAAGGCATCACCCGGCCAATCAAGGAAAGGTGCTGTGGATGTTGGAGGCTGAGAAGGGAGAAGTGCTGTCACAGAAGTGCCATTGCAGAGGTGGCATCAAGAGATGCCACAGGTGGGGCCAGAGCCCCACGGATATTCCAGGTGCTGTCATGTTTTTAGCCTAGAAACTACATTTAAAATCTCCCATAAATTCATTCCATCTTTCATACATGGAAAATGCATGTAGAATTTTGTATTGCTTGGAGAGAAGTGGATTTATGAACAGAAAAAGACATGGCACAGAATAAATCTAGATACAGGAAATTGCTTTAAATGTCATGTATTCCCACAGCTATATTATGGGAAATATTTTATAGTCACTGTTTATATGTGTTTATAGATTGTAAAAATGTCTTTTCAGCAGTGAGTTGTGCTACTGGTGCCTTGGGATGGAGCCAGTAGCACACTGTGTGGGTTTGCTGTGGTGCTCGGAGTGCCCTGGCAGATACTGAGGGAGGCAGCTCTGCAGCACACACACTCACACACATGTACAGACACAGAGAATCTCGACACTTTTGGCTCTAAACTCTTTACAAACAGCTGCAAGAAGGGGAAACTACACCTGGAAATGGATCCCAGATGCCTGCAGAGAGTAAAAACCTCTGCAAGTTGGATTGCTAAAAGCTGAACCCCCGGAGATAAAGGCTGTGGCTGTTGGTGAGAGCAGCCCCCACCATTGCACCAACTCTGGTTTGGACATAGACCTCAGGCCAGGCTCTCAGACAGCCCATTTGAGTCAGACTGGGATTTTGAGAAGTGCTTTCTGGAGTGACAACACAGGCTATCCCCCATCTATTGCCGGGAGGTTGGGGATGCAGCCTCAAGCTCTGTGACCCTGGTGGTTTCCAAAGCAGGAGGTGCTAAATACAGACTCAAAATCTTTTTTTTTAACACCATTGTCAGGTGAAATTATTTCTTAGAGTGTTTGGTCCCTGCATTTATTTTTCTCTGCATATACTTTTCATGTAGTAGTTCAGTTTTCTTGCCACCTGCCAGCCTTTCTCTGAAGGAAAGTCCCCAGGTCACCCAGGGTGGGACACAGGGCTCTGGTCCTTCACTTCAATCAAGATCAGCAGCACTGGGTAATTTCCTAGAACCAAAGCTTTTCTTGAACCTTTATCTGAGGGTAAAAGGCACCCAGAAGTCTCCTGGGTTGATGGTGGATGGTATTGAGAGGGAAACATCCCAGATCCAAGGGCTCTGAGCAGGATCTCAGCAAATTCTGCAGCCAGCAGGAGAGAGGAGCAGGCTGGATTCTGCCCACAGTCACCTCAGGGTCTGAGGGCATCTCCAGACAGCTTGACCAGAGCAGCTCAACTGGAAACAGCTTCATCATCAGTTATTTCCTCTAGGGTTATTTTTGCCATTTTTAGGAAGACTCCAGTGCTTGCCAGCTGCCCTGACTGCCCCAGCAAATCTCACCGAACACTTTTCCACTCCTCTTGTCTCCCCGTGCTAAATACTATCGCTGTTCTCAGACTTTATGGCCATGGAGTCGTTCCTCTACAAACACCACCACTCATGGCCCTGCCATTACACTTTTGGCAGGAACACGTTAGGTTTTTATGGGAATTAAAAAGCACGAGTGAGAGAGAGAACCTGAACCAAAGACAACATAAAGGGCCTTATTTCTTTGGGTGGAAGCCCAACAATGCTATTAAATAGCTCAAAGTAGAACAGAAAGCTCTCTCAAATATGCAAAGCCGAGAGACACCACACTCCAGTGGTTATTGGGTGCCCCATGGAGAAAGGCAAATATTCCAAGAGGAGATTGCTGTAAGAGGGGAACGGCTGCTGACCAGGACAGTGATTTGGAGCTGAGCTGGAGTCTGTTTGTCCAGGAGCAGCTGTGCTTGTGGCTCCTCTTTCCTCCAGCTCTGTGTAACAGCCTTGCTGTGCTGCCTGAGAGAAAACCTCCCCCCAGATGGATCCCCGGGAGCTGCACCCAGGGAATCTGGTCCAGGATAGCCCCAGCTCCATCTGCGGCGTGGGGAGCTGAGGGCACCCAGCTCTTTCTCCTGGGTGCAGATATCAGCACACCAAAGGATCAGAAATAATTTCTGAAGGTAAAAAAAGACTTAAGGAGTGAGTTAAACCCGAGTGTTCATCTGATCCAGGTCCTGCTGCGCCGCGGTGGCTGCGCTGTGCTGCTCCCTACAGCTCTGAGGGAGAGGAGCCCAGCTGGAATAGCTGTGAAATTCTGAGAAGTTTGGGGTCGGTTCCAAACTTTATCACTGGCCAAACCAGTGGCTTTGATGTGAAATCCCAAACTCTGCGAGCATCTGACTCTGAGCATCGAGGGCTGGTTGTGCTGCCAATGTCAGGCGTGTGAGCTCTGAAATAACAGCACACGCTGGGAGCCACGGGAGGACCTTTTCTCTGCTTTAAAGCTGATACAGATTCACTACACAGCACTTGTTTGCATGACAAAGGTGGTGTTGATGGAAATGCCGGGGATTCCTAATGGCCCAAAAGTTTTTTGCATGTCAGAATTGCCAGGAAGTTTTGTGGCTGTTTTTTTTATGGCTCCTGTGGCACAAATTTGGTGGCCAGCAAAGGCTCAACCCAGAGGCAGCCAGCTAAGGTGAGCCTTTTTTCCTTAGGTATGAAATACCTGGCTACTACACGGAGGAAAGCAGAAGCATCTCACCTACTGGGTTAAAACCAGATCGGATTGACTCAAATACATCAAGATTGTCCTTGGCTTTGGACACAATTTTTTATGTAAGGTTGGAATGAAATGTTCTGCATGGCCTCTGAGTGGCCGTGGTGATGAGAGGTGCAGTTAATCACAATTGTCATTTAGATGATCAGCTAAAGATCACACAGAGAACTCCAGAGAGATGAGAAGCTGCTAAACCCAGGAATCTCCTGAGGTTTTGTCCAACTGCAGTTAATGAGATCAGCGTCTCCTGAACCAGGCTCTGGTGAGTTCAGTGGAAACGCTCCAGTTGGTTTCACTTTGGGAAGTGTTATTTTCTCCATTAAAGCAGAAATCCTGTTTCTTCCAGGAGGTGTGACTCAGCTGGGATCAGACAGCATCACCTCCTGATGGGCTCCCTTCCCATTCCCATTCCCACCGCTGGCTGCAGCCACCTGAACACAACAGTCGCTTCCCAGGCTCTTCAGACAGCCCATATGGGAATGGAAAGCACTTACAATAGGTAGAATATTTTTAAGGAATTCAGACTC
Organism: Cyanoderma ruficeps; assembly: GCA_008694505.1. Classification (NCBI taxonomy): domain Eukaryota; kingdom Metazoa; phylum Chordata; class Aves; order Passeriformes; family Timaliidae; genus Cyanoderma; species Cyanoderma ruficeps. The sequence continues at coordinate 14,693,344 of VZDJ01000219.1, forward strand.
TGAGTTGCCTTTCACAGGGATTTCTGTGGGCTTTAGGGTGATCTGAGATCTACCCGGGCATGTGGAACAAACACCTCTCAGATAAACAGGGATTTTATTAATCATAATTTTTTAGAGAACCATTTCATGGGATGGATTTCCTCACCCAGGAAAGGGTTAGAGACCAGGCAGAGGTTTCCTCACGCTCTGGTTGCTGCAGGAGCAGCTCGGTGGGTCTGGGGTTATCATCAGCATGGGCAGCCTGCAAGGGCTGCCTCCCCTCCCCAGGGCTGGTAGTGCAAGGCACAGCTGGAATTCCTTGGACTGTACATCCTCTTAGAAGGACTTAATAAATGATTAGGCAAAGCATATGATAAATATGTAACAGATCACTCTGTGAGTATCAGTGGAATGCATTGGCTCGTTTCTAGTCTTGTTTATGGCCAGGCGATTTTATCTCTAGTCATGTGATTAACTGCTTAATGAAATATTTATCAGCCAGATTTTACCCTTTGCAAGTGGAATATGTTGAGTGAAGTGCGACCAAAAGCATAAAAATCAATTTAACTAATGCCTGCTGTCATCATCTCCTGCTCTCCAGGAGAAAACAGCCATTCCCCTCCGTCACACGGGATTTGTGGCAGGTAAAACACAGGGGCTGTAAAGCTGAAACTTCAGCAGTTTCTTGAGTGGGTGTCACTAATGGCTGATGACCAACCCAGCAGCTTCACGGGAGGGGCAGGGTTAACCCAGCCCTGTGCCCTCGGGGGTGCCCAGGGGGAAGCCCCAGAGCCAGGTGTGGCCTTTCCAGAGCTCTGAGCCAGGACACCCCAGCTGGGACAGCCAGTGCAACATCCCCCCGAGCCGGCGATGTCCGTGGGGAGACAGGAAAACCAGGAGAACCCTCCACTTTCTAATTACCTTCCCTCCGCTCCCACCTCCCACCCACGGCCCTTTGCCATCCGGTGATTAACTTAATTGCAGCGCCAGCTCCAGGAGCCAGTCCAGACCCAGAACAGGAGCTTTGCCAGGAAGGTTTTGCCCCTGTGTCCTGCCTGAGTTCGGACCCAGAGCAGGGACACGAACCTGAGCAGGAGCACACACAGATCCCACAGATCCCACAGATCCCAGAGATCCCACAGATCCCACAGATTCCACAGATCCCCCTGCCTCGTGTCCCGGATCGGAGCCTGGCCTGCCAGAGCCAGCCGGACGTGTGGGACCCGCTGGATGGGAAGAACACCCCGGGCAGAGAATCCCCAAAGCTCCGTCCCTCCAGCCGAGGCTGGGCTGGGGGATGTGCCGCTCCCAGGGGACACCTCTGGCCTTTGCAGCGGAGGCCAGGCAAGCACCGCGGGCTTCCCCTCCCCTGCAGGATGCAGCAGGTCCCGCCTGCCCTTTCCAGGCGCCCTCTCCCTCTCCCAGGCGTGTGTCCAGCCCAGCGCAGAGCATCGTCCCTGCCCCTGTGCTCTGCTGCCTCTCAGCACGCCGAGCCGGCTGGGGGCAGCCACTGACGGGTGCCTCGAGTGACCCCAGCCTCACCCGTCACCCGAGGAGGGTGGCTCTGTGCTGCCGAAGCTGCTGAGGACTCAGGGGCGATGCACCAGGCACAGGAACCTTGTTTTGGGTTTGCCACCTTGGTTATGGGCAGGGCTGTGGGCACCTCTCCTCCCTGGATCTGCCTGTGCTTGGCTTCCCCGGGAAAGGCGTCCAGAGGGAGGGGAAACCATGGGAGATGCAGCTGGGAAGGTGCTGGCTGAGGTGTTTAGTGGTTCTATGAAAACCCCTGGGGGCAGGGGCGCTCCGTGTGCCCCTTGGCTCCTGCTCAGCAGCCCCCAGACTGGGGGGCCCTGCAGTGGGGTCCCATCCCTGCCCAGCACCTGCTGCGGGTTCCTGGGGACAGGAGGTAAAGCTGGTGGCACTCCAGCCGACTCTCCAGTGTCCCCACCCCCTGCCAGCCACCCCCGCTGTCCGTGCAGGACACTGGGCACAGAGTCAGACCACAGAGCCCTGGCTGTGGTGTCGGGGCTGGCGCTGCAGGTGTGGCTGCCCCGCACACCCAAGGACAGACAGATGGACAGATGGACAGATGGATGATGCCCAGAGACAAACTGCAGCCCCAGAAGTTCCCCCAGTGCTGTTAATCCAGGCAGTGCTCTGGCTCTGCTGTTGCACCCTGAGCCCTCCAACCCCACCCCTGTTGAGGTACGTGCCTGTCACTGTCCTGGTCACCCTGGGCCAGCCCTCAGCGCTCAGACGGCTCCAACACCTCCCAGGCTGCTGCTGCTGCTCGTGGGGCTGGAGCTGGGAGCAAAGAGCAGGAGTGCTCACACGGTGTCAGGCAGCACTTCCTGCAGCTGGCCCTCTGAAGGGTGGCCAAGCCCAGCCGAGGGTTGGCTCCAGCTTCAAAACTGGGATTTGAGTTTGGGCTCAGCCTTTGTGCCGTGTCCTTCCCCAGAGAAGCAGAGGAGGCTGGAATCGAGGGTTTCATCTCCAGGCCAAGTGAAACCCCACATCCATCCTGGTGGTTAACCATCAGTAGACGTATCATCGCTCAGAAATCCAACTTCCTCCAGCACAGCCTCGGTCTGGGCTGTTCCAAGGAAAATCACTTGGTTTCTGGGCTCACCATAAGCTCAGCAATGATTTACTATGAAAATGTGCAGGGAGTCAGTGGTGTTCATGCTGCAGTGTTTGTGTAAGGGTTATACAGCTGCTCTTTTTAACATCTAAGTGAGACTGGCTGCAAGAATCCTGTTCTTAATTCTGTTGCCCAATGTCTTATTTTAAATTCAGTCTCTAGTATCCCTGGATGCTGACTCCTGGGTTTTTTCCTCCAACTGCCTGAGTAAGGAGCTTAAGCTGTTGCTCAATAACAGCAAGATAAAAGCTTGAGCTAATAGTGGCTATTATCAGGAACATCCTCCAATAAATAATAATTTTCTTATTTGCATGACTTTGGGACTGGGGAAAATGCCTTCCAGTGAAAAAACTGCAGCATGTAGGAGTGGGCAAGGAGTGTTTCAGATGAAAGATCAGAGTAAGGCCAGCTCAGGGCTGAATCTTGTTAAATGCAGAAAAAGCCTGGAATTAGTGTGGCTAAGTGGTCACTGGAGTAAACTAGGGAGAGCAGCCGTGCACCTCCACCTCTTGTGGTCTGTAGAGCCAGACAGGTCACTGCTTTGGTCTGTGTCCTTCAGGCACAAACTGGGGAATTCTCAGTTGTGGCAGGGGGTGGCTCTGGAGGTCATGGACATGGAGCTCTCTGTGTCACCCTCAGCTCTGGCCTGGGAAGGAGCCTGAGTCACTCACTGGGACCAGACCTCGTGGAAGGTACAGCCCTAATTCTGGTCCTGCTGTCCCAGACGGGGACACAAGGAGACACCTGTGTCCCTGCAGGGCTGGGCACCTGTTTGGTCCTCGCTGTGACACGTGTGACCACAGGCTGTGTGACAACAGCAGGAGCAGGCAGTGCTGCCACCCTGCTCCAAGGAAAACAGAGCCCTGCCTCGGGTTTCCATTACAGAGCCCTCAGAGGGAAGGGGATGTTTTTTGGATGCTCTCCAGCCCCTTCTCATCTCTGTAAACAACAAAGCACCACAAAGGGCACAGTGCAGGGCAGAAGGCTGCAATTTTAACAAGCTGCTGAGCCTCAGCCCCCGAGGTCTCACCCACGCTGGCTATTTCCAGCTCCCCCGTGGGCAGTTGAGAGACACCGCGGTGTTTGTTGTGCCCTGTGTTTCCACAGCTGCTTCCAGGGAAAGCTGTGGGGCCAGGCTGCCCCACAGGGATCACCCAAGGATCATAGTTTGGGTTGAAGGGACCTTAAAACTCATCCAGTGCCACCCCTGCCATGGGCAGGGACACCTCCCACTGTCCCAGGCTGCTCCAAGCCCCAGTGTCCAACCTGGCCTTGGGCACTGCCAGGGATCCAGGGGCAGCCCCAGCTGCTGTGCTGTGATGATTCTGATAATCAAGGCAGAAAGATGGCCTGGATTATCTAAACAGAAAAAAACCCTCCACACTAAACCAAAAATTTGGGGTCTACCAGGCAGAGTGTGGGGATCAGCAGTGGCTGTGCCCCCTGCCCAGCTGGGGGTGCCAGAACCCAAATGGGTTTTTACCTTTTCCTAACTTGTGAGCTGCACATTCAGCCCTGCACTGGGATCCCCATGGAATCAGTGAGAATCCCCTGAGGTTTTTGGAGGTTCACATCCACAGGGCAGGTGTGAGCTCCAGGATGCCCATTTGGAATCTGGCAGCCAGTACTTTTCCCATCAAGTTGGAACGTTTTATGAACACACTGCAGCAATGGGAATACTAAGGAAGGGGAAGGGAGGGTATTTTACTTGGTGTTAAATGCTTGTACTTTATGTCCAAGATTTGACCTTCAATAGGGAACCAAGTATCAAGGGAGATGGAAATTCCAGTGGAAAAAGCAGACAGTTGGGTAGTTTTGTTTACAACACCCACGTGTCCTGTGGGGCTGGGCAGCTGTCGGAGAAGTAGTGATGGATCTCTCTGGGAAAAGCAAGGAACTCTCTGGGGAAAACAACTGGAGTGGGGAAAGCAGGGCAGCCTTGGGGATACAGGAATGGCCTTGTGCCAGGTCTGGGGATTTGGAAATGCATAGAAGGGACAGGGTGGGACATGTCCTGTTTGGATGGCACAGGGATGCAGGGTCTCCCTGATCTCCCAGAGAGAGGGGCAGGCAGCAGATGGGTTGTCTGGCACTGAGCTCCCTGGCCAGCATCATTTCCAGGGGGTTTATGGCATGCACAGAGTGTCTGGGATGAGCAAAGGGCTCGGATCTGGAGTTCATCTTGGGATGCACAGAGCAGGAATTGTCACGGTAAAGATCTCCCCCTCCTGTCTGCCCCGGAGCAGGATGAGAGCAGAGAAGGGAAACCACTCCTCAGGCTCCTGCTCTTGTTCTGTGGCCTGAGCACGGGGCAGAAAACCTCAAAATGCAGCTGGGGAGGGGGGGCTGTGCCCCAAGGAGGGGATGCAGGCTGGGGGAGCTGCCTGCCTGAACCCCTGGGCTGGGAATGCCCCGTGGGACCAGCACCCAGCAGGGTGGGCAACTGTGCCCCTCACAGGGGTCCCTGCCAGGCTGGCTCCACCTTGGGGGGCTGTAGCAGACATGTGGATGTGGCATCTGGGGACATGGGTTAGTGGTGGCCCTGGCAGTGCTGGGGGAATGGTTGGACTGGATGATTTGAGAGGGTTTTTCTAAACTAAACAGCTCTTGGGTTCTGTGGTTCTGCAGAAATGGGGTCCCTGCACGGGTGGGAGCTGGCAAGGCTGGTCTGCAGGTGGGACAGGCAGATTTACCAGCCCTGGAGCTGCGGGAGGATCTGAGGGCAAGGCTGACACCCAGATCTAAATTAAGGGCCAGGAGCAAGGCCAGGCTTTGTGAGCAGAGTGAGTCACGGATGAACTGTGTGTCCAGACTGCTGTGGGCAGTGGGCAAATCCTCGGGAGGATGGCTCAGGGCAGACAACACCACTCCCAAAAGGAGTCTGAAGGGGACAAAAGGGTTTTAGATGCCCTGCCATGAGTCAGTGGTACCTGGGCACAGCCGGGTTCCCACACCCTGTGAAATCCCTTTCTGTCCTCAGGGACAGCTGCCAGGTCCTGATGCTGTGGGCTTGGGAATCTGCCTGGGGGATCCCAGCTTGGTGCTTCCCCCAGCAGCCCTCTCAGTCTGGGGCTTTCCCTGGGCAAGGGAGAGAGTTTGGGGGTAGGCAGAGCACAAACAGAATGGAAAAGGGGTTCTGAGCTCACTTCTGCGTTAAGACCCAGCAGAATGGGGTTTGTTACCTAATTAAAACAGAGGTCAGGCTCTAAGCTGGACCGTGGCTGCATGTTAATGGCGCTGTGCTGGGGTTAATAGAACTTTATTTAGAACTGGCTGTGTGTATTAGCTCCTCTTGAATGGAATTCCTAAACATTAACCTGGCACTGGGAGAGTCTGTCTCAGCCTTTCTGTGCCACCTTCACCAGATGGAAGTGAAGCACGTTTGTTATTCAGGGTTCTAGAGAGAAAAGCAGGGCCTGTGGCAGACAGTTCTGTCCCTGCAGGTGCAGAGTGTCTCTGCCTCCTCAGGGCTGGAGGCCAGAGCTGCCTGGAACCCAGGCATGAGGCACAAGTCCCCATCCCTTGGTGGGCAGTGCCACCTGCCCTGTTAAACACCGACAGATTTTGGGGAATATGAAACCTGCAAGTCACCGATTGCTGCTGCAGCTGCTCTGCACGGCCCTGGCCTCTGCTTTTGTTCTCCAACAGCTTTAAACCAACAGGTTCTGATGCTGGAAGCAAGGGAAGAAATGGGAACTGAACACTGAGCCAGGCACCTTTCAAACGCAGGGGGAGAGGGAGGATTGCTGCATCCACAGCAGAGACCGTGACAAAGCCATTGTGTCTCTCGCTGAACTGGTTTTCAAAAAATCCTTCTGCAAAGAGATTTTTATTGTGAGTTGTCTATTTGAAAGACAGGCCCAGCCAGACCCAACCTCCACGATAATCCCCCATAGCTCTGCCCTGACAGACAATGTACACAGGATTCCTAAAAATGCCCCAGCTGTGAGTCAGTGCCCACTGTGCCCAGGAGGGAGAAGTGATGGTACCCAGGGGCAGCCCAGGGGGTCGGGGCAGCCTTTACCTCCCTGGAATATGCATTTTTTTTCTCAGAGAATATTTACTAAAAGTGTTTTTAAGGTCCAGTGCAAGTGCTAATGTGTTTTGAGGGCAATAAAGAAGGGGCAAAAAAATTGGAGATAGAATAAGCAAGGAAGGCTGAAAGAGAATTGGGGGCTAAAGGTGAGAAGGAGGCTGGAAAAGAATTGGAGTCACAAGACTGGGGAAGAAAAAAAGTAAAGGCTGAGGAGTGTGAGAGAAAAAAAAGGTTGATCAGAAATATAAACAAGGACAGAAAAAATAGAGGCTGCAAAAGGATAGAGGGCCAAGAAAGGGTGAGAGGGGGAAAGAAATGCAGAGGCTGGGAAGGGCAGGAGGCCAAAATAAAGTGGGAGGCCAAAGGAAAAGCAGAGACAGAAAAAGAGTGGAGGGAGAAAAGGGGTGGGAGGCTGAAGAGGCACATGAGACATACGGGAAGAGCTGCCCAAAGAGGGGTCTAAAGTTTAATGGGTTCCTCAGGCAGGCCAGAGCTCCGTGGTGATAAGGCAGCACAATGTCCAATTGTTCTCCCTGCACACCGGGTCAGCCCGGCTTCCTCCGGGCTGGGATCTGCAGGAACACACACTTTGGGTTTGGGCTGGAGGGAGCTGGGCCCTGCCGAGGTCTCCAGGCAGACCCGGAGCTCTCCAAGCCCTTTGGATAAACTTTCCTTCCCAGCTCCACCCCAGCCCAGGGGATGAACTTTTCCTCCCGAGCTCCCTAAATGACTTTGGCCTTCCTCCCACTGCTCAGACCTTGATCTTCCTCCCAGTTGAGGCAGCTCCTCATGCAGCTGGCTCTGGCTCCTTGCCCTCATTCCCAACCAGCTGAGCCAAAGCCCCACCGTGCCCAGGACCCCCAGCACGGCGGGGACAGGGACCTGTTGCTGCCCTGCCAGGGGTTTCACCCTTGCTAAATGGCCCAAAGGTGACAGGAGGCTGCAGATGCTGGCAAGGGAAGGGGGTGGAGGGGACCTGTGGCCCCGGGGCCATGCAGAGTCTCAGCCTGACACCTGCCCCGCCAGCCGGGGACATTCGAGCCTGCAGAAATGTGTGTTTGGCATCTTTGGTTTGGCTGAGAGAGCAGCTCCCAGCTCAGAGATGCTGGTGATGGGGAGTTTTGGCTGTCAGGCCCATCAGGATAATCCCTGTGGTGTTATTTCAGCCATAAATCATGGAATCATCACAGACTGGTTGGGGTTGGACCTTGCCGTGGGCAGGGACACCTCCCACTGTCCCAGGGTGCTCCATCCCCTGTCTAACCTGGCCTGGGACACTGCCAGGGATGGGGCATCCCTAAGCATACCTCATTGCCCAGAGAAGCTGTGGCTTCCCCAAACCATTCTACGGTTCTGTGACTTATTTATTTTGCATCAAAAATGAACCATTTATAGTGCTGTGTCACTGCAACAATTTCCCTTTCTGTTTGTTTTTCTGTCTGGGTTTTTTTTTTTTTTTTGTTAGTTTGGTTTGGGTGGTTTTTTTTGTTGGGATTTTTCTTTTTTAATGGTCCAAATATTGTGTTTTGCCATTTAAAATGTTTGGGGTTTAGTATATTTCAATTCAAATTCTGATCTGGGCTTCTGCTTCTACCCGGAGCTTCAGGTGAATTTACAGTAATTTGGAGATTGTCGTTTGGAATGATGCTGAGCCACTGAGCCACTCCTCCCTCCCAGGATTTGGGGGCACCTTCAGGGTTTTTGGGGGGTTTGTCCCTGCTGGGGGGAGCAACACCCTGCCATCCTAAAGCTGTCCCTGGGGAAGGGACCTGCTGCCTCTCCACATCCCAGCCCAACCCTGCCCTTCGGAGCCTCCCCGTGCCCCTGAGCACCCCGAGGGGTCTGTGGAGGTGGCAGAACCTCCCCCGGGTATCCGCGGAGCATCTGCGAGCACCCCGAGGGGATCCCGGAGCCTCCAGAGGTACCAGAACATCCCCTGGGTACCCGCGGAGCATCCCGAGGGGACCCCACAGCCCCCCCGGGAATCCGTGCCGTGGGGTATGTACGGGCATCCCCTGGGCGCCGTCAGGACATCCCGTGGGGCTCAGCCCCGCTCCTGCCCGGCCCCGGGTGGGGGTCCCGCCGCCCCCCGCCCCGCACCTACCGGCGGCTGCGCGGCGCTCCCGGCTGCGGCTGCGAGTGCGCGCGGGGAGAACCGGGATGGAGCACGGCGAGCGGGGATGGTGATGATGGGGATGAGGAGGAGCTGCCTCGGGGCGGGGGAGCGGCGGGAGGATGCGGGGGAGGAAGGAGGAGGCTGATCGCATCCAGCCCCGCAGCGGGGCCGGGCACCTGCCCGCACGCCGGGGGCGGGGGCTGAGCCCCGGGGGGAACAGGAGCGGACAAAATCCCCCAGAAGCCGGAGCAGCATCGGCCTTCCTGCCCCTCGCCCTTCCCTTCCCTTCCCTTCCCCTCCCCAGGACATTCCTGCGGCTCTGGGTGTCTCAGTGCCCTGCGGGAAGGCGATGACCTCCCTCACCCAAGTCATCCCCGAGCGGCCCGGGCAGCGGGGACGGGGTCCCTGCCCTCCCCATGGGGGTCCCTGCCCTCCCCGGGGGCAGCCCCAGGGCTGTGCCGGGCACGGCCGCCTTCCCGCTGGCACCGGCAGAGCCTGGCCTTAAAAGCCGAAGCGTTCGGGGAGCGCTGTCAGCCGGATAAAATACAGCTCCGCGTCCCCGGGGACGGGCGCTGCAGCGGGTGGCGCTGCCGGCTCTGCCCTGGGGCTGGGCCGGGACATTGGCCTCGCTGGGGGACGGGGGGGATCGGGGCTCAGAGGGTGCCGGGTGGGCTCAGAGGGTGCCGGGTGGGCTCAGAGGGTGCCGGGTGGGCTCGGGGTGCCGGGTGGGCTCAGAGGGTACCGGGTGGGCTCGGGGTGCCGGGGTGGGTGCAGGTCGGGGTGCTGCTGTATGAGCTGCGAGGTCGCTGCCGCAGCCCTAATGAAGCCCTAATGAAGCCCTAATGAAGCCCTAATGAAGCCCTAATGAAGCCCTAATGAAGCACGGACGGAGCCGGAGCGATGATTTCAGCGCTTGGCCGGGCTCCACGAGCCCTTTGATGTGGGGATGTTTAGGCTGCGTTATCTGAGGCTCGCTCAGAATAGGCTTTTAGTGGCGGCTCACGTGGAGCCGGCGTGTTTGGACAGGCATTCCGGGCTGGAAATGCCCGGGGCTCAGGCGTTTGGATAAAACATTCCCGAGTTCGCTGTGGTTACCAGCGCCTGCTGGGGACAGCTCCTGGCGCTCCCCACAGCGCAGGTGGATTCGGAGCTTTCCCGACATAACAATAATCATATTTTTCCCCCCTTTATTTTTAAAAATCCCGCCCAAGATTTCATTTTGCTTTTTCAGAAAATAAAAAATAGACATAGCCAAACATTCCTGAACCTAAGAGGAGAACAGGCCTGGCTTTACCTCAGGCTCTCCTGGACGAAAGGCATGGGAGTTGTGAGGACGTGAGGAAGATCAGGAAATATTGGTCCATTTTCTCACTCAAGGGAACATCCCCCTTGTTTCGGAGCTGCAGGGGCTGCCCCCTCCCTCCCTCCCTCCCTGCAGCCCAGCCCTCCCCACTTGCCCTGCTGCCCGTGCCCCCGGCTGTGGCTGGCACTCAGCAGCCCTGGTGCAGTGCTTTGCAGGCAGTGTCCTGCCAAATTTGTGTCCTTTCTGCCTGTCCCGAGGGCTGGTGGCCCCGGGATGGAGCCAAGAGCCGGAGCGATGCAGACACAGAGCAAACATGGACTTGGGCAGCGGGATCTGCGCCGGGCACGAGGAAGAGGATTGGCAAAAACCCAGAAACCAACAGCGCTGCAGTGGCCCTGGGGACAGCCAGAGGGATGGGGGACACCGCAGGGATGGGGGACACCGCAGGGATGGGGGACACTGCAGGGATGGGGGACATCGCAGGGATGGGATCTGTTCAGGGATGGGGGCACTGCAGGGATGGGGACACTGCAGAGATGGGATCTGTTCAGGGATGGGGACACTGCAGGGATGGGGACACTGCAGGGATGGGATCTGTTCAGGGATGGGGACACTGCAGGGATGGGATCTGTTCAGGGATGGGGACCCTGAAGGGATGGGATCTGTTCAGGGGTGGGGGCACTGCCTTGACAGCGGCTCTGCCTCCCCCCTGCCCTCCCCAGTCCTGCCCAGTGCCAGCAGCACCTGCAGCAGGTCCCTGTGGTATTTCCCGGGCTCTGGGATGAGTTTGAGGGGCGGCTGCTGCTCCAGTTCCTCTCCCGCCCGTGCCTGGGTGGGGACCCTGCTCGCCTCCCTGCCCTGGGTGCCCACCGCCCCCTGGGCTCCGAGCCCGTCAATAACACACGCCTCCCGGGCTGCTTGGAAGCGCAGTGAATAATTAACCACGGAGCGCCGAGGAAGCTGCAGGTGCCTCCCCACGCACGCCGGCAGTGCCTGTGAGGGCAGCTGAGCCCCAGCCCCGCTGCCCCGGCGGCTCCTCATCGCCCAAAACACGGCCCCACAGCAGAGACGACTTAGGCGAAACTTCCTGCAAGTTTAGAGTGAGACGCACGAGATCCGCCAGTCCTGGGCTTTCCATCCCTCCTGAAGCGATATTCCTGGAGGACTCAGCCCGGTGCGGGCTGGGAACAGCCCCAGAGCCGAGAGCTCCCTCCGGCCCCCTGCCAGCTGCCTGCCCAGAGCCGGGGCAGAGGGAAAGGAAACCCCAGTTCGTTCCTCAGCACCACACACGTGGACGAGCTGCCGAGCTCGGCCAGGAGTTCAGGAACCAGGAACGTGCTCCAAACCCTGTGGGAAAGGACTGCAGAGCCCCCGGGAACCTGTGACGCTGTGACGGTGGGAAGGGCAGGATTCTGCCAAAGGCACTCACCTGAGGAAGGTCGCGGTGTGCAGGGCTGGGCGCTGGGGACAGCCGGGGACAGCCGGGGACAGCTCGGGGACAGCTCGGGGACAGCGGCGCTGACCTGCCCGGGGGTGGGCAGGGATGTGCTGGGGTCACGCTGCCCCTCGCTCCACCCCCCGGAGCCGGGCAGCTCCTGCCGGGACCACACGCAGGGCCCGCGCAGGGCCGGGCAGGCTCCCGCCGCCGGCCCCGGGCACCGGGAACGCGCCGGGTCGGCCCGGCCGGAGCGGAGCGGCCCCGTCCGCGGCGGCACTGCGGGCTCTGCACCCACACGGGGCAAGGAAGTATGGATGGATAATCCTTCGCCTTGCTATTTTTTTCCTCTCATGTGATCCTGTTTTTGGACGGCTATTTTGGGGCTGGACTCCAGCCCAGGTGAAAGACAAGGATTGAATCCAGCCTCCCCCTTTTCCCGGAGGCCCTTCCAGGACCTCTGCCCGCCCGCCCGAGGGACGGGGACAAACGCCGCCACCGGCTCCCATCCCTGCCCGCTGCCGGCCCTCTCCCTGTCCCATTGCAGGGCCCTCTGTGTCCCTCCCGGCCCCGGGCAGCTGCCGGAGGGCCCATCTGAGCCGTGGTGAGCACACCGCGCCCGGTCCCCGCTCCATCCCGCGGCCACCCCGCCCTGTGTCCCCAGGGCTGGCCCTGGCACCGGCCCGGCTGCAGAGTCGGGCTGTCCCAGCACCATTTGCCTCTTGGTGCCCGTTTCCCCCCAGAGCAGCCTGGCAGGAAGCTGCCGGCAGATAAATGCATTAAAAATACACTGGGAGGGTGCAGCAGCCTCGGGATGAACCGCGGCCAGCCCCGGGCCCGTGCGCTGCCCCTGATGCCACCAGCGCCGGGAGGAGAGGGACAGGAGGGGACAGGAGAGGGACAGGAGGGGACGTGGAGACTCCATGTGCAGGAGTCCAGATCCTTTGGGCATCCTGCCCGTGCCTGACCCGGGGTCTCCTCTGAGGACATCCTTGGGGACATCTTGGTGCCACACGCTCAGTGCTCTCAGGATGGCTCTTTCTATCCTATTTTTATCCTATTTTAATCTTATTTTTATCCCATGCTCTGAATGAAGGGTGAAGGGGGCCAGTGGGGCACTGGGGAAGGGCAGCCTGGCTCTGTGGCTGTGGGGTGCAGACATGGGGCAGGGCAGGGGTGTCAGGGATGTGACATCGGGTCTGGCTGTCCCCATGTGCGTGTGTCACATCGTGCCCTTTCACGGTGGCTGGTGGGAAGGGTGGGAGCCGTCAGTGCATTTGGCTGCCTCGATTGTGTCTTTGCATGACTAAAACTCGTTAAAGGTCCCTGGGATGAGTCTCAGGGAAACCTGGATTTCCCCCAGCCCAGTCCCCCCAGTTCGGATCCGGGAGAAGCTGGTTTGGCACTGACGGCTCAACACCAGGGACAGGTGGCAGCAGGGGACAGGTGAAGGACAGGACCCACCACGTGGGACTTCAGTCAGAGGTGGGTGTGATTTGGTTTTCAGAGAAATGGGTGTCCCACAGATGTGACATCACTTATTTTTTCAGCCTATTTCCGAGTCTTTATTTTTTTAAAATATTCTCTATATTAAGTATATCACAAATGTAGATTAAATATGTAAAGCTATTAAATTTCATAATTTGTATTAAAGACTTATTCAGTCGTTTTCTTATTCCTGCTCCCCATTAACCGGTTTTATGTGAAATAAGGAATTGATCTCTGACACTGACTAAGTTCTCTTTTTGGGGAGACTCTCACCAGGGCCAAAACTTTCCTCTTGCAGTCTCTCCAAATTAGGGTCTTCATCTTAACAAGGTGAATTTTGGTATCCAGAAACTCCTACGAAGCCACTTTTCCCTCCAACAATCGTTGAAGAGTGAAGAGGAGGGGAAGTCACTTAATAAAGGTAACAGGGATCTTCATGAAGGAAAAGGAGAATAAAATGACCGAGCTGGGAAAATCCCGCAGGAGAGGGAGGCGCAGGGAGGCTCCGGAGCCGCCAGAGGGCGCCGCGGAACCGCAGCAGGCACAGCTGGGCACAGCCGGGTGGGGATGGGCACAGCTGGGTGAGGACGGGCACAGCTGGATGGGGACGGGCACAGCTGGATGGGGAGGAAACAGCTGGACGGGGCGGACACATCTGGGGCACAGGGCAAAGAGGGGGCGATGGCCCTGCCAGGGGGCACATCTGGAGCCGGGGCACAGCTGCTGTGGCACATCTGGCAGCCACAGGGTATCTGAGGCCCGTGCAGGTGAGGGTGCAGCATCCACAGCTGGAGCACATCTGGGTGGCAGCAGAGCTGGCTGCTCTGGCCCCGTGGCAGCGGGTCCAGCTGTCCCTGGGCACAGCTGGTGTCACACCGAGGGAACATCTGGAGGCCCAGGGGACCCCTGGGGCTCCCCAAAGCCGCTGCAGCTGTGCCAGGTGTGGGCCCTGCTCCTGCAGGGGCACGGGTGGGGCCGGGGCTCTGCCCCTGGGAGCCAGGCAGGAGCCTGGGCCTCATTAAGGTCCTCGTGGCCTCATTAAGGTCCTCTTGGCCTCCTTGATCTCTGCCAGAAGCTGTCCCTCGCCAGGCAGACGCAGGACAGTCCCTCTGTTTGTCTCTGCCGTGGTCCTGGACGTGACTCTCAGTCCCGGCTCCTTCGCCAGGATCCCGTTGGTGTTTCCCAGTCCCTGTTTCCCAGGAGGGAGCAGCCCCTCCTGAGGAATGACTCCCAGCCTTTGTGTTTTAACAAATGACCTGAGACGCTGAACCCGATGCTGTTTACTCGGCTGGGCATTAGCTCAGAGTCAAGAGCTGCCTCCCAAAGGGCTCTCCTGGATACCCTGACCAAGCCTGGCCTCTTCTGTAATTACATTCCAGGGAAAACAGACATCTCCTGATTCATTTAATATGTGCCATGTTGCATTTAGATATGTAACAGAAGCCCCATTACCTTAAAAGTCCTGCTGTTATCAAGTACTGACTTAATTACAGTTTTATCTAAAAATAGATCGAGTTAGCTTGACAGAATCCATTTGTCCTCCTCCCCTGCCCAGTGATGTTTCCCCCCTGCAGTTCCTGCTCCGTCATGAGCAGCATCAATCCCCTGCCACAGCCTTTTCCCAAGAGCTCCCGAGATCCCACAAACGTGTTTGCTATTCCCTCATCACAGTCTTCCAAAACTTACCAAAACCAGAATCAGAGACTCGTGGAATGGTTTGGATTGGAAAAAGCCTCAGAGTCCAACTTGTTGCAGCCCTTGCCATGGGCAGGGACAACTCACACTATTCCAGGTTGCTCCAAGCCCTGTCCAATCTGGCCTTGGACACTTCCAGGGATCCGGGGGTAGTCACAGTGTCTCTGGGCACTTATAAATACAAATATATAAAAAAATATACATATATAAATATCTAAACCAAGAGGGTCTGGGAGGCTCCTCAGGCTCAGGTTATGCAGCTCTGGCTGCTTTTTAACCTTTCTGACCTTGGGAGCTGCTGCCACCCCGGGAATTCCTGTGGGCAGGGTGTGGTGCCTGGCCCGCTGCTCCTTTGCCATGGCTGCTGTCCTTCCCAGCTCCCAGCCAAGGTGAGGCCTGGAGCCAGTATCTGCTCATCAGCATCACTTTCCTCTTTCCTCTGATTGTTGTGTGGTTTGCAGAGCTGTTGTAGCTGTCCCACTTCCCTGGAAGCCAAGCCAAGGCAGCTTTCTTCCCCCTTGGGAGGGAAGAGGCTCCGAGCAGTGTGTGTCATCAGCAGTGGTGGCTCTGAAGGAAAGGTGCCAAAGCCCCTTCTATGAACCTCCCCTCCGAGCTGTCCCAGCTGCTCCCTGTGCTGTGCTGGGCACTCTCTGGCTTTCATTTTATTTCCCATGTGCTTGACAACAGACACAGCCCTTTCCCTGCTCATTCTGCCACAAGCAGGACGAGGCTGTGCTTTGGCACGGCTGCAGGTGCTGGGGCTGCAGGGCCAGTCCTGGCTGCACCAAGGAGGGATGGACACAGAGGATCCCAGCTCTCCCTCTGTGCCACTGGTGGATCTTTCTTTGCCTCACCGTCCCAGGAGGTTTTTGCTCCCTCTCTGGTGAGGGAGGGCAGCCCAGGACCCCGGCGTGGTGGCTCACTCAGAGGGTCAGCCCCTCTCAGTGCAGCACTGGGTTTTCTGACCTGAGCCCATGAGGAAAACAGAACTGGGGCTGCTGTGTCTGAGGGCTGCTCCAGGAGATATCTCACCGCCCAAAATCTCCAAGAATTCCTGATTTTGTCTTTGTCAGCCCAGCTACTTGTGCAAACAGTGTCCAGCCAGGGCTGGGCACACAAAGCAAGGTCGGTTATAAGCCATTCTCCTGGAACAGAGGCACTTGGAGCCGGCACAAAGGAATCTCTGTCTCTCCCCTGCACTGGCATCCTGGCAATTAACCCAGAAAATTGCAGCTTGGCCTTGTCCTGGGCTCTGAGTGTGGGGCTGTGCAGGGCAGGGGGCATCTGGCCTGGCGGGGCCTGGCTGTGCTGTGGCCGGGGCTGCACGGGCAGAGGGAGAGGCCAGAGGGAAATGGCAAAGGAATGGGAAACCCGCCTGCTTCCAGAAAACGGGAGGGAAACCATTTGGGTTTCCACACTGAAACGGGTTTAAGAGATGTAGGTCCAAAACCCAGAAAAATTAGGAGTCACGTAATCAGAGCATCGTGGAAGAGCCTGAGCTGGGAGGACCCAAAAGAGTCATCGATCCTGGCCCTGCATGGGACATTCCCACAAATCACACCGTGGATCAAACGTGGGCAACCTGACGGAAACATGGAGCTGGTCCCGTCCCCGTGGAGCGGCGTGTCACCCTGCTGGGGACACGGGAGTGCCGGGCACACACCCAGCCCTGCCCTGCTGGGCTCCCGCTGGAAACAGCAGCCATCAGAGCCAGACACAGCACCCGGGCCAGGGCTGGTGAGGCAGATAATCTGCAGGCACAGGCTGTGACAGCCTGCTCCAGCCTGTCACTGCACTGTCACCACCATCATCAGCACGGTAATTGGGTGCCCAGGCTGGGCTGATGTATGTGCAGGGGAAGTAATCCTGAGTAATTAAGAAATATTCTGCTTTTGGTTTGCCACTGCACATCCCACAGAAAAAGTAAATGAGAGAGGAAGCCAATTTAAAAATAATTTTAAATTTTTGGGGGTTTTTTTGTTTAATATTTTACCATGTAAAGTCCCTGGAAAACCTCCCTGCAGCTGATAAAGGCACAAGGAGTGAGGGAATTAAAGGTATGAAAAGAAAGGCAATGAGGAAGAGTGTAAGTCATGCTTAAAGACATTGTAGAAACTACAGTTCCCCAAGTCCAACCCACCAAGGAGCAAATATTTAATTGTACAGTAAATAACATATTTTTATGGTTCCAAAGCAAATCTCAGAAGCCACATGAATATAAACAGGCGTGAGATCAGCTCAGCCCTTGGCCCCCCTGCATCTGCCGTGGGATGGGGACAGCAAAGGGACAACAACAGGAGGGGAATGAACAGGGAAATTACCTGGAAATTGTGACTGGTGCTTGGGGGACGGCTTTGCAGGAAAAGGGACCAGAAGCAGGACTGGAGAGGAGGGTGTTTTGAGGGGATGGGCACTTCGAGGCTGCCCCCGACAAGCTGGCACTCAGCTGGGCACAGGCAGAGTGGGCAGTGCTGCCCCTGGGGTCCCTCGGGGCTGCTCTGGTGCCTGGAGCACCTCGGCCCCCCTGGCAGGGCTGCAGTGCCCGGCACGGGCAGTGCCCGTGGGATTTGCCGAGGTGCCCGCCGTGCCGCCCGCCGTGCCCTTGCAGCGGGAGTCAGATGAGGAGCTCTGCAGGCACTGGGTGTTTGCAAAGGCAAACGGAACTGCTCCTCACCGTCAGCATCTTATCTGCACGTTTCAAGGGCACGTCCTGTGCCTGCAGCGCTGTGAAAGCCAACACGGAGCAGGGCCCGGGCTGGCTCTGCTCAGCGAGGCTGGGGCTGTGCCTGTCCCGGGTCTGTCCCTGCCCCGGGTCTGTGCCTGTCCCGGGTCTGTCCCTACCCCGGGGCTGTGCCTGCCCTGGGTCTGTCCCTGCCCCGGGTCTGTGCCTGTCCCGGGTCTGTCCCTGCCCCGGGTCTGTGCCTGTCCCGGGTCTGTGCCTGCCCTGGGTCTGTCCCTGCCCCGGGGGCTGCCTGTGCAGGGACCCGGCACTGCCAGGACACCTCACACCACGCCTTGGAGCAGGTGAAATGTGTCCCTGGAAAATAATTGAGGCAATGAAAGTTATTTCGTTCTGCTGCTGCCACAGCTCACGTCAAGGACAAGATTCTGTCCCCTTGTTCCCGGCCCGGCGCTGACCTGTGGGGACAGGCGGTGTCCTGGCTCGGGGATGTGCTGTGGTGCTGACAGGACCTGGCCATGCCTCCACTGCAGCATCGCCGGAGTGGCACTGCCCATCCTCATCCCCCTCCTGGGAGGGCTCCGGGCCACCGAGGGATGTCACACACCCGAGCACTGCCATCTTCACACCCTTCACGGCCAGTTTGGCAGCACCTGATGCTCACTGGGGCTGTGCCCCACCCCACACCGCTCCTGGGGGGGGCTGTACCCCACAGCCCCCTCGGTCTGAGTTTGCATCCCCCGAGCCCCAGCCCGGTCCCTGCAGCCCCCGGGGCTCGGCGGGATGGGGAGAGGAGCCGAGCTCCGGTCCCTGCTGCGCTCGGCTGGGAGGAGCCGCTCCCTGCAGGGGACAAAACTTCCTTGGATTCACAGCCACAGCCGCAGTGCCCGGCCTGTGGGCTGCCGGACACACGGACAGGCTGGCCTGGGACACACGGACAGGATGGCACAGGGACACACCGACAGGCTGGCCTGGGACACACGGACAGGCTGGCACAGGGACACACGGACAGCCTGGGACAGCTCCCTGCGGGGAGCTCCTCGTTTTCCTTCTTACAATCATTAACTTTAAAAACGCCAATCTGTTTTCTGGTTTTCCTTCCCTTTTCTGGTAACTCAGCCGGGTGCAGCCTCTCCATTCCAGCTCCTCCAGGCCGGCTGGCTCAGCCCTCCGGGGGTTCCCCCACCACCCCCAGCCCTTGGGGACCCTCAGGGTCACCCTCTCGCTCTGCCACCCTTCCCTGTCGTCCTCTGACAGCTCAGAGCAGGGGGCAAACGATGTGCAGAGCCAAGGACAGCAGAGGCCACACTCAGCACGGTGACAGCACGGGGCTGCAGTGACACCGGGGCTGCAGGGTCAGGCAGGGGGAGCCGGGACTGGCTCCTTGAACCCCAGCCCCAGGAACAAACCCTTTGTCTGGGCTTCCGGGCACGGCTGGGATAGTTAGTGGGGATTTCCACAGGAATTTCGAGAAGCTGTTTGAAGATATTTTTATGCAGGAAAGGCAGCGGCCTTGCCTAATTATGAGAATTAAAACGATTTGCGCTGAAGCCAACAGCAGGGAGTTGCTGTAAAGTGGCCCATGGAGGGCTGGCCTCTGAGTGCTGGGGAGGGGAAAATCTCCATCCAGATTCCAGGAGCAGAGACAGAAGAAGAGGGAACGCTGAGGGCTGGGAGCTGAGCAGCACCAGGAGGAAATTGCTATTTACACAGGGAGAGGCAGCGCTCCTCACATCCCTCGTACGGGTCGTACCAGAGCTAATGCACAGCAGACATCTCTGGAGCCCCTCCAAAAAGGAAACTAGAGTTTGGTTTGGGAACTTCTGGTTCTAATTCCTGGAAATACAGCTTCAGCTCAATTTCACAGTGGTTTGTGACATTTTTCCAGTGGTTATACAAATTTTGGGAAAGCATTCCTCTCCTTGGAATTGTCTTGTGATAACATAACCCCACTGGAGGGGTTGGAGGTTTCACATGGCTTCACACCCCTCCAGAGGGGCCTGTGAGAAGCAGCCCCCATCTGCCTGGCGTGGATCCTGCCTCCTCATGCACAGGAATCCTCAGGGATGGGCTGTCCTTGAAACCTTTTATGATGCAGGTGCTGAGGCCCTGGGGTGCCCAGAGCAGCTGTGGCTGCCCCTGGACCCCTGGCAGTGCCCAAGGCCAGGTTGGAAATTGGGGCTTGGAGCAGCCTGGGATAATGGGAGGTGTCCCTGCCCATGGTGGGGGGTTGGAATGAGGGACACAGCTGAGTTTTCTGGACCAGGATGAGGCACTCTTACAGCCCAGCTCCTTGGGGTCCTGCTCCTCTGCCCGGTGCTCCCTGTCCTCCCCACAAGCCCGGGGTCACACCTGGGGCAGTGTTTGTCCAGGGAGCATTACGAGACCAAAGCTCCCCTGTAGAACATGGAGAGAGGCCGATCCTTTATGTTTGGGGAGGAAATGAGTGGCAGCTGCTTGGCTGGGCCTTGGAGGGAATTCTGTATTTCTCCCAAAAAGGAGAGTAAGAATAGGCAGACTGTTTAGCCTTTCCTGACAATGAAACTTTGTCATCTTTATAATTAACCCTGTTATTTAAATACTTCTTCCATGGATATCATTGACGATTTCATAGCCCTTGGTTCCTCTACTTTTCCATTTCAGCTTCCTGCACTGCAGTGACTTCCAGGGGCGTGACTAATTTCACTTTTCCATTTAATTGAGAGCTTATTTCTGACTTTGTGTGTTTAACCGTAGCTTGGCCAGCTGCCTCACTGCCCAAAACGCACCTGTCAGGTCTTTTCTTTTCCTCCCAGGGAATTTAGAGAACATCTATGACAAGCTCTGCTTCCAAAAACATTTCCATCATGGTGATGTGTTGTGGGTTTTTTGTATTGTGTGCTGTGTGTCCACCTCCTCCCTTAAAGAATTCACCTAAAAAAATCCCAAGCTTGAAACTCTTCTTATTTATGTATCACTTTTATTTTTCTGTCAGCAAGGACTTCCCTGAGGGCCTGTGGTGATGTTTCCTTTGCCACTTCTCTGGCAGTTGCAGGGAGTGGATTCCCTTCTTCCCCTCACTTGCTAAATATCCACCACCCTGCTCTGCAGCATCCTTGTGCCAGTGATGCCTGGATGGAAAAGGACCTAGTGAAGCTTTTGGACAGCACAGTGGAAGATCAGGGATGAAGGGAATGATGATGCTGGGAGCCTGCCCTGCTCTCAGGATGAGATGTAACCTGGACCATGAGCAAGGGGACAGTGATCTTCAGCACCACTGATCCTGTCTTTGCCTGAAAGTGACTAAATATACAAATACACACCTGAAAACAGTGGAGTTGTGGCTGCCCCATCCCTGGAAGTGTTCAAGGCCAGGTTGGACAGGGCTTGGAGCACCCTGATGCTGTGGAAGTTGTCCCTGCCCGTGGATGGAACTGGATGATTGGGAAGGTGCCCTCCAACCCATGCTGTTCTGTGGAGCTGTGTGTTCTTCCTGCATCACGTCAAATGTGCCAAATGCCTCCAGACATCCCATCTCCCTGACCCAGTAATGTCCCACCCTCATCTTTGTGCCTGAGCGACCCTCACATCCCCAGGAGCCGTGACCTCGCAGCCACTGCCTTCCTGGTGTGTAAGCCAGCCTGAGCAGTGCTCCACAGCCGTGATAATGCAGAGCTTTGTTCTGTCCCACATGTGTGCACAGCCCTGGTAACATTTACAGTGGGAATGCTGCTCCCAAGGGAGACAGAGAAGGGTCATTGTGGCTCGAGTCAAACGGGGATTTGTGCTGCCAGAAAACTGAGCCTCTGCAATGCCCCACTGAGGCATTACTCTTTAAAATAACGTTTCTGGTTTGGAAGTTATTCTATGTCCCATTCCTGGCTAGAACAGGGTG
Source organism: Cyanoderma ruficeps (assembly GCA_008694505.1). Lineage (NCBI taxonomy): Eukaryota > Metazoa > Chordata > Aves > Passeriformes > Timaliidae > Cyanoderma > Cyanoderma ruficeps. The sequence continues at coordinate 14,714,591 of VZDJ01000219.1, forward strand.
AGCACAGACCCCAGCATGGCAATCCTAAAAGCTGCTTCACCATAAGGCTCTCAGGGTGCCTTTGATCGTTGGTCATCAATACCACCACTGAATTATGGGGACACAAAGCAGACATTGAGAGAAGAAGCCAGGCTCCAGCACCCTGAGGATCATCCTGGAAACAGAAGTCAAACTTGCCACCAGGCTAGAAAAAGGCACAGGGGTTTGTGAGTATCCCTGAGCTCTGAGGAGGATCCTGGTTCGGGGTCCTGGCAGCAGGCAGGTTTGGGGTCACACGTTCAGACAGGAGGGAGGTTTGCAGTTGCACAGGTGTTGGAGCAGTGTTTGAATCTTAGTGACAGAGTAAAAATGTAAGTAAGCTGCCCCTGAAATTGGGCAAGGGGAAGACAAGCAGCACTCTGGGGAATTGTGCCAAAAATCGACAGAGCTGGGCAAAGTGCCCCCCGTGCAGTGTGACAGGAGCAGCCCAGCAAAGCTGAGGGCAGCTCAAGGGCCAGGGGTGCACACAGCTGCCCAGTGTCTCAGCTGAAGGGTACTTTAGAAGTTTTCTTCTATTTTTAACAAGGAATCAAAGGAAACAAACCTTCCCCGCTGGCTAAAAGCACAAGCACCAGAAACCTCCCTCAAGCCTGAGGAGTGTCCCCGTGCTCCCTGCACCAGGAGCTGGGTCCTGCTCTATCTGCTCTGACAGCTGCCAGCGAGATGAAAGGGAACCGTGCCTCTTCTGGAGACAGCTCCCCTCGGCTGCACGGCCTGGGGGCTTTGTCCCGGAGATTCCTGCTCTCCTTGGTGCTCCCAGATCTCTGAGAGGCACGTGCCAGGCTTGGCAGGGGTGGCAGGGTGAGCACCTGGGCACATCCAGGCAGGTGTGAGTGTGGCAGAGCACGAGCAGGAGGTGAAGCCAATTAGCTAAAATAGATAAGAGACTTGTCAGCTACAGCAGCTCTGCAGGGGAGAGGAACTCATGGCCCAAGGCATGAGCACGGGTTCAGGGATCTGGAAGGAGCTGGATGTGGGGATGGTGGTGGCACCACAGGCTGACTAACAGGAGATGGCATTGATAATTGTGTCCAACGGGAAACCAGTTCCAAACCTGCGGCGTCTGGGGAGACTTGGCAGCACAAGTAGCTAATGATGAATACTGCAAAAAATCATGGGAGGTTAACGAGTGTGAGCTGGGAGCTGAAGAGAGTTTGGGAGCAGAGACCCCAGCCCGGTTTGCTTTTCATTTTGGGGATCTGTCCCCCTGCGGAGGCTCAGCTGTGTCACTGCTGTTCCCGTCTCCTGTCTCGTCTCGCCCACCCCTGCAAATCTGCCTGAGGGCCAGGAGGAGTGACTGCAAGGAGAGAAGTGAGCTGCAGAAGGAAAAAAAAAGGAATCGAGTAGGTGGAAATTCATGTGTGACTGTGAGAGGTGCAACGCAGTAAGGGAAAGTACTGTTCCACTCTAAAATATCTACATCTGAAATCATGTTCTATGGAGAGCTCGTGAGCGCTCGGCGCAGGGAGCACGGTCACGCTGAGGGTGTCGCTGAGGCCGCTTGCTGCAGTCACATGGAGAAGTATCAAACAGGAACATACCCACAGCACATTCCCAGGATAGCAGGGGAGAAGGGGAAGCCCTTGGTGTCTGCCCTGGAGTTGTATTCACAGCCAACGAAAGGTCCAAGGTCAAGGATCAGATCTCTTGGAGGGTTGTCAGTACAACAGGTCAATACTTGCCCTTTGGTTTACAGCAGGGAATTCAAGGGGATTCATTATGATGGTCTAACGCATTATCTGGTTTATTCTTGCCGTATACAATGCCTCATCTGTGTCTATCCCAATAAAAAGGGTCTGGGAGCAGGGAAGATGGGAGTGTGATACGCAGCCACATAATAAGTAGACCTTGAACATTACTGCCCGAGGGCAATTCCAAGGAAGCTCTGGTAGAGCTCCTGCATTCCGGCAGTCAGGACGCCCTGCTGTTGTCTCCCGGGGTTTAATGAAATGCATTAGTGCCCGAGCCTCTGGTGCTGTGAGACCTGGAGCAGTGGGCGGTTTCCCACCGTCCCTCCCCCGTAACACGGGTCGTGATTTTCGGGGCGGTGGGAATGCTGCCGGGACCGGGGCGGCTTTCGGGGGAGGCTCTGAGATCCCCGAGGCGGGACAGTGAGGGGATGAGGGGTTTAGGTCCCCAGCGAGGCCCGGGGTCCCTGTGAGGATGCTGAGCTCAGAGCCAGCCCCTCCGCGGGCTCTGTCGCTCCGGGCTGCCCGGCCGGAGCCGTGAGATGCCGAGAGCTGACACGGGGGCTCAGAGCTGCCGGGTGGGGACGGGGCTGCCTCCTCACCTCCCGCTCCTGCTGTCACTCCAGCTTTCCCTAATTGCTCAACTTAGCTGGCAGAAAGCTTTCCCGGAGGAGAAGGGGCTCCTTCTGCCGGGTTAGCAATGGATGTGTCACGGGCACCCGGTGACAACTGCAGCCGGTGTGAGGGGCAGGAATGTGGAGGTGGGAAGATGCTGCGCTCAGACGAGGGAGCCGATCCAGCTGAAAGCTCACTCTGGAAAGAGCTGCTGTTTTTCACACAAACCGGTTTGATCCAGCTGGTGGTGTGACCCACCCAGAGATAAGGCCGGTGGCAGGAGAGGGCTGGGGCTGAGCTGATGCTGCTGCAGTCAGAGAATCCCAGATTGGTTTGTGTTGGAAAGGACCTCAAAGATCACCCAGTTCTCACCCCAGCCATGGGCAGGGACACCTCCCACTGTCCCAGGCTGCTCCAAACCCCAGTGTCCAGCCTGGCCTTGGGCACTGCCAGGGGTCCAGGGGCAGCCACAGCTGCTCTGGGCACCCTGTGCCAGGGCCTGCCCACCCTGCCAGGGAACAATTCCTTCCCAATCTCCCATCTAACCCTACCCTCTGGCAATCTCCCTCTTCCTTCTGCTTGGCTGTGGTAGCCCCCACTCCTGCACCAGCAGTTATTTGAGCCAGTCGCCTAATCTAGGTAGGAACTCTCTCTTTACATTTTTATTTTAATGCTGGAGTAGTTTCCTGCAGATGTTCCCTGAGCGAGTGAGCTGTGGGATGTGGGTTGGTGAGTGAGGGAGAATGTGCTAATGTGTGGTCAAGGACGGCTCAGGGGTGGGTGTGTGGGATTAGGGCAGCCACAGCTTTAATCTGTGGGAAGGATGTGGGAGCACAGCCCCGCAGAGGCTCGGAGGAGGACGGGCTGTGGCCAGGCTTCTGTCCAGAGCTGCTGGATCCCTACGTGGTGTCCAGCTGACCTGGCTCACTTGGGGTGAGACAACACAGCTGCTTAAAACAATAAATCGAAGCAGGCAAATATGGCAGGGATTACAGAGGGATGCAAGCTGTTGTTATCCACAGGCAGGAGGATGTGGAACTCCGGGGCATTTGTTTGCTTATTTTTCCTTTCAGTGATAAATGTTCTCAGGAATGTGGTGGGATTTTTGGGGCGTCCTGGGCAGGGCCATGAGCTGGACTCGATGGTTGCTGTTGGTCCCTTCCAACTCAGGATATTCTGTGATATTCTTTTGCAGTTTGAATGCACAGTCCTAGGAAAATGGGGCTGGAAGATGTCCGTGGCTGTTCCTCCCCAGTCCTGCTGCCCTGCTCCGCTCCCACACTTGGAGCTCAAGCACACTGAGTGTCTCCCGATGAATGAAGCCAGAAAAAGGGGAGCAGATTCCTCCCTGCCTGCCTGAGGCCTCGGTTCCAGTGGTATGTGTGGCGTTTTGTGTGTGGCAGAGCTTGGTATGGCCTCCATTCTGTCCTCATTAGAAAATGACAGTCTCAGTATAATCCTTTTCTGTGGTTCTGGAAAAGCGCTGAAAAAAAATTCAATTTCGAGCCCCAGATATTCACATCCTCTAAGGCAGTGTCCTATAAATCTAGTTACAGGTTCTTCTCCATTAGCAGCAAGTGCTGGAACACTTTTAAATACGAACAATGGTGATGGAGAAGGATAAAACCAAAATAGTGCTCCCGTGGCTTTGTGCAGGGTAGAATTAGGGAGCATAATCCAAATAATAACATCTCATGCTTTTATGGGGCTGCGTGCATATGGCGTAAATGACAGCTCATTAAACTTTATATCCTGCCTACAAGATAAGCGTGTAATTAGTATTACATCCCTTTTTATAATTAGGAGGCCTCATCCAAAAAAATGTGGCTCACAAACCATGTTTGAAGGCGGTGACTCAGCCTGAATTAGGGCTGTGGTGTGACGATGGAGAGAATCGTGCTTTAGAGGATTAAAAAAACAGAGACAAAAGGTTGAGCTGGTGTCAGGTTCCTGCGCCCGCACCCACCCGCTGGAAAACACAGGTGGATGAACTTTTAAACATCAGGCGTGGGCTGGAGCCCGTCCTGCCAGCCCGAGCTTTGTGCGGGGCCATCCTCCCGCGGCGCCGGTGGCGTTTCACGGCTGAGCTGACAGGAATGCTCGGTGGGAGCGGGGACGGGAATGCTCGGGGGGAGCGGGGACAGGAATGCTCGGTGGGAGCGGGGACGGGAATGCTCGGGGGAAACGGGGAATTCCAGCCCCTGGGGGATTATCCGCAAATGTGGCTGCCTGTCACAGGCCGGGGGGAGAGGTCACCGCCGGCCCGTGCGTGTCCCAGCCGGGGGTGGCTCTGGGGTGCTCCGTTCTTGGCTCGGTGCCGGTGTCTGTGCCGGGACGGGGTTTGTTCAGCTCCGTGGGGCTGGCGGTGTGTCCCATTTTCCCGGCGCCCAGCTGTCACCGCGCACCTTTCGGCAGCCAGGCGGACCCACGAGGAGGAGCAGTGGTTTTGTGCAGTTCGCTCCTGGAGGGCGAGGGGAGGAGGTGAGGAGCCAGCTGCTGCGCCCGGGCCGAATTCCCGGCGTGTTCCTGGAGGAAGCGGGCTGTGGAACAGCCACCGGGACTGTGTGTGCGGCGACAGCCATCGTCTGGGGGGAGAAGTGACGGCATCCATCATCTCTGGAGGGAAGTGGTGACAGCCATCGTCCGTGGGACGATGCTCCTTTGGGGACACAGCGCTGGGACAGGGCCCCGCAGCTCCTCGTTGGTGCCGGCTCCTCCCGCGGCCGCTCCACATCCAGCCCTTCCAGGAGATTACGAGTTTATTCTCGCAGATCACACCACTAAGCCCGGGCAGTAATCTCCCTCACAGATGTGCCATGGGAGCAGAAACGTGCGAGCCACCACCCGGCGGGGCGCGGGGCGGGCCGGAGCGGCGCTCCCGCAGGCCGGGCGCGGGATTCCCCGCGGCGGGGCCGGGCCGGGCAGGGTCGCGGGAGGGGAGCGGGGCCGGGCAGGGCGCGGTGGTGGAGAGCGGAGCGGGGCGGGAGCGGGGCCGGGCCGGGGCCGCCGCTGCGGAGCCGCCTCTGCCCGGGGCGGGGCCGGCCCAGGTGCGGGAGCCGCGGGGAGGGCACGGCCCCCCCCGCAGATGATTGGTGGAGCGGGCGGGGAGGGCGGGGAGAGGCGGTGCCAACGCGCTCCCATTGGCTGGTGGCGGGGGGCGTGCCGCCGCGGCGGCGCGGGCGGGCCCGGGCGGCGGCCCCAGAGCGGCGGCAGCAGCTCCGCCCCCGGCGCGGCTCCGCTCCCGCCGCTCCGCCCGGCCCCGCTCCCGGCTCGGCTCGGCCTGGCCCGGCACCGCGCTCCCGCCTCCCGCCCGCACCGGCGGCTGCGCGCCTCGCCCTAAAAACCCTTCCGTTTTGTGTTTTCTGCGGATTTTTGCGTGCTTTCCCCCCGCCGTGCCGGGCAGCATGGGGCTGCCGGCGCTGGAGTTCAGCGAGTGCTGCCTGGACAGTCCGCAGTTCCGGGAGCGGCTGCGCTCCCACGAGGCCGAGCTGGACAAGACCAACAAGTTCATCAAGGAGCTCATCAAGGACGGGAAGTCGCTCGTCGCCGCCCTCAAGAGTAAGTGCGGGGCCGGGGGCGGCCCTGCGGGACCCCACGACCCCCGCCCGGCCCGCGCTGCCCCCGGCACGGGGCTCCTCCACCCGGGACCACCTGCGCCCACCCGTGTGCCCCCTGCGTGCCCTGCTGAGCCTGGGCCGGGGGGACGTGCCTGGTCCTGGTCCAGCGGGACGTGCGCGGTGCACCAGGATGTGCCGGGCCGTGGTCCATGTGTGATCCCGGTTCTGGACCCTCCGCACATGCACGGGCCTTGCCCTGGTCCGTGTGAACATGTGTGCTGCACCGGGGTGGATCCATCGGGATGTGCAGGGTTCCGGCCCTGCTCCATCGGGCTGTGCGTGGCCGTGGTCCGTGGGGATGTGTGTGATTCTGGTCCTGCTCCAGCAGGTCCCGCTCCGTGCCCCTCGGGGGTCGCATCCTTTGGGAGCGGTTTTCCGGCGTGGTGGCTCGGTGCCTCGCCCCCCGCCCTCTCCGGTTGTCCTCTGTGCCCTCTCTGCTCAGGGTGGGCGATGCCCGGAGCCCTCGCTGTGGCTCTGCCCGAGCTGACCCCTCCGGTGCCGTCCTCTCCGTCTCCATGGGGAAGGTGGAGGTGGTTGCAAAGCTGCAAGCCAGCGATGAGGAATCTGGGTGGGAGGGGGATGCAGCCATGCAGGCTGTGGCTCCGGGGCTGGGGAGACCCTCACCTGCCGCTGGCAGCGTCCCGGTCCTCCCTGATGTCCGGGCTGGGCTGGCTCCTGTCCCCACGGCCGGGGTTGGGGACACCTCTGCATGGGTACCCGCTGCCAGCACGGGTGGGCTGTGCCCTCGGCTGTGCTGGGTGGGCACAAGCTGCAGCTCTGTTTCTGCTGTTCCCTCATGGGGTCATTTGGGTTTTTTCTGTTTTGAAGTTTCTTTGGCCCAAATCACAGGGCGCTTCCCCGTCCAGGGGGGTGCCTGTGCCCAGCACATTGGCAGCACGTGTGGGCACCAGTCTGTGCCGTGGGGTGACAGGGGCACGTCACAAACACAGGAGCCCCTGCAGCATCACCTGCCATGAACCAGCCTGGCCAGGGTCACCGTGGGGGCTGTGGGGCAGCGAGGTCATCCCAGGGTGCCCGGGCAGGTGATGCTCCATCCATTCCCACCACCCTGTCCATTCCCAGAGGGGCTGATTCCTGCTCCCTCCCCTTCTGATCTCACACCGAGCCCCGTGGGTGTAGTTCCTCTGTGCTGAAGTAGCAGCTGGTAACATCTGCCTTACAGGGACTCCCATTGTACCAATTCTTGTCATTTGGGGTCAAAAGAATCTCAAACCTGACAGCTGTGGGTGCATTTATGGCTCTGCAGGTCTGAGCTGTGTTCTGCTGTGGAGCGTTTGCTGAAGGCAGCAATGCCTGGCCCTGCCCGTAGCATTCATTTTATCCCAGAACAAATCCTACAGCGTTGTTCATCACAGAAAATACATTTTGGGAGTGAGCTGGTGAGTCCCAAAGCATCTCTGGGCTCAGTCAGCTTGTTGCAGGTGCTGGCTGAGGTGACCAGCTGTGCTCTCGCCCTGGGCATGCTGTATTTGGTATTTTGGGGTGTGCTGTGGGCCCCTGTGGGCTGGTGGCTGCCAGTGGGCTCCTGTCCCCCTGGCTGTGGCCGTGGCTGTGCTGCACGCCCCAGGCTGCCCACACCGGGCAGGAAGAACGCTGGCTGGTCTCTGGAGATAAGGATGTTTTCATGGCTGAATTGTTTTGTAGCTTCTATTGAATGTGTTCCTGGATTAGCCCTTGATTCCTGCACAGGGCCGGCGGGGAGTTCCAGTGGTGCCCGGGCTGCAGGGACAGGAATAACGCTGATTCTGCTGGAGAGGGAATCAGTGCCCGGGCACTGCCTGCCCTGCCGCCACCTCCCCGGCACGTGTGGCACGGGGGTGGTCCCCAGGGTGCTCTGAGAGAGGGTTTGGGGCATGTGGGGCAGGGCAGAGGTGTCCCCTCCCTGGCTGGGGTGCCCTCTGTGCATCCTTCTCCTGCCGCAGGAGTGACTCCAGTGGCTGTGTGGCGGCTCCATGCTGTGATGGCTCTGACTGCTCCGGCAGAGCCCTGGTGCTGGATGGGATCTGGGCTGGCTTTTCCCATGTGTGTCACCCCCAGTGTGTGACAGGTCCGTGGTCTGATGTGTTGCATGAGCCCTCGCAGGCCATTGCAGTGTCCAGCAGCAGGGATGGAGATGCCCCAGGGGTGAGGAGCTGCTGTGCTGCCTGTTGCTGGTGGTTGTATCTGTGTCGCTGCTGCAGGGGCTGGGATGTCACCCCTGGCAGCCAGTGCAGATGCCATCTGGGGGCCATTCCTGACTGTGCTCACTTTTCTTAACCTGCATTCATTTTTTAGTGGTGTTTCCAAGCGGTTTTGGTTTGTCTGCCCATGGCTGGGCATGGTGGCCTTATCTCGCTGTCATTGTCCCCATGCTGCTCCTCAGCTGTCGTTGTGACACGTGGCTGTGGGGCTGGGCAGGCCTGGGGGCAGCAGGCCCTGGATCAGGGCATCAGTGTGCAGTGAGGGGTTCCCAGGGTGTCTGGCCTTTGGGCAGGGTGGCAGCCTGCAGCCGGAGTTACGTGAGGCCTTTGCAATATCCTCTCCCCTTTTCCTTCCTCTTGCCTCTTCTGCGGAACGTTTCACATCCTCTTTGTGTGAAGACAGGCGTGGGGAGAAGGTGGAACTCTGTATTGGTGAGGGGCTGCTTGGGCTGGGCGGTGGAGGGGAGGAAGATGAAGAGGGAGGAAGAGCCCTCTGCAGAGCTGGGCAGGAGCACCAACACTGGTAGTGGAGGGATGGTGAGACTGGAGTAAGGACACGAAACAAAGTCTGCCAGGCTTTGGTGAAAGGGCTGCTCTGCCCTGCTTTTGCCCTCAGTGTAGGTAAAGAGAGAAATAGAAATGGTTCACAGCGCTTTCTCCTTCCCTTTGAAGAAAGAACAAATTCAGGAGGTTGAAAATGATCCTCATTTACTGAAGGGCTGGTCTTTCTAAATATCCTCAGATGCCAAGGGCATCTCTGGAGTGTGTGTGTCTGCGTGTACATAAATGCTCTTGGATCTTTTTCCCCCAGTGAGTTTCTGTGCCTGTTTCCATTGTCTCCCTTTGCTGCTTGGCTGGTATTCAGTGACCTGGTTTTCAGCAAAACGTGTCCCTCTTCCTCCCTGATCCACCATCCATAAATTATTCAGAAAGTTTTGCAGATGCCGAGACTTCAAGTGTGACATAAATAATGAACTGGAAGCCTGGATGCCGTGAAAGTTGTTCTCCAGCTCGGGAGCTGTGGTGACCGTCAGGACCAGGGATGCTGAAGGATTTTCTCCCTTTGCATGTCCCCGTGCCTGTGAGAGGGGCAGGCAGGGAGCCAGTGGCTTGTCCCTGTGCTGGCATCACCTCCAGCCCCTGTGCTTCCATGGAGGGGGAGCTGGAGCCCAGGCACTCGGATGGTGGTGTGGGGATGCCCTCAGCTTGCTTTGGGAAACGTAGGGATAGAGGATGTGGGGCTGCAGGGGCTGCCAGCCATCCCCACCCCTGTGCTGTAGCACAGGGCTGAGCCTGGCACCCTCCTCCTCCTCCTCCCTGTGCCCTTCTCCTGCGCTGCCAGGCGCCGTGTCCCGGTGGCGATGGGGCTGTTGTCCCCTTCAGGCACCGGGTGCAGCCTGGTGCCCTGCCACGTTTCTGCTGGTTTGTTTTCCTTCTTCCAACTCCCAGGCACTAATTTGAAGCCACCAAACCCGTCCACGCCCCGGCTGCTGCCGTGCTCCCACGGCACAAACTGCAATTTGTGTGCTGGGGCTGGGCTGGGGTGGCTCTGTGAGCCCCCTCCCCACGAGGGCACACGGCTGGCTGTGCCATGCCCCATGCCCCAGGCTCCCACGGGAAAGGCAGAGGGGCCTGTGCCCCAAAAGGCACAGCTGGGCTGGGTTGGTGTTTTGGATCACTTTTCCTTGGGCTGTTTTTTTGGCCAGGTCACCGCAGAGCTGCGGCCGGCAGCGAGGAGGGATGGGACCCAAGGGCTGATGGATCTGGATCCTGCAGTGCCTGGGAACTCCTCTGGCCCCACCAGCTTCCCGGGGCAGATGCTGTGGCACTGTCCCACAGGTCTCATGGCAGCTCTGTCCCCCACCAGCGTGTCCCATGCTGGCTGTGGTGAGCAGCTGGGGGTTGTCCCAGCTCCCAGCTGAGGCTCTCAGCTGGTGGTTGTGCTGTCACAGAGCTGTGGCCTCCCTTCTGTCCGTGCCTGCAGGGTGTGATTGTGATGAGTTGCCCCCTGGGCTGACCCCTGTGTCCCTACAGCGTGCCAGGGTGGCTGCTCTGGCCTGGGCTGCCACCAGGGGTAATGCCAGCAGGGCTTTTGCTGCAGCTCTGGGGTATTTCCTGGGACACAGGAGGCTACCGTGGGGATTAAAACGTGAAGTGGGGTGGTGGGGTAGTTCCTGGTGGTGCTGTTGGTGTTCCAGGCTCGGGGATGTGCTTCCACATGGGTTGTGTTCCACACCTCTGCAGCACCTTGGTGAAACTGAGCCTTTGTGAGGTGTCTGTGCCCGCGGCTGTGTGGTGGCAGTGCCGGTCCGGGGTGGAGCTGCCGCTGGATCTGCAGCACATCGGAAGCGAAAGTGAAACTTTTGCCCAATGTTTGCTTAATTCCCTTTTTACACAAGCGAGGCTCAGGCGGGTGATAAGGAAACGTGACAGGCCGATGCCACCCATTGCCCACATCGTCACTTTGTCATCGCCTTTCCCGTCCCCATGGCCCTGGTTCAGGTCACTCGGTCCCCCCGGGAGTGGCTCTGGGGCAGCCCTGCCTCGGGTGGGCAGAGGGCAGGTGGATAACAGGGTGCTGTACAAAGTGCCCCCGTGGCCTTCTGCAGGGAGAAAGCCCTGGGTGTGCTGGAGCATGATCCCAGTCTGGGGCTGCTTTGTCACCTGGTGCCATCTGGGGTGACAGGTCTTTGTGCCCCAGGTGTTTGGTGCTGGGGAGAAGGAATGCAAAACCCATCTTCAAGTTATTTTCATCCTTTTTGCTCTTCTGATCCCTGAAGAAAACAGTCACAGCCCAAACCTTTTCACCAGCCTTGCAGAGAAGGGAGGGATCAAAGTTCAGAGGTTTAGGTCTGGCTTTTCCAGGAACAGCCCCTGTTTGTGCAGGTGCAGACCTGAGTGCTCAGAGCCGTGCTCCTGCCCAGGAGAGCTCTGGGCTTTGCAGGCTCCTGTTTGGAGGAAGAGGAGCCTCATGTTTTCTGGAGGGTGCCCAACCAACAGTGACCGCCTGGCTGGGTTGCTGTGACCGCTGGCACTGGGCTCTGCTCGGGCTGTGCCATGAGCAGTGGTGCTGGGTGCTGGCACCGAGAGCCGGGTGCTGCCCACGGCTGGGGTGGGTGTGGGCAGCCAGGTGAGTCACCTGCACAGCCCAGCCTGTGCCTTCCCAGCCCGGGGAATTGCTGCCTTGGGGCAGGGGAGGGTTTCCTGGAGCATCCATGCGTTTCCCAAGGAGCTCATTCCATGCTCGGAGGGGCAGAGGGTCCCCTGGGCTCTCCCTCTGCCTTGAAAACCACAGGGGAAGCACGTGGGTTGGGGTTTGGCTGGTAAAATGATTTACTTTGATTTTTTTTTCCTGCTTTGTTCACCCAGCCGAGGTGTAACGTGGCTCTCCTGTGTCAGGGTGCATTTTTCCCCTCTTCGGTCCCGTAGTAAACGTTTGGTGTAGGGAATACTTTGAGCTGTGGAGGAGAGACATGATTGTGGCTCAGCCAGTCCTGCACCAGCACAGCCAGAGGCACCGAAGACTTCTCCTTTGCATGACCTGTGTGGCTTGTGCAACCACATCTTTAATAACTTGTCTGGGATTTTATTCAAATGAGAGATAGGTGATAATATTGTGCTTCAATTTTAGCACAAGTTGATCCTCCTCTTCCTCCCCAGAGGAAATTAGCAACAGGAACATATTCCTGCTTGGGAGATGCTCTTTGTGATGGTGGTGGGTCTGCACTGTGGGCCCTGGGGGGATCCTTGTGCCAGCAGGGCTGGCTCCAGAGGGCTGCACACCTCTCCCCCCTGGCTCTGCCTGAGTGTCAGAGGGAAACTCACACTGTGTGGGTGCTGCAGTGGCTCCCCATGTGCACTGCTGTGGTTGTGATCCATGCAGGAGATCCTCACAACATCCCCAGGGAACATTCAGCCATCTCCCAGGGGAATCCCAGCCCAGCCAAGACCCCACAGTGCTGGCAGGTTTGGGGACTGATGGTGGGAGCCAGGGGCAGTGGGGTGGGCACCTGGTGTCCTGCAGTAGGCACTGGGGGGGTGCTGTGAGATGTGGGACCGGCCTGTGGGCAGCACTGACAGGGAACCTGGTGAGCACAAGGGCTGGGGTGTGCAGGAGAGGCCGTGTTCATGATTACAGCTCTTACATTGTGCTGACAGAAGGCTCATTAACAGGGCTGGGAGATCCCTGTAATTGGGAGCATGCCACACAGCACCTCTGGGCACATGTCTGGATACACTGGGGTGGGGACAGAGCCCAGAGAAGCTGCAGGGCCTGCGCTGAGCACGTGTCCCATGCCTGGTTAAACCCAACCCTTTGGGATGGCTGGGGATGGACTGGCAGGGGCTGGGACTGCTGGAGCTGGTGGAGACTGAGAGTGCACACCTGAGTCCAGGGAGTGACTCTGAGCAGGGGGTGGACCTGGGAAGGGAATGTGTAGGGCCAGCTTGGATGTCCCTGTGTTCCTCCAGCTCTGGGAGTCACCTACATGCTGTGTCCTGCTCGTGCTTCCAGCACGGAGCAGATTTGCCTGATTTGGGTCAGGAGGCTGTCCTCCCAAGGCTGCAGATGTGCTGGCACAGCTTGAATCATCTGTCTCCATTCGTGTCTGCAATGCTGCCAGACCGAGAGGTGTGTGGCATCACCTGCGGCGTGTGTGGCACCACCTGCGTGCCCTGGACACGGGCTGGGAGGGGTGGGCTCTTCAGGTTTCCTTTTTTTCCCCTTGGCTTTGCTGGTGGCAGCTCTCAGTGACGTCGGGAATCCGAGTGAGGAAATGCCGTTCCCATGGTTGCTGAGGGGAGGGTGGGAGGCAGTGGCGGTGCTGTGTCCCTGCGCTCTCTCTCTGCAGGTTGGCACACGTGGTGCTTCTCTGGCTGATTCTGTAGCAGGGATGGCATGGGGCGAGGGGGCTCTGCCCTTGCTGTCTTGCCGGACCCCTCCCCAGCTGGCACCGACTCCTTTGTTCGCACCCTGTCCCCACAGGCACCCTAAAATCGTGGTGTGCTTCTCCCTGGAGCCCAGGAGCAATGCCAGCATCCCTGCACAAACCAGGGCAGGGCTGCTCGGGGGTTGGCATTCCTGCACCGCCACCGAGGGGCTTCAGTCCCCACACCGTGTCCGAGGGGTAGCAGTGGTGGCAAGGGGGCCAAGCAACCCCTGCTCACGGTGTGGTTCTGGTTTGGGGCGTTCTGGGCCCCTTTTGCAGCATCCAGCAGCAGGACAGTGAGGGGACGGGCTGGGGGACAGACAGTGTGGGGATGGGCTGGGGGGACAGCGTGGGGACAGGCTGGGGGACAGACAGTGTGGGGACAGGCTGTGCCAGGCATCCCTCGCTGTGTTCAGGTTGCTTCATCAGTGGCTTTTCAGGAGCGCTGCGATGAGTAGCTGTAGCGTGACCGCGGTGGGTGGGAGGGGAGGCAGAGCGAGGGGGAGCTCGTACGGAAACCTGCACAGCTTGTTCGCTCTGCTGTGAATCATCCCCGTCCTCCTCCGCCGGGCACGCGAGCGGCTGTCACCGCGCCGCCGGGGACAGGAATGTTTTCCCTGTTTTCCCGGCGCTCTCCCCGTGCCAAAGGTGCTCCCACCTGCCCCGTGCTGGCGGCCCTGGGCCCGTGGGCTCCTGACGAGGGCGGGTCTTTAGGGCATCACCCCAGCTGTTAATGGCAAGGATGGTCTCAGGCGTGGCTTGGAGGAACTGGGAATTGTGCTCCTCTCTCCGCTCCCAGCTGCTGATGGGAGCTGGGGGGTGACGGCACGCCGGGGGTGCAGGGGGGTGCTGGGGATGCTCCGTGCCGTGGGGACCGTGGTGCTGAGGGGGAAGGGGATGTCTGTGCTGCCATGCCAGGCGGGTTTCTAGCTGGTGGGAAGCACTGCAGCCCCCGGACCATCTGGCTGTGGCACGTGGAGCGGCGGCACCGCCAGCGCGGGGGCCGCCTGTGCCAGCGCGGGGACACAGGGACAGCCGAGGCTGGCTGCTGCCACCTCACCCTTCCCCGCACTTCGCTGCACCCTCAGGCAGGGCTCGGGGCAACCTGGGCTAGCGGAAGGTGTCCCTGCCCATGGCAGATGAGCTTTAAGGTCCCTTCCGACCCAAACCGGTCTGGGATTCCGTGGTGCACAGTGAGGGAAGCGTGAAGGGTTCTCTGGGCCGTGACCTGTAAAAAGAGCTGGCGTGGGGCTTTCCCTGACACTGCCTGGTACGGCGTCCCTTTGCTGGGTTTTTATTCTTTTTCTCGCTGAAGCAGCGTCTGTCCAGGGCGATGCCCTCGTTGAGTGCTGGTTGCTAAGCAATGTTTGACAAAAAAATCCCAACCATTGCAGAGCAGAGCGTTGGGTGTCTCTCCCACGAATTCCCGGAGAAAGCCCAGGTTAAAGGCAGTGATTTCTTCCTGGAAAGGGTGGCCAGATACTGGCACAGGCTACCCAGGGCAGTGGTGGAGTCACCACCCCCGGAGGGGTTTTACAGATGAGGACAATGGTCTGTGTTGGCTTTGGCAGTGCAGGGGGAACAGCAGGACATGAGAATCTTGAGGGTTTTTCCCACCTAAGTTGTTCCACGGTTCTGTGCTGCGCCCTGGGCTGTGCATCCCTGTTCTCACCCTGCGTGCCTCCCTACGCTCCGCTGGAGATTTTAATTTATATTTCTCTTTTCCTGCCGAAGCAGGAAAAATTGACTCACTTGCCACTGATGTTCCTGCAAGCACAGTGGGATTTTTCCTGTTCTTACAGTTGAGGTGGAGGAGCACCGGCGACAAAAGGATTTCCGCAGCCTCCTTGGGAGGAGAAGGAAGGAGGTTGTGCAGAGCAGCTCCTGGAGGGGCTGGGAGCTGGCACTGCCTCCCTGCCCTGGCTGTGGGTGACAGCTGCTGCCTCTGGGATGGGGACAAGAGAGGAGGGACAGGGGAGGCACTGCCCTGTGCCATGGGATGTGCCAGGAAGGCCTGTCCTACCCGCAGGGACAGGGCGTGGGTCCCCTCCCCGCCTGGGGCACGGGGATCTCTGGGCTCATCATCCCCTGGTGCTTTGATGCTGCCCCTTGAGAAATCCAGCAGGCTCCCTGTGGCCCACCTATTAACTAATTAGACTTAATAACAAACTAATCCAGGAGCGGGGCCACTGCCTGAGGCAATCTGGGTGTCTGGCAGGGGCTCTGCCACAGCCCCCACCCTGTGCAGGGACCTCCCTCCCTGCCAGACCCCCTTCTGCTCCACTAATGGGCATTGCCTGGGTCAGGAGCAAATTTCTTCTGGATTAGTGTCCTGTAAATCGATTAGCTGTCTCGGGCAGGGCGTTCTGTCCTAATGAAATGTGATTCCAGGCTCCAGTCGATGAAATATTGTGGTAACAAGGGTAAAGTCATCTGCAGCCTTCCTGTGGGTCGTGCCAGGGTTTGGGGAGGAATCACGGAATTACACGATGATTGAGGATGGAAATGATCTCCAAGATTATCAAGTCCAACCTGTGACCCATCGGCATCTTGTCAACCAGCCCAAAGCACTTAGTGCCACATCCAGTCCTTCCTTGGACACCTCCAGGCGTGGGGGCCCCACCACATCCCTGGGCAGCCCCTTCCAAAGCCTGACCATTCTTTCCAGGAAGAAATTTCTCCTGATGCCAAACCTGAACTGTCCCTGGCACTTTGAGGAGAACCTACAATTGCTGGAGCAGTGTTATGCCAGCAGGGACTGGCCTGCACTCCCCAGTGAGGGAGCTGGGGGCAAGGGGGAGCTGTGAGTAACACACATTTCCATCCTGCCCTGGGAGGCACTTTACTCACAGGTTAAGGCTGGAGGCATTTACATGCCCTGCCTGGAGCAGTAGCAGTGGGGCAGTGTGCAGGTGGAGGGGAAATGGGATATCAAAATCCTGGTTTTGGGAATAGCAGTCAGGGATTGGGGTTTGAAGGTCGGGCACGTGGTGCAATGGCACAGCCGTGCTCAGCAGGTCTGACATCTCTCTCTCTGAGCCAGCACTGTGCCCGAACCCCTGGCCTGGTTGGGACACAGGGATTTTCACTTCTGCTTCCTCACGTTGCTCGCTCGTGCTGCCCGTGGAAATGCCAGCCAGGATGGTAATTTTCCATTTCATTACCACGTCCCTGATGTTTTCCAGGCACTTAAGCTGTCGCCTGCGTTTGCTGTTTGGATGCATCCCTCCTCTGTGTTGGAGTGGTGAATATTTACGTTGGATTTTATTTGGAGACCTTGCCTGCTCCCACCTGAGCTCCTGTTTCTCTGACGCTTGGCTCCCTGCCTGGCAAACCCTGTGGCTGCAGGTCGGGACGGGCCAGGGGGTTCTGCCATAAAACAACGCCAGGATGTGAACGAAAATAAGCACAGGGAAAAGTGCCAGACGTGGGAGCTGGGTGAGGAAGTGGAGAAATCCCGTTTTATTTTGTTTTGCTGCTAAGTGCACGGAACACTCTGTGTCCAGCACAGGAGAGTGGGGATGGCATCCGGGGGGTGCTGCCCTGTGCTGGGGGGCAGGTGGGCTGTGCCCCTCCAGGAGCTGCAGGCAGTGATGCTCTGGGGGCTGTGGGGGGACTGGGATGTTGCCATGTTGGTGCAGAGCAGCAGGAAGCCCCCAGGGCAGGGGTCACCAAGGGCTCTGCTCCGTGCCGGGGGGTTGTGCTGGTCTGATGTGCTGGTTGTCTACACGATGATGGTCAGCCTGGAAGCTGCTTGCCAGGCTGGTGGCACCTGGCTTTGGGCCCCTTGTCTTCCAGGGCCGTGCTGGGGGTGTGTGGTGGTTGCCAGGAGGGCTCTGGCAGGTTTGGGTTTCTCTGAGCCCCACTGCTCCTCGCTGGGAGTGGGGACTGTTGGGCTGTGCCTCCCTGCAGCTGCAGACATCTGTCTCCTCAGGCTCTCCAGGAATGGGAAGCCTTTCCGGGGGTCGTTTACATCATCCCTGGGTTTTGTTTGCTGCATGTGCTGGCTGCAGGCAGGGCAGGCTCTGCTGCCTGGCACCCCTGGCTGCCCACACAGGCAGTGCCAGGGGCTCCTGGTCCCTCCGTCTGCCATCACTGCCCTTCATCCCCATCATCACCTCTGGCCACTCTCCCCGCCGTGGTCTCCGAGTCAGGAGCTGCTGCAGCTCGTTAAAATAACCTGATTAGTGCAGGGCTGGGGCAGGGGCAGACTGGGCACAGAGCACTTCACTGTGGAGTGGCTCCTGCTGAAAAGTCCTGTTTGGGCAGGGGAAGAACATTGTCCAGGGTTTCCATGCAGGGCAGGTGGGAGTCTCCCGGGTCTCCCTTTCCCGGTGGGATGGAGAGGTCATTGCTTGATGGTTCACATGCCAGTGCTGAAGTCCCTTCAGGTGGGAGCCTCGGCGAGGGGCACTTCATTAACTGTGTCAGGGACACTTCATCAGCTGCACTGTTATTAACCCATCCCTGCTGCCTGGAGCAGTGTCTCTCCTGCCAGTGTCACAGCCCTGGTGACACTCTGAGGGGAAAGGCAGAGCTGGGCTTCTACAGTGTCTCAGGCAAGGATCTGACTCATGAAAGTGGCCCTGTTGCAATATGACTCGATGGGCAGGCGCTGAGAAAAGCTGAACAGGAAGGATGGAGAAGGGCTGTGGGACCTTTGCCTCTGTGGCAAAGCAGGCCCAGCACTGGGCTCAGGGCTCCAGAGCCTCAGCAAGTCCAGGGCTGATTCATGGCTGAGAAGTGGGGCAGCAGGGCAAGGGTTCCACCTGACCATCAACTTCCTCAAACCAGGGGAGAACAGGAGAGGGGCTGGAGCAGTGGGAGTTGAAGTGGCTTCTTGCCTTGGTGCTGCTGCAGCCCTGGCCCTGCTGCAGGATGTCACACAGGACACGCTGGACTGGCAGCTTGGGCCCTGATGGTCCTTGTGGCTTCACTTCCCTTGGATCTCCAGCGCCTTCTGTCAGGAATCTTGGGAAGCTTTGCGAAAACATCCTGGCCTGGCAAAGCTGCCAGGATAACTCAGAGCATTATTGATTTGGGGGTGGCAGGATGACGTGGCCGGGTGCTGGGCTGGTGGGCAGCGGGGGATAATTTTAGCTGTGCAGCCAGGCAGCCCTTCCGAGGGACAACTTTGTTTTTCACCCGGCGCAGAACCTTTTATCTCTTAAAATACCACGGAAATCATGTCTTCAGCGTGCTGCTCAGATGTGCTGTGCAGTTTGAGCCTGGTCAATGGTGCCTTTCAGCCCACAAAGGGTCCTCTGTCCCTGTGGCAAACGCGGCCGTACGGAGCCACGTTGAGTGGGAATGCAGGCAGACAGGGATGCCTCGGCTGGCAGCAGTGCCCAGAGCTCCCCTGGCTGCAGGGCAAGGCTGAGCCTCAGCTGTGGCACCTCCTGGACCTGCTCTCTCGGGGCATCTCGGGCAGAGCTCCAGGATATTTTGCTCTTTAGCACATCTGGGCGGTTTTGGGTTCTCCCTGTGGTTTTGTAGGGAATGCGTGTTTGTAAACTTCCCGTGGCAAAAGTGAAGAGGTGGGATTTGGCCTCCCTGGGTGTGCTGCTGAGACAAGGCTCAGCTGGAGGCTCTGAGTGTGGAAAAGGCACCAGAATGGGGTCTGGGGAGCTGTGGGGCCATGTCAGCTGTGCTCCCCCTGCCTCGAGGGTCCTGTCTGGGGTGGCTGCAGGGGCTGTGCCCATGGTCCTGCTCCTTGGGGTCACCTTGCTGTCTTGGCACCCTCTAACTTCCATCTCTTGCGTGTGCCAAGCCGTGGCAGCCTCTCCACAGGCTTTTGTGCAGAACATGACAGCAGAAGCTGTGCTGGCGGTGGGGTGGGCTCTGCCCATCTGGTTTTATGTATCTGCTCGTGATGATTCAGAGGGGGAACCTGCCAGCAGCTGCCGTCCCATCCTAAAGCACAGATTAACTCCAACCACCTGGTGGAGAAGTTGTTTAATAAACAAATCAGTGTTAATTCTGTATGGAAGTGACTCTGGGATTGGGCCAGGCCCAGAGGACCGTGTTGTCTCACGGGAGCAGAGCTTTGCTGACCTTGCTGGGAAGCACAGAGAGGGGATTTAAACCTTCTGGAGCAAATGAAGCGTTTCACGATGCTGCCCTGACGCTTGGTGCTGATCCCAGTGCTGCAGGGGCTGGGGCTGGGCGGGTAAAACTCCAAACTGGCAGCTGCAAACGCTGTTTTTGGGCACGAGGTTCTTGTTGCTGGATTCCTGCACAAACTGCGGGGCCAGGTTGGATGAGTGTCCCATGCAGAGCGCTCACATGGATCCATGGGCCAGGCCCAGCTGGCCATTCCCAGCTGTGACCTTTCCCAAACCCCCTTCCCTGGGGTCCCTGGGCTGCAGCAGTGCTGTGTGAGCCCACGAAGGCGTGTTGTGCTGCAGCCCTGGCCGGCTGTGGGGACAGACACCATATTGCTGCTTTCTAAGCACCCTTGGCAGGCTGTAATCCTGCTGGTTTGGCTGCTGCTTAGAGCGGCTGTTCCCTGGATTACCCATCCCGGCTGTCCCTGTGGGCCCTGGGCTGGTCTGAGCTGGCTGTGGGGCTGTGGAGGGGCTGCCCCAGTGGCCGGGTGCTGTGTCCTGTTCCCTGCAGCCAAATGAGGGGTGTGAGCTTTGACCCCCCAGGTCTGCCCTGTGCGGGGCAGAGGGGCTGCTGGTGGGGACTGGCACTGCCCTGCTGTCCCTCGCTGGGGGCTTGCAGGGGACACAGCCCGAGCCTGCTGTTCCTGCTGTTCTTTGCTGCAGGGGAAGGAAGGGGCAGGAGTCTCAGTTCCTGTTGTCCACTTGAACATTAAATATAGGCTATTAAGCAGTTTTCTTTGCAGGAAGTGTAGAAATCCCGTTGATTCCGTGTGAGCACAGCCTCTGGCAGAGCCCAGAGCTTGCCTTGCAGCAGCATCCTCTGCTCCCCCTTTGTAGCAGCATTAACCCTTCCTGGCCAGACTCAGCAGCAGGTTTGTCTTAAACCTGAACCACCCATCCTGCTGCTCCTGCCCCTGTCCTGAGTCCAGCTGAGCCAGAGTTTTTTTCTCTTTGCAGCTCATGTAGCAAAGTGGCTGCAGAGTCAGCTCTGGGGAGAGTCCCCACCTCTGAGCCAGCAGTTTCCCTTTTCCCTGGCTGACCTGATCTTTCCAACACGGGACCAGGCAGCAGGACCAGGCAGGGGGGGACATTTGCCTTCCTGACATCTCATTTTGATGTGCTGTGGTTCCCCTCGGTGTCCTACCCATTGTTTTTGGGGGGCTGACCGCAGACCTGGCTGGAGTGGGGTCACCCCCATAGGGCCCGGGGTGCTGCACTCATGGAGGAGGGCTGGGAAATCATGACACTTCCTTCTCCAAATGGCCTTTCTCCGTACTTCCAAATTTCTTTGGAAGAGGCTTTTTTAGTGTAGAAAACAACCACTTCAGTCTCCTTGCAGTAACAGCAACCACTTCCCAGAAAGGCTGAACTCTCAGCAGCTGAGGAGGAGGAGGAGGGATGACACAGGGAGCACGAGGTGCTCCTGATCCCTTGCAGGATTCCTGGGAGCTGGAGAAGGTCCCTTCAGCCAGGTTTGGAGGGATCCCTGGAGCTGGAGGTGAGTGGCTGGGATGGAATTGAGGCAGCAATTGCCCGGCTCCCAGGCTGCAGAGGGAGGAGGAGGGTGGGGTGAGCCCTGGGCTGGCCGTGAGGGAGCAGGGACAGGCAAAGGGGTTATCCAAGGCTGCTTCCAGGAAAGGCTGCTGCCCTCTGCCCTGCTGGGAGCCCTCCCCCTTCCTGCTGCCCCTGAGGTGGATGGCGAGGACACACCACTTTTAAAAGGACATTTTGTTCAGATCCTTGGCTGCTGGAGCTGTGCAGGTGGATTTGTGTGGGCCAGTTTACTGTCAAGGGGACTTTCCCAGAGGGATTGTCCCATCCTCACCAGCCCAGGTGGGAAAAGGGAGCCGTGGGAGGTGATGATGATGATGATAACTGCAGCCTGAGCTGGTTGTGTTGCTCAGGCAGGAGGATTTTTCAGGCTTTCTGAGGTGGTTTTCCCTGGTGCTGTGGTTGACTGACCAAGCCAGCAGAGAACTTGGAAGGAAAACTTGCCAGCCCTTGGTGCTGCCCTGGTGTGGCTCTTGTGCAGTGTCCAGGTGCTTTTGCTCGTGTGTGAGGGGAAGCAGCAGATTCTGTCGAGCCTTTGCAGGATTTTGGGGTTCCTTGCTCACAGCCCTGGGGAAGAAGAACCCTCAGGAGCTGAGGGTCGTCGAGGGGCTACCCTGTTCTCCCTGTGCCTTCCTGCTTCCACTGCAGGGGTGTTGTCCCAAAATGTAGTTGAGGGGTTCCAGCTTTTAGGAAGAGGAGATTCTGGGGCATGGGAGGACAGTGGGGCCCCACAGGGTGGGCACGGGTGCCCCTCTGTCCTGTTCTGGCCAATCCTGCTGCTAATTTTATCCTTTATCACTGTCACTCCAGGGGTTATCTCCCTGTCCCCTGCCTCTCCCTTGCCTGTTTACGAGCACTGTGGGCCATTGCTGTCAGTGCTGCTGCCTCCAGGGGCTGCCTGGCTTTGCTCTGGCTCCTGCCTGGTCCCAGGGCCCTGACCTGCTCCTCACTCTCAGGTGGAGGAGAGGGTGGAGCTGGAGGGGGTGAC
Source organism: Cyanoderma ruficeps (assembly GCA_008694505.1). NCBI lineage: Eukaryota > Metazoa > Chordata > Aves > Passeriformes > Timaliidae > Cyanoderma > Cyanoderma ruficeps. The sequence continues at coordinate 14,736,325 of VZDJ01000219.1, forward strand.
CCTGCCCCGGGCTGGGCAGCTCAGCTCCCCCCAGGAGCTCATCCCTGTGCTGCAGCAGCCTCCAGCTCTGGGCTCCTGCCCAGCCGGTGGGGGCACAAGGGGTGTCACATCATGGCTCTGGTGGGGATGTGGCACATGGGATGTGGCCAAGGGCTGGGGGTCAGCAGGGGCTCGGGAGAGGGAATGGCTCCTGGAATCATTAACATCATCTCTGTGGTTATTCCAGGGCAGGCAGGAGGGGCTGGGTGAGGGTCCCTGAGCCCTGTGGCTGCCCAAACAAGCTCTGGTGAGGGAAGGAGGCTGCTCTGCTGCTGGCAGCAGCATGGGCACGTGGAAGGGAGCAGGGAGAGCTGCACAGGCTGTCCCAGTGCCCTTTGCTCAGCCCTGTGCTGAGCTGGAGCAAACCCTCCCACCCTCCTGAGTCCCGCTTCTCAACCCTGCCCAGGAGCATCTGGGAAGTTTCCCCAAAAAACACGTTTCTGGCTTCTGTAGGTGCCCGTGGAGACTCCCAGCAGCTCCAGGCATGGGAAGGGTGTAAAAGCCGTGCTGGTTCCATCCTCCAGGGAGCAAAGTGCAAATCCTGTTATGTGTGAACCTTCTCCTTGAAGAAGCCCCCTCTGTACTTTTCCACTGGGAAAGCTCCCAGGGATTCCCCTCTCCCTGCCTGCCTTGGCTGGGTGATTTCCTGCTGCCTTAGGAGGCAGTTGTGTGAAGGCAGCCAGGACTGAACTGGGCAGGATTAACCCCAGGGCTGTCAGCAGCGATACTGGGAAAACAGCTTTAATGCTTGGAGAAAGTTGCCAACCCCCTTATCCCACGGGGGAAGCAAACCACTTGGACTCTGGTGTGGTTATCTCTTGGCTGTTGGTGTCTGAGAGGAGGAAATGGCCAGTGCGTGCACACACATTTTCCACTGGTGCTGGGAAAGGGAAAAAAATATGGAATTTTAGGTTTTGAGTGAAGGGATGCAAGGGGGAGTGAACACCGTGTCTTCCTCACACGGGCAGTGCTGGCAGGCACACGGTGCCTGGGGAGCTGGTGGCCTCACGGTGCCCGGGACTGTCTGAGTGTGCCAGGTTAACAGGGCTGGTTTGAACAGCCCTGGATCCACTCAGGTCACTGCCAGTAAGAACTTAATAGGATCCAGATCTCGGAGAGAATCTGCAGCTTGGGAAGCAATAAAGCTCTGTGCTACTGCCTCCCCTCAGCGGGACGGGAGCACGGCAGAGGTGCCATGTCCTGGGGGACACTGTCAGTGTGTGTCACCATTTGCTGCTGCCCCACGGCTCTAGGACTGAGGTCTGGGGTGGCTCTTTTGGTGTTTTGAGGTTTCATCTCCTGTGGGTATTTTGGGGGTGCTGACAGGGACCCCACATCCGTGTCCCTGGGGTGGGTGCAGAAAGGCAGCGCTCTGGGGCTCCCCTGCTGCCAGGGGTCCCTCAGACGGGTTCCTCTGTGGGATTTCGTGGCTGGGATCATGTGTGTGCCTGCATCCTGCTGTTGGGGGACTCTCCCAGTTGTGACATGCCCGTTTTCCCTGCTCCTGCTCTCACAGACCTGTCGGCCGCCAAGCGCAAGTTCGCGGATTCCCTCAACGAGTTTAAATTCCGCTGCATCGGCGACGCCGAGACCGACGATGAGATCTGCATAGGTGAGTCCTGCTGCTCCTGGAGCCACAGCCCAGGCCCCCACGGCAGGGAAACACACACCAGGACACCAAGGGGTCCAGGGATTTGTCTGGGTGCTCTCTGGAAACGGCACGTTCCTCCTGGTTCAGCAGCAGCAAAGCCTTCCCCAGGGAATCGGTTGTTGCCTCTTGGCCTAAATCTGTCCCTGCCAGAGAGGAAAGGGAGAAGATTGCCTGTACCTGAGACCATCTCAGTTAGCTGGATGTTTTGCACTGGAGAGGAGAGTCTGGAGGTGGTTGTGGCTGGATGCCCTGCAGGGGGCTGTGCTCTGAAGCAGAGGAGCAGCAGCCTCGCTGCTGGAGCACGGGATCCTGTGCTTGAGGGGATCAGCAGAGCCGAGCCTGGCAACCCTCCCTGAGCTAAGCCTGGCTCTGCCATGGAGCCTGGCACAGGGCAGTGGCTTCAGCCTCTTCCCTTTCTCATCCTGCTCCTGCCTCAGCTGAACTTTTAGAGCTTATTGTGCACATCGTCTGGAGCCAGGAGAGCAAAGAAGCTTTAGCCCTGATTTAACTTTGCTTGTTTATTTGTGCCCAGTCTCTCAGCAGAAATAGCTCCTCATCCAGGTCTCCCTGGTGCTGTGCCCGTGCTGGGGAGCTGCCCCTCGTGTGCTGGGCGTGGCTGGAGGCCAGTGCTGTGCTCTGGGGCTGGTTGATGACTGACTGTTGGCTAGGGCAGGTTTGAGGTGAGGATGTTGCTCTCTGGAGGAGGAAGCCTGGTCCTGGGGATGCTCTGCTGCCTGTCGCTTCTGTAGGCAGCACAAACCTTTCTAGGGAGACAGCAAAGACAATAAAACCCCCAAAACACAGACAGATAGAACCCCTCTGTGCAGTTTCTGTCTTTAAAAATGGAATGTTAAATGCTGACTGTCCCTTCCAGCCAAGTCTTTGCAGGAGTTTGCCACGGTGCTGCGGAACCTGGAGGACGAGCGGATGCGCATGGTACGGCCCCATGTGTCCCGGGAGCAGGGGGTGGTGGCACCTGGGACACCCTGGTGACACTGACTGCCAGCCTCAGTGCTCCTTCCCTCGCCTGGGATGGAGCTGCAGGGGAGGGCAGGGGAAGGGCAGGGTGGGTTTGGCAGGGAAACACCTGAAGAGGGTCAGGAATGGAGTGTTGCTGTGGCAGAGTGGCCGGGGCTGGTCGCCGCAGGGGGGGCTCACAGGTTTGCAGAGATGGGGGGGTGAAGGCTGTGGGTGTCTGGGGGCTGTGGGAGGGTTTCCATGGCAGAGGCTGTGGAGCAGCACAGCTGAGCTGTGCCTGTCTTTGCCCCCAGATCGAGAACGCCAGCGAGGTGCTGATCACGCCGCTGGAGAAGTTCCGCAAGGAGCAGATTGGGGCTGCCAAGGTAACCCAGGCACTGCCCCCCGGAGCTGGCCAGGGCCTGGCACACTGCAGGATGGGCCGGGGCAGGGAGGAGGCACTGTGCCGCTCTGGGATGGGCACGGGGGCCATCCTGCTCCTGGGAAGTGCCTCAGTGTTCTGAGTTCACTCATAACCAAACAATGTGCCAAGGGCAAAAAACTACGAGCCGGCCAAAGTGAACTTTTTTTCCTTGCTCCAAGGAAGAATTAGGATTTTCTTGGAGGGGCTGACATTTTCCTGAGTCCCCCAGCCTGCACTCCCCAGCCCAAAGCATCGCTGGGGGCTGCAGGGGAACTCAGACGCTCCTGGCAGGACGGGGAAGCGCCGGTGTGGCTGAGGGTGACTGTGAGACAGCCTGGCCCCCCCTCTTTCTTTCCTGCCTTTGTTCTGAAATGAAAACCACTGTCTGTGGCTCCCCTGTTGTTATAACAACCTGCTGCTGCCTGCAGGCAGCTCATGGCAGTGCTTTCACATGGCAGCAGTGCCCAGCCTGGAAACAAAACACGGAGAGGAGTCCTGCAGAGTGGACCTGCTTGTGAGCAGGTGTTGGATGGGTTTGGTCCTGGCATGTTGGGGTGGCAAAGGAGTGTGAAGTTGGCATCCTTAATGCTCCTGGCATGAACCACTGAGGTACTGTGTCATTGTCTCGTGTGACACAGGGGAGAAGCTCTTGCAAGGGGTGGCAGAGGTGGGATGTGGAGTTGTGACCGTGTTCTGCTCAGAAAGCACTTTCCTCACTGTTGTTTTCAGACATGGATCTGGATGTTTTACCAAGCACTGAGCCCCAGGAGTAGAGGAGGGGTTCCCTCAAGCCTTGGGTTTTGGCAGCACGAGTTGCTCTCCTGTAGCTGCCTGATGCTGGCAGATAAAAGCAGCCTCACCTGCTCCCAGCTGCTGCCCCCAGGTCCTGTCTGGTGGTAGCTCCCACCTGGGACTGCCATCCTGCCCACGGGGATGCTGGCACAACTGCTCCGGGGCCGTTGCGTTCAGTGTCACACTTTTGGTTCTGTTTTGTAGGATGCCAAAAAGAAATACGACAAGGAGACTGAGAAATACTGTGGTGTCCTAGAAAAGCACTTGAACTTGTCTTCCAAGAAGAAAGAATCCCAACTTCAGGAGGTGAGAGCACCCTCTGAGTTTCCATGTGTGGCTGTGACTGTGGAGAGCTTTTTCAATGCCTCACACAGCTTATAACAATGGTTCTCCTGGCTGTAAACTCGTTTTTTCCCTCGTTCTGGCTGCGGGTGCTGGGTTTTCCCCTTTCCTGTAATGAAAGGATATGGAGCTGTCTTGGTGAGTAAATCAGAGAGATCCCAAAGTGGATAGCAGTCAAAAAGGAGAGAGGGTTTATAATTAAAGAGTGCAGCAGAAAGGAACTGGTTCTGCTGCAGGCTTCCCATGTGCCAGCACAAATCATGGATGTCTGGTCTCCTTCTCTGCAAGTGGCTGCTCTGCTTTGTGCTCCAGGGGAGGAGGGATCAGGTTTAGTGCCTTAAACTCTTTAAGAGCCATCAGTGATTCAGGACGTGGCTGGCTGTGGTGACAAGTGCTCCTGCTGGATGAGTATCCTGAGTTTGCAGTCACTTCTTTCAAGTCTGGAGTTCCCTGTGCTGGCCCAGAGCTGGGCTGGTCCTGCAGAATGTGCGTCCATGCCTTCTGTGTGGGGTTTTGTGCAGGATTCTGTTTGGGATGCAGCATGGGATTCTGTTTGGGATTCTGCTGGGGATGTGTTCCGGAGGCAGTGCAGGATGCTGGATGCTATGCAGGATTCTGTTCGGGATTCTGTTTGGGATTCTGTTGGGAATGTGTGCAGGATGTGTGCAGGATGCAGCACTGGATTCTGTTGGGATTTGTGCGGGATGCTGGATGCTTTGCAGGGTTCTGCTGGGGATTTTGTTGGGGATTCTGTTGGGGGCGTGTTTGGGATGCTGGATGCTGTGCAGGATTCTGTTCAGGATTCTCTTGAGGATGTGTGCGGGATGCAGGATGCTGTTCAGGGTTCTGTTCGGGGTTCTGTTCGGGGTTCTGTTGGGATGTGTTGGGGCTGTGTTTGGGATGCTGGATGCTGTTCAGGGTTCTGTTTGGGGTTCTGTTCGAGGTTCTGTTCGGGATTCTGTTGGGATGTGCTGGGGCTGTGTTGGGGACGCTGGAGGCTGTGCAGGTGCGTTGGAGCAGCGCTGGCTGCTGGTGCCATCTGGTGGCATCTCCCACCCAGCCCCTGGCTCGGGCTGCTCCCGGGAAGGCAGGAGGAGCCTGCGGCCCGCTGGAAGCCGCTCCCGGTTGGGGTACCGGTTCCTGTCCCCCGTGGCACTGGAAGTGTGCGTGGTTTGTGTGGCTCAGAGCCCACCGAGGGAGGGGTTGCCTTAGAAAGAGGATTCGGTGTGGAGTTGTGAAACGTGGGTGTGGCGTCCCTGCCGAGGGGGTGTGCTTTCCAAAAAAGGGAGAGTTGCCTTTTCTTGCCAAGTTCACAGTGATTTCCATTTTTCCTGCCTCTACTGCCTGTTTTCTACCCAGCTGTCGGGGAGGTGAGAACATGAGTCTCCACACCCGTTTTTCTCAGCTGAAGGACAAGGGTGCTGGTGTGGATCAGGTTTATGTTTGTTGCTGTGCCGTCTGTCCAGCTGGGGCTGGGGGCTCTGCTCTGCCTGGGGCTGTTCCCATCAGAGCCAGCTGTGCTCTGGGCATTCCTGAGCTCGTGTTCCTGTCCCACCCCTGTGCAGGCAGACAGCCAGGTGGACCTGGTCCGGCAGCACTTCTACGAGGTCTCCCTGGAATACGTCTTCAAGGTGCAGGAGGTCCAGGAGAGGAAGATGTTTGAGTTTGTGGAACCTGTAAGTGAGCTCTCAGTCCAGCTCAGCCTGCACAAAACCGGGGTGCTGTGGGGAACCAGGGGGTCGTGGGGAGCCCTGGCAGTGCAGGGGCCGGGGGGTCCAGCCTCACCCCACAGCCCCTCTCACCAGGCCCACCAGGGAGCCCCTCCACCCTGGGGGGCTGCAGGGCCCCCTCCCCTCAGCAGTGGCAGCTCTGGGTGCAGCTCTGGGTCCCTACTGACCCTCTCCATTTGCTTTTTCCCCACGCAGCTGCTGGCCTTTCTGCAGGGGCTGTTCACATTCTACCACCACGGCTACGAGCTTGCAAAGGACTTCAGCGATTTCAAGACAGAGCTGACAATCAGCATCCAGAATGTGAGTATGGCCAGGATGTCCCTGTGCCCGGGCTGTCCCCGTGCCCACAGTGTCCCCATGCCCACAGTGTCCCCGTGCCCATTGCTGTCAGTGTCTGGCAGGGCCACTTCACCTTCTGATGTATTTTAATCACAGAATCCCAGACTGGTTTGGGCTGGGAGGGACCTTAAAGCTCCTCTCATTCCACCCCAGCCATGGCAGGGACACTTTCCACTGTCCCAGGCTGCTCCAAGCCCTGTCCGACCTGACCCTGGGCACTGCCAGGGATCCAGGGGCAGCCACAGCTGCTCTGGGCACCCTGTGCCAGGGCCTGCCCACCCTGCCAGGGAACAATTCCTTCCCAATATCCAATCTAAATTTCTCCTCCTTCGGTTTAAATCCATTTCCCTTGTCCTATCACTCTTGACCCATGTCAAAAATCATTCTCCCTCTTTTTGTAAGCCCCCTTAAAATTCTGGAAGGCCTTGCCAATTGTAATATTTTTGCTTTAGCTTAAATCCAGGCCCAGGGAGCAAACCTGCCCTGTGGCTGCCCCTGGGCTCCCCAGTCCCATTCCCCACAGGGCTGCAGGGACCCAGCCCTACCCCGTGTGCTGCAGAGCCAGGCACGAGTCCCTGCACTGGAGCAAACATTCCTGGTTTAATTTGCAGACAAGAAACCGCTTTGAAGGAACGAGGTCAGAGGTCGAAGCTTTGATGAAGAAGATGAAGGAGAATCCCCATGAACACAAAAACATCAGCCCTTACACGATGGAGGGGTACCTCTACGTGCAGGAGAAGCGTAGGTGTTGGGGTGGGGAATGTGGTGGGTGGGAGCCTGGGGAAGGGTTTGTCAGGACAGGGGCACGAGGGCTGGTTCAGCAGGAACAGAATCCCTGGGAGACAGGGATTGGCCCCGTGGGTGGGGCATTCAGTGGGATTTCAGTGGGAATGTGGCAGCCAGGGAGGATCACTGCCAGTGCCTCAAAAAAGCCTTTTAGATACAGGAGTCTGGCACGTGAAATGATGGTTAAACACAGCAGGTAGTGATGTGAGGGCACTGAAGCTGCTGTGGGCATGAACCCTGTCTTTGCTCTGCAGGTCACTTTGGGACTTCCTGGGTGAAGCATTACTGCACCTACCAGAGGGAATCGAAGCGCATCACGATGGTGCCCTTTGACCAGAAGTCAGGAGGAAAGGGGGTGAGTGCTGCCAGGGAGCAGGGCTGTGTCCTGCCAGGGAGCACGTGGCACTGCTGCCTGCAGCCTCTCCCGGGGCTCAAACTGTGTCACCTTTTTGGCAGGGTGACACAAATGCAGCCAAGTGGGTCACGTTCATTCCAGGCTGAGTGGCTGTCACACGGGGAATGGAATTGGCACCTGGTTTGAGAAAGAAAAGACAGGGAACCCCCAGGGCCCACAGATCTTTGCCAGCCACAGGCACCCACCACGCTCCAGCTCCATGGGTGCCTGCTCCCCTCATTCCTGCTCCAAGGACAAGAGAACCTGTTCATTATTTTGCTCCTTCTCCAATGCCTGTGACTTGTCCAAGGCAGGTTGGACAGGGCTTGGAGCAACCTGGTTGAGTGGAAGTGTCCTTGCCCATGGCAGAGAGTGGAACAAGATGAGCTCTAAGTGCCCTTTCTGCCCAAACCATTCTGTGAGTTCTCTGATGATCCTGTGACTTGGCCAGTGGAGTTGTTCTGTTTTGGGCAGAGCCACAGGAGAGCCTGGAGCTGCCCTTGGCCCCGAGGGGGTGTGAGGGGCAGGGGGAGCAGTGGATGTGGGCAGTGGGGAGCCAGCACATGCTGTGTCCCAATGCTCCCAGGGCTGTGTCCAGGGCTGGCTTTGCTCCTCTGTTCAGCAGGAACAATAGACCCCTCCACAGTGCTCCCAGCTGGGATGGTTTTCAAACACAATCCCCATGCTGGGGAGTGCCTGGGGCAGCTGGACAGGTTCCCACACGGCTTCCTGCTGGCACAGGGAGCCGGCTGTGGGCAGGGAAGCTTCTAAAATTAATTTCCTCTTGCCTTGGAGCATCTTCATTATAGCTCAGCATTAACATATCCCAGCCCTGTAATCATCAGTGGCTGTCCTGTGTTTCATCTGGTCCCTTCCCATTTCAGGGCTCTCCCAGCACCCAGGGGTGTGGGAGGTGCTGGCAGCACCCTGAGCCCCTCTGCAGGGCCAGGCTGGAGCCCCTCTGCAGGGCTGTGTTTGCATCACCCTGGCACAAAATGCTGCCTGTGCTGGGGCAGCTCTGGCCAGGCTCCAGGGCCGGTCAGTGGTGACCACCTTGGGCGTGTGAGCGTGGAGCAGCCTGGGGGCTGGGGCTGCCCTGCTGGGAGTTCTGGGGTGTGGCTGGAGCAGGTGCCAAGGTGCTGCATGAGGAAACCCATCACTCCTGGGCTGTAGGTGGTATCAGCCCTCCTGACCTGGGGCTGTGCCAGAGCTGGGGATTGCTGGCTCTGGAGCAGGGCATGCCCTGAATTCTGGGCAGGGAGCTATGCAGAGTGGGAGCAGCCTTGTGCGGGCAGTGGGCCAGGCTGGGGGGCAGCAGGGGCAGGAGTCCTGCAGGGAGCTCTTCTGTCATCCTGGGTCTGTGCTGGGCCCCCTGTCTGGAGAGTTCTTGGTGAGTTAGAAACCATGGAAGCACACGAGAGCAGTCAGGTGGGAGTTAGGGCTTCTCCCCCTGAATGGGGCAGGTTCAGAGTCCCAACAGAAGAGCATCTGCAGCAGAGCCTGCACCATGGGCAGCAGGCAGGAGGGGCTGGGAAAGCAGCCAGGAGAACTGTTGCCATCGTGGGGGCATGGTGGGATGAGCAGGAATGTGTGTTGGGGAGTGTTTTGGTTGTCAGGAGCTGAATGATGGTGGCAGTGGGGTGGAGTTTGTGGGTAAGAACCAGGGAGTCACCCTCCCTGGGGGGGTTCAATGGACATGTAGTTGTGGCACGTGAGGACAGGGATTAATGGGTGGGCTTGGCTGTTCTGGGCAACTTTCAGGCTCTCTGATCTTAGAGGTCTTTTCCAATCTAAGTGATTCTAAATATGTTTCCTGGAAAAATGGTGATGTCAGGGAACAGGGTGGTCAGCCAAGGTGTCATCAGGAACAGCACAGAGAGCCCAGAAAAGTGTCTGTCTCCAGGAACTCCTTCAGAATTCATTTTCTCTTAAGTCATCGGTGGAATTTCACAGTTGCAGAAGTGTCTGTGTTGGCAGGGGCTGAGGCAGGATTTCCTCCAGCAGAGGACAGCAGTGCTCACAGATCCTGCTGCTCAGCCCTGTGGAAATCCAGTCCAGCTTGGATGCAGAGAGGCATTCTCTGGATGGGAGAATGGGTTTGTCATTGCCTTGTTATATCATAAACATTTTAAGACATGTTTGCTCCTGTTAAGAGTCCTTGTGTGCACAGAGCTGCCAAAAACTCAGCGTGGAGTGCAAGCTGCCAGCAGGTCTGTGCAGTGCTGTTCAGCAGTGGGAAATAAAGGTGATTTTGCCCAAAAGTTGTGGCCCAGCACTGCCTGCCCACCTGAAGAATGGGTTGTGTGGTGCTTAATGCACAGATCAAATCGTGGGCATCCTGAAGGGAAGGCTCCTCATGAAAGGTTTTGGACTAGATAAGGGTAAAAAGACAAGTCCTCCTGTCAGAGACATAAATAGATATTTTTAGCAGGGCGATGTTGCCAGATTCCCCCAGGTTTGAAGCTGCTCATTGCCAGCACTGGGTGCTGGGGGCAAGCCTGTGGTTGTTGGCTGTTCTTGGCCTCAGCTGTGATTTTGTCTCTTCCCAGGGGGAGGATGAAGCTGTCACCCTGAAATCCTGCACCCGGCGGAAAACAGACTCCATTGAGAAGAGGTTCTGCTTTGATGTGGAGGCTGTGGATCGGTGAGTGCTGCCAGGAACCTCCTGGGGCTGTGGTGACCCTGTGGAGGGAAGGGCTGTGCTCCTGCACTTGGCTTTGGGACAGTTCCTGTGTTCCTCCCCTTTAGTCACAGCCTCTGTGAGTGGAAAGCTTTAATCCATGGAATCACACCTTTTCCAGGCAGGTGCTCTCTATGTGTTGAGTCGATGCTTTGGTTTACAAGTCTCTCTGACTCAAGTCTCTCTGACTTTGTGGGTGTTTTAGCACTTCTGCATCCTCTGGCCACACAAGGTGAGCATTGCCAGCCTGGAAAAGTGCTCTGTGGGTGTTGTGGGAGGGATGAGCTGCCTCTTCCCAGCTCTGGGTATGTGCTGGCATAGTGTCAGCTTTTCTGCTGGAGTGCCTGTTGCTGGTTCACCATGGCTGGGTGATAATGGACCTCTGGCTCATGGTGCCTCCAGGCACTTTTCACTCCCTTTTTCCTGAAGAAGGAAAACACTTCTGCTGTGACTTATCCTTATCACGTAGCAGCTGGAGCAGAGGTATGTGTGGATTCAGTCTCTGGCACCCAGGAGTGAGAGCTGTTACGGTATCAGTGAGCATCATGCATGGCTTACACAAACAGGCAGGCCAGGCTGGTGCTGCTGTTCCAGGAGGAATTAGTCACTGCCTCGGGTCTCCCCCGCTGCAGAGGGTCACAGGGTTCACCAAAGCTGCTCCAAAGGCACTCAGTGTGTTCTCCCAGTTGTGTGCCTGTCCGTTGTCCAGCTGGGCAGGAATTCCCTGGAGGTCTCAGAAAAACACAAGTTCATGAAAATCTGGGTGTTGAACAATGCTGGAATAGCTCCTGGTGCCTCTCCCTGTCCAGCCCGTGTTTCAGCAGTGTTTTGGGGCCAGCCTGTGGCAGGGAGGGCTGGGGGTGATGGATCTCTGCCTTTGTTGGCTGAGGGGTGAGAGAACCTGGGCTGCCTCCCACTCTGGAGCTGTGCTTTTCTCCAGAAAGTTGCAGTTATTTCTGCTGACACAGGAAATTTTTTTTTTTTTTGCTGTGCCCTGAGGATGTTTTTTTATAATGTGAAAATCAAACTAAACGTGGGAGAAGGAGAATGGAGCCACAATAATTTTCTTCAGCATGTTCAGAGGCAGCTGAAGCTTCCCTTGATGTTTGGAGCCTGCCAGGCATGGGATCAGGAGCTGCTCCAGAAATCTGCGAGTTTCACGTAAATCATGGCAGGGGAATAGCACAGGAAGGCGAAACCTGAGGAATTTCTCCTTTCATGTACACATTCCTGCTGCAGGGATTTGCCTGAGACAGCAGGAGAGCAGGACACACCTGAAAGAAGAGGCTGTTTTTTCCCAGTGTACAGGCAGCTCTGCATTCTCCTGGCATCAGAATTTGTCATTAGATGTCGGGTATTCCCAAATCAAGAGGAAACAACAAGTTTTGCCACAGCTGAAAGAGACTGTGCTGTGCCCAGCCTGTCTCCCTCTTCCTGGGGTGGATCTGGGCACCCCCAGGGCACCAGGGTCGGTGCCAGGGTGTTCCGGAGATCGCCTTCTCCCTGCCAGGCCCTCGGGTCCTGGGCTGTTTTACAGCTCTCGGGACAGCCTGGAGATGGCAGCCTCGGCCGGCGCTTCCCCACACCGCACAGAAACCAGCTTTTGTCAGCCTCGCATTTTGGGAACTCAGACAGCGCGGGGTGCGGGGCTGGAGCTCAGCACTGACACCCTAAATAGCACCAGCTGAGAGCTGTTCCTTCTTAGGTGGGAAAAAAAGTGGGTTTTTCTCCTGTAAAGATGATTCAGCACAAGCAGGCTGAAAATGTGGAGCCTGATCTGTTATTTCACAGCATCGCTTCCTTGTCACAGAATCCCAGAATAGTTTCTGTTGGACCTTAAAACTCATCTCATTCCGCCCCCTGCCATGGGCAGGGACACTTTCCACTAGACCAGGTTGCTCCAGCCCCCATCCAACCTGGCCTTGGCTTTTACAAATAGTTCTCGTGTTCAAAGTAGCAAATCAGAAGTATTCTATTGTGTTGTTACAGCAAAATTAACCCCAGAATGGTGTTCCAGGGTCTGGCTGAAATACACCCCCAGCGTGATGGATACTGTGTTTTACTGTTAATGCTCTTTATTCATTAACTAAACTTGTTTGTAGTCTCTGCACATTAAATCAGGTTTGTAAACAAGGTGAACAGGGATGACAGCCAGTGTCTTACAAAATGAGCCTGGGGAGGAGGAGTATCATTTGACTGGTGACAAAGGCTTTGTCATTTAGGATAATGTAGGTCATTGCTGTGGGCCAGAAGCGAGCTGCTTCTAAGTGCCAGCTGGCTTCTAGGGGAGCAGGAGGTTTTCAAATGCAGTTTGGCCTCTTTTTGGGTGGGTCACAAGAGCAGTGAACTCTGCAGGAGCCACCATTGCCCTGGACTCTGCCTGGGTGTCCCCAGGGTGAGTGCCACCACTCCTGGTGCACAGTGGAGTTGTAGAACCAGAATCCCAGAGTCACTGAGGTGGAAAAAGAGCCCCAACACCGTGGAGTCCAAGCTGTGCCTGATCCCCACCTTGTCCCCAGCCCAGAGCACTGAGTGCCACCTCCAGCCCTTCCCTGGACACCTCCATGGATGGGGATCCAAACCTCCCTGGGCAGCCCCTGCAGAGCCTGAGCACCCTGTGTGTTAAGAAATTCTTCCTGAAAGAACTGGCCCAGTGGCTGGATGGTTGGCATGGGGGTGGGAGGGCTGCCAGGCCCCTGCCCGGTGCTCCCCTGGGCAGATGGCTGTCCCCAGGAGGGCTGTTGGCCTTGCTCTGGGAGCGCACCTGGCACATCCAAGGCTCTGGCTGTGGCTGGAGCTGCTCCCTGCTCCCCTCTGTCCCCCATCCCCGCGGTGTCCCAGTCCCCCGCGGTGTCCCCGTGCCCGCCAGCGCCTCTCAGTGCAGTGCAGCCTGTCCCCGTTCCTCTGCCGGTGTCACCTTTCCAGCGACCTTTAAAACAAAGCCTCGGGGGTTGTCACAGGGGGGTGAGGGATGGGTTGTCACAGGGAGGGATGAGGCTCCTTCCCCGTGGTGGCCCCGACCCCTGCGGGCCGTGCTGGTGGCTGTTGTGCTGCTCTGAGCTCTGCGTGGACAGCCAGACTGAGTTCAGGGTCAGCTGCCCCCTTCATCCCATCTTTGCCCACCGAGGTTTTGGGGCCCATCTGGCCGCTGGTGCCTGGCCCACGGCCGTGGGGTCCCGTCTGGGCTGCCCTGCTCTGCTGGGGTTGGCACTGGGGACATCTCTGTGCTCAGCCCAGCTCAGCCCCTGCTGTTATTGCACTCCGGTGTGTTTTCATCAGCAGTTTAGATTGTCTCGCTGTGATAAGCTGCTACAGCAGTTGGAAGTTCTTATCTGTTTCTATCGCTTTCCTTATTTGTTTGTTTTCCTGGAAGAAGGAAAAGCTATTGCAGTTTCTCATTTTCTCAGTGTGCTTAGTCACAGATCCTTAAGGCCAGGCCATTTGTCACAAAAGCTGAGATATTGAGAAAATTCAAATTTCCTGTGTGGTCTCATATGGAAAAATCTTCCATTTTTAGATTGTAGCATATTAAAAATATTCTTTCTTATTAAGTGTTTGCCATGTTCTGCTCTGGTCTCACCCTCCTACGCCCACTCCATTTAGAAATTGATTTCTGCTGATCCCAAAATGTCCCTTCCCCTTGTGTCCCAGAAAAAGGCAAAGGGGTTTGGTGCCCACAGGTGGGAATGTGGGATGCAGCACCTAGGAGTGAATCAGCAGTGAATCCTTGACCTTGTTTGCCGCAACAGCTCAGGTCTGTGCATCGTGGGTGACAGGTCCAGGAGGGTGTCCCTGCTGTCCTGATGGCATGGCAGGGCTGGGCTGGCTCCACAGGGCTCCAGGTGCATCCTGTGCTGGGAGGAGGTGGGAACTGCCCCACAGCAAAATCTGTATTTACTGCATGTTACCTTTATTAATAATTAGCTGTATAAGTCACCCCCCAGTGTTCGGGGCCATTTCTTGGGTGAGGGGACAAGGACAGATCCGTGTTGTTAATCTTTTGGGAAGGGACATCAGAGCAGGGTTTTTGGCATGGCTGGATGATGGAGATAAGCCCGGTGAGGAGCAGGCTGTGGAAGGGATGATCCTCCAGGAGGCTCGGTGAGGGTGGTGCTGTTGGAGGCAGTGTTTGGGGCAGTGTTTGGGGCAGTGTTGGGGGCAGTGTTTGGGGCAGTGTTTGGGGCAGTGTTTGGGGCAGTGTTGGGGGCAGTGTTGGGGGCAGTGTTTGGGGCAGTGTTGGGGGCAGTGTTTGGGGCAGTGTTGGGGGCAGTGTTTGAGGCAATGTTTGCAGCAGGAGGCTGCTCCAGTGCCAGCCATCCGACCCGGCTGCGAGCACACTGAACCCCGTGGGCACCGGCCACATCCATAATGAATGAGGCGTAATGTGTGGGTGCATTTTAAATTTATCACAGCCAGGAAGATGGTTCTGCTCAGGAAAGTGATGCAATGGGTGCCCTGGCAAATAAACACTGGGGGAGGAAATGCAGAGCTATTTGCAATGGAAATTGGGTTTGATTCAGTTTCACAGCCCCTCCCCTCATGCTGTTAAAGAAGTTTGACTTTGAAGTGAAGCCCGAGGAGTTGTTATCTGCTCGGAGGCAGAACAAACATTTTGCTGTTATCACCTCTTTGCCCTGTGCTGAGAGATCCTGGCACTCCAGATAGCAGCACTGCCACTCTGGGACCGTGCTCTGCCTGGAGTCCAGTGCCCAGCATACAATGAATGGAGAGTTTAAATTTCTCTGTCTTGGCTAAATTTCTAATGTCTTGGCTAAAGAGACAGCAATCCCAGTATTTCCTGTCCTGTGTGTCCCTAGCTGAGCTAGAGCCCTTCCAGGGCTCTGACTGAGGTGTCTGTGCCTTCAGCAGCAGCTTGGCTTAAAATCAGACCTAAGCCCTGGTAAAGTGGCCACTGCAGCTCCCCAGGTACCAGGGGCTGCCCTTGAGTCACTCTGTACCTGCACAACAAGGAGCTTTGTGCCGTGTTTTGAGCACATTCGCTGTTGGATGAGGAGCCTTTTCCCTCTCAGATGAGGCGATGGTTAAGTGGTTTCCTCTTCCCTCTGAAGTGAGTAAACTTCCAAACCACTAAGCTGGTGAGTATTGACTGACTCACCAATGGGATTAGCAGAGATCAAGCACATTATGTCTGGTTTTTGGACCTGGGCACAGCTTCCACTGGTGGGACAGCGCTGAGCTGCCGTGTGCGTGCTGGAAGCTGGGCTGGTTGGGGAGTGGAGTTGGGGGGAAGGGTTAATCCTCGGTTCCTGGCCTGTG
Organism: Cyanoderma ruficeps; assembly: GCA_008694505.1. Taxonomy (NCBI): domain Eukaryota; kingdom Metazoa; phylum Chordata; class Aves; order Passeriformes; family Timaliidae; genus Cyanoderma; species Cyanoderma ruficeps. The sequence goes on from VZDJ01000219.1 coordinate 14,751,736, forward strand.
TGTGCCACAAAGCAGCAGAAGAAGGGCCAAACCCACTTCTTGAGAGCCCCTGTTAAAGTTTAATTTTCTTACAGGCTCTTATCAAGGACCAAAGGGCATCTGCAGAGCGTTGGTGCCGCTCACGTTTTCCTGCTGAATCACCCTTGGGAAGTTCAAGTTAGAAATCACCCCTCTCCCCAGGCTTTATCAGGTTTTGGGGATTGAGAATAGAGGCTACGTGCTGTGTGGAACACAGTGCAGGCAGCTGGCAGCTCCCGAGGTTTAGTCCCCCTTCCCCTTCCCCTGTCCCGCAGTGCCTGGAGCAGCATTCCTGGCTCCTGTGCCATTCCAGAGCCCCGTGCTGTGCTGGGATGGGCAGGGCAGCATCACCTGCTGTCACAGTCCCCGTGTGTGAAACCCCACGGGCAGAGAGAGCGGCGGCCCCTCCGTGTGTCCCCGTTGCCAGGGAATCTGCTCCGTGCTGGGAATCGCTGCTGGTGTGTCTGGAACCAGCCGGGGAGGGAGGGAGCGGCAGCACCGGGCGGACACACGGACAGGTCTGTCTGTCTGAGCCCCGCCCAGGAGGGGATGTGCCCCCCTTGGAGCTGCAGCCCCAGCCCGAAGGCACAGGGTTGGGGAGGTGCAGCCTTAGCCAGCTGTGTGTGCTGGGATTCGGGATGAGCCGGGATGTGGAGATGGAAATCCTGGGAGCTCACAGCCAAGCACGGTGCGGTGAGATGCCAGGCCCTGGTGTGGGGTCACAGCTCCCACCCTCTGTGTCCCCACACTCCCCACGCTGAGGCTGTGCAAACACTCTGTCTTGTCAAATCCATCCTCACCTTGCTGGTCACACTTTACCAGAGCAGGTAATTGAGGTTTGACTCCCCGCAGGGGAAGGGTGATCCCGGAGTGGACACAGCGTCCACTGAGGAGCGTGGAGGTGGCGTTGGCCCTTGGGCAAGGGCGGTGCCAGTGCTGTCCCCTGCTCCTGTGCTGTGTGAGCAGCACTCAGGCCTGTCCTTTCCCCTTCTCATTACAGTAAATGAGCAGTCCCAGGGCTGTTTGCTGGAGGCTGGATTGCCAGGGCAGCTCAGGGCTGTTGTGTGTGTGACAGTGCTGGGGACAGGAGCAGCACCTGGGACTGCTGCACTGCTCTGCCTGTGAGGCTGCTGGAGGGGGACAGCACCAGCATCATGTCACTACCACTGCTGTGACAGCAGGGTATGGACAGGGCCAGGGGACTGGCACAGCCATGAGGGCATGCACGCCTTGGGGATGAAATGCTTTGCACAGCAGAACTCCTTCATGAGATCTGGTGCTCGGGGTGGTGGCGAGACATGGAGGGCTGGGATGTGTGGGGCTCCTGCTTCCTTGGTTGCCTTCCTTGGTTGCCTTCCTTGGTTGCCTTCCTTGCCTTCTCCTGCCGTTGCATGGACGCGCTTCACCCAGTGCAGGTGAGCTGGCTGGCTGAGGGCCAGCGGAGGAATTTGGCACCCAGCTCTTGCAAAAACCACTGGAAAGGTGTGTTGATTGTTGGAGATGTCCTCTGCTCGCTTGCTGATCCTGCTCAGGACCTGCAGGGGCGTCCATGGCTTTTGTCCTCCTTGTGCTGGCGCTCGGCTGGGAAGGAGCTTGTCCTCCTTCCCTCTTCCCCTCATGGAAAGCTCATCCCTGCCACCTCTGTTCCCGTGTGGCTGGCTGCTCACTGACGGCGTGCCCTTTCTCCCGGCAGGCCCGGCGTCATCACCATGCAGGCGCTCTCGGAGGAGGACCGCAGGCTGTGGATGGAGGCCATGGACGGCCGGGAACCGGTGAGCACCAATTTTGGCCAAAAAGAGCAGAGGAAATGTTGGTGAGCTCTCAGGAGCCCGGGGCAGGTTGCTCGCTGCCAGTATCCGTGCTGCAGCTCCCGCCTCCTGCCAAGAGAGTCGTTTTAATCCCTGGGTTAAATATTTGAGGTAATACTGTATCTCCCGTGCTTGGATTGCTTGGAGGTGCGGTGGAGAGGAGGAGGGTAGGCTTGGCCAGCACAAACATGCTGCTCTGCCGTGCTGAAAGGAAAACATGGCAAAAAGAGCAGTGGAAGAAAACACGTTGTAGATTTTCAGGGCTTTTGGAGTCCTGCGACTCCTTGGCAGCTGTTCCTGGGTTTGGTGGAGAGTTGTACGTTTCGTGTGAGCGGAGGAGCGTGGCCCCTGTTCCCCGTGGTTGCTCCTGCTGTGCCAAAGGCTTCCTCACCTCTGGAAGGGATTCTTGAGGTTTGCAGAAAACTCATTGTTGTTAGTTTTTATTTTGGAAGGCATTTGCAAACCTTACTGCCAGCTTGAGGAGCGTTGGCTGGTTCTGAGCGGGTCCCTCGGGGGGTGCTGGGGTCACGGTGTGGCCCATCCCAGCTCCCTGTGCTGACTCTCCCGGGGCACTTCGGGCACTGCTGAGCAGCCAAGGCCAGTCTGTGGCCTCTGTGCCTGCTCATGGCCAACAGGCGTTTTGGGATATGAAAAGGAGCCATGTGGAGAGCCAGAGCAGCTTGGGCTGTTCTGCAACAGCCTGTGTGGCTTTGGAGTGGGTGTCTGTGGTCTGGGCTCAAGCTGGGCCCTGGCAGTCAGAGCAGAGTCCATGCAGGGAGCAGGGTGTCCCATCCCAGCACAGCCTGCTCCCACAGACTGCTCCTGGTTTGAGCAGATCCCTCCAAATCCATGGAAAGGTTCTTGTTTGTCAGGAAAAATGTTCCCTGAAGCCAGGTGAGGCACAGACTCACGAGGCTGTTCCGTGACTGCTGGAAAGCACATGCTGGACTTGGTCAAGCACTTGCTTTTGGAACGTGTGGGAGGTGCTGCCCTGCATTTCAGGGAAAGGATTGTGTGGTGGATTACAGCCAGGTCCCAGCCTGGAGCTGTAGATCCATCAGGTAATTCAGGTAGGACAGGAGCTCAGGAGGTTTCTGGTCCAACCTCCTGCTCAGAGCAGGTTGCTCGGGGTGTGACCGGTCAGGAGCTGAGAGGTTCCAAGGGAGGAGAGGGCACAGCCTGCCTGGGCTCCAGCCCAGCTGCTTCCCTGCCCTCCTGACCCCAAGGCTGAACCTCTCTTGTTTCAGTTTACACCCTCCCAGAGGAGCTGTGGTTGCCCCATCCCTGGTCCAGATCCATGCTGGACAGGGCTTGGAGCAGCCTGGTTTAGTGGAAGGTGTCCCTGCCTAGGGCAGGGGGTAGGACTGGGTGAGATTTAAGGGCCCTTCCAATTTAAGCCATTCCATGATTCTCTGGTTCTGTGGCAGCCTCTGCTCCCTTTTCCTGTCATCTGTTGGAAAGGGGCCCTTGTTTGGGAGAACCAGCCTGCACCTCCACCCTTGGCTCTTGACCCCTGGGGCAGAAACAGTGGACAACCCTCTCCAGCTCCAGGTGCCAGCTGTCTTCATCCCTCCTAAACAACCCCCTGCCTTGATTCTGGTGGCACCATTTCTTCAGAAACAGAATGTGCACCGTTGATCTTCACCTGAATGGAGTCTTGTGCTCCTCCAGCCTGCTCAGCTGCCTCCCGGTGCACAGCTCTGCTGGGAGCTGTGTGGCAGGGGTGGCAAAGCCAGCCAGCTGTGATGGGCCAGCCAGCTGTGATGGGAGCTGCAGGAAAGCGGCCACCCAGCTGTGTGTTGAGCTGCTGGTGTTACCAGGATGCAGCACAGGAGCACAGCCAGTCTGCAGAGGTGCCAAACACAGATTTTGGGCTCTTGCAAAGAGCTGTGCATGCCAAAGGCTCTGTGGAACGACCAGGACGGGACTGCCTGGATTATCCTGTTCCAGAACCTGGTTATGAGGACTCCTTCAAAGCCACACAGGTGGTGGTGCTGCCTGCAGGCTGCTGTTCTCCCCTGTCGTGCCCATCAGCTGAGGAGGGGGCAGCTGCCTCATCCAGCACGTCAGGGGTTGTGGCTGTGCATTAATGCAATACCTTGTGGCACTTAATTGCTAATGGCTTACACTGCCCTTCCAGGTGTGGAGTGGGAGCGATGGGAATGCAGCCTGCATGGAAACGGATCCAAGAGACACTTTGCTGCTGAAGGTGGTGTGTGTTGACACATGAGACAGCTCCTTGTCCTCAGTTATCTTCCTCCATCCATCAAAAATGCAGCTGTGGGCTGTTCTGTTTGGGTTCTTATCTTGCAACCCCAGGGTGCAGCGCGTTATCTGCGTGTTACCTATTCCACGGGGATTTCCTTGAGCAAGAGATGAGGATTTGACCTTTGGACTCGTAGAAATATCCATCCTATGCTTTGACTGTATTTCTGTAACCAAAGAACCCTACTGGAAAGAATGTCTGTTTTCCCTTTGATTTGACTGTGGAGTGTGGGGAAGGATTGGCACGGTGGGAATGGTAATTCCATGTGCAAATTCAGCCTGCGGAGAGATTAGCGCGGACTGGAGTTTGTTTCTTAATTATAATGAAAAAAGTAAATCCAAATGTCAAATTACATCTTAGTGAGATTTAAACATAGAATGTAGCTGCATTAGCCAAGACGTTTGTCACAACTTGAGAAGATTTACGCTGTCTCACAGTCAGAGCAGCCTCCAGACAGCTCTCATCACGCCGTTAACTCTTACCACTTGTTATTCATTTGGGCAAAGCCCCCGTGTTGACTTTGGGTTTTCTTCCATGTTGCAGAGGCTGGAAACAGGAGAAGCTGCTAACTCCATGTCAGAGCAGTGGTGTTTGGTTTTGTTAAGATACTCAGGATCAGTTTCTTATGGATTTTCTCCTCTGCTGAGGCAGTTTGCAAATGCATATGGTGGAGGCCAGAGCGATTCTGGAACTTCCTTGGAACCTGAGTCAGGAATAAAAGCTGTGTTGGCTGATGGTGGCTGTGCTGGGCTGTGGGTTTAGGAGAGGCACAAATTAGGCTGTGTCTTGTGGCAAAGAGCAACAGGTAAGCATTTAGGTAAGGTTGTGCTGAAGGAGTGAGGAGGAGGAGGAGGCTCAGGGGTGACCTTCTGGCTCTGCACAACTCCCTGACAGCAGGGGACAGCTGGAGGGGTTGGGCTCTGCTTGCAGGGAACAGGGACAGGAAGAGATTAGGCTGGGCCAGGGGAGGCTCAGGGTGGACACCAGCAGGAATTTCTCTGTGAAAAGGGTGCTCAGGCCTTGGCAGTGCCCAGGGAGGTTTGGAGTGCCCATCCCTGGAGGCGTCCAAGGAACTCCTGGAGGTGGCACTCAGTGCTCTGGGCTGGGGACAAGGTGGGGATGGGGCACGGCTGGGGCTGGATGGGTTGGGAGGGATTTTCCAGCCTCAGTGATCCCGGGTCTGGTGCCAGCCCAGGGCCGCGGGTGCCCGTGGCGCTCCCCACTAGATGGCAGCTGAGACCGGCCACTCGCGGCACTTGTGGCCCTGAACTCGCCCACCCCGGGCTCTGCGGGGCCCCTGGGGCTGCCCCTCCCTGCCCCGGGTCTGGGGGAGCGATGTGACCCCCGAGCCCACTGCCATGGGCTGCTCAGGGTGGGGACAGCCCTCACCTCCCGGCTGTGTCCCCAAACTCAGCACAGCCCCAAACCGGAGCCACTTCCTCTCTGTGTCCCCCTCCTGTGGCGTGTCCCCCTCGGGGTCTGCTGGCTCCTCCACACGGGCTGGGTGCCGCGTCCCTCCTGCCATGGGTGGATGTGCCTCTGGAGCTGCCTGTGTCCCCCGTCCCAGCCCTGCTCCTGGTGGCACATCTGCCAGTGGTCCTGGAGCTCCTGAGCCCTGCTGCCACCGGTGTTGGTGTGGCAGTGACAGCAGAGCCCAGCCCCACATTCCTGCCCAGCACACCTCCCGCCTCCTCCTTGGATATTGCTTCTGGGAATTCTTTCTTAAATTGTTTTTCATTTTCCTTGTCTAATTATATAAAATAGTGAGAGATTTATTTCCCAGTGGAAACGTTGTCTTTTGAACTCACTCCAGGGCTTTCAACCTCGGCATTCCTGTTATTTTGGCTCATTCAAAAAATTAAATTCACTTGGAGGGCTTCAGTCCCAGCGTGGCTGTGGGGGGATGGACAGGCACCCACTGCTCCCCTTCCCAACCCCTTGTACTGCAGCGGGGCTCTCTGGAGCTGCAGATCTGCTTCATCATGTGAAATCATTCCATCTCAGTCATCAGAGATGGTGGAAAAAATCCTCACCGTCTTTGAGTACAGACGGTGTCTGCGGCCTGAGTTCAGTGTGCACAGGGAGCCCGTGGGCGAGTGATCGCCGTGTTCCCTGCTCCGCTGTCCCCAGGCTCTGCTCCCTGTCTGCCTCTTCAGTGTCTCTCCTCACAGCCTTTTTCATGCTGAGCTTTGATGATGCTCTCAATCCCACAGACGTGTTTTTGTCAGCTTTGTGGAAAATATGTTTTTTTGTGCGCTCCGTCTTGCAGGTTTGCATGGCCTTCATCCTGCCTGGGTTTGTTTGCTTCTAGCAGATTTCTTTTGTTGTTCTCTGACCCGACTCATTCCTGTTGCTGCTTCTCCATCTCCCCGTCTCTCCCTTTAGCGAACAGAACATTTTTTCCCCATTCTGCCCACTCTTAATGTCTGCGTTTCTGTTGTTTGCTGCCTCTCTTTGCCTCGGATCTGTTCCCCAATCCAGACAACCCAGTGAACTTTCCCTGAACTGGAGCTCAGTCTCTCCACGCTCTGGGAGCATCGGTGCCACCTCCCAGTGAGGGGAGCCATGGTCATGGCGAGTCCCACTGGGACCCGAATTGGCCCAGGAGAGCCCCTGTGTGGCTTTTTTTTGCATCCCACAGCTCAAGATTCTTGCCCCCAAAAATTCTTTGTCCTTTTTGGGGACAAGGTGGTAGCAGAGGGTCCTCAGAGGAGTACGTTCCACGTCACGTTCCATGTTAGCTCTCGGATCACGCGCTCTTGCCGCTGCTCCCTCCTTCTCCCTCTCCTGTTTGGTAACCCTTTAAGCCTGTAATGGCAGTAACTTTACATGGAGTTTGTAAGCTTTTATTTTGCTTCTAAAGCACTTAAGCCAGTGAGGTCTTAAGCCTTGACTTCAGGCTTTTATTCCTGCTTCCAGCAACTGCTGCTTCAGTGGCTGAGGGCTCACCCAGCTGGAGTCACTGCGGCTGCTGGGGTTTGTCCTCTGCTTCAGGAGCTGCTTCAGAGAAAAATACTTAGAGAAGCATTATAGATAATTTTTAAAAAGAGAACAGAGCCCTCTGGATTGCTTTTACACACCTAAAAGTGCTGTCCCACCCAGTTTTGGCAAGTTTGTGACCTCTTGTTCCAGCTGTGCTGTCGGGGGTGTCCAGGAGCAGAGCAGTGGCTCCTGTCTCTGGTGTGAATACCTCATTGTTTCTGTCATGCATTCCTCGCTCTTCCTTGGGGCCTGTGCTGCAGAAATTGGCTACAGAAGTTTGGCTTGGCCTGGACGCTGGGGTGGTTGGTCCCAGGACACCAGTTGGGTTTTGCTCTCCCTTTGGGAGATGTTGCCTCTGGTGGGGGCCCGGTGGCAGCCACGTATCTCCTTCTGTGTTATGTCATTGCTGATACCCCCCAGGGGTCAGGGCGGGGGATCTGATGTGGGTCCTGATGCACAGGACGTGGCACAACACACATCTCCCACGTGGGACAGCCCCCAGCTCTGCTGCAGGTGTGTTGTTGGGTTTTGGGTTCAGGCTGGAGGTGAGCGTGGTGCTGAAGGTGGGTTGGGTCTGTGGGGTGCCTGGGGAACGGGGATCATCGAACCTGGATTGCAGCACAGATGTGGAACAGGATGGAGCAGCTGCTTGCAGCAACTTGTTTGTGAGCCTGGGCCCAGAGAGGTGAACCAGCCTCAGGGGAGGGCGCAGGGTACTTGCATCCAGTGATTTCTTGTCATGGTTTGGTAGGAACATGCTGTCCAGCCTTCAGCCGTGCTGGCAGCCTCAGCAGGGAGGCACAGAGCCCCAGCTGGAGTGACAGACCAAAGAGAGCATACTCACTTTCCTCTCTTTATCACCTCTGCTTCGAGTTATTTGATCAGGCAATTCAACAAACATGTAGAAATTCAGGGAATAGCTCCATGTTGGGAGAACAAATTTCCCTGCCAATTTAAATAGACTATTAGAGTATTGTTTCCTACTTTAAATTAAAAATTAAAGTAAATGGTTCGTGCTGCAATGACTCGCAAAGCCAGCCTCTTCCATTATTTCCTCCTTTATTGGGTCTTACATTTGGTTTTAAGCAGTGATTTACTGTCCTGCCTCAGCCCCACCACCATCCCTCACCCAGGGGTTCTTCTTCTCCCAGCTGCAGCCACAGAAGAATTATGTGTTGTTTTGATAATTTTATTTCTATATTCTCCCTGGGTTTGTCATTCCTGGCAGATCTGTGTGCGGAGCAGGATTGGGATGAGGAGCCAGGATTGGGATGAGGAGCCAGGATTGGGATGAGGAGCCAGGATTGGGATCAGGAGCAGGATTGGAATGAGGAGCACGATTGGGATCAGGATTGGGATTGGGATCAGGAGCAGGCTCAGGCCATCCAGGCTGCAGGTGGATGTGTCCCACGCTGTGTCAGCCAGTGTTTGTTGGATGGTGGAGATGGTGGTGAGTGCTGGCAGCCCCTGGGGTGGGGTACAGGCAGGGCTGGGGGTTTCCCAGGGGTGTTATGAGTGTTGTGGAATTTCAGGTCCTGGCTGGAGAGAGATAAATGTGCTGCTGCAGGTTTGGAGAGGGACACGAGGAGCCTTTAAAGCCCCATTGGGCTGGCCTCCAGGTCCAGGAAAGAGCCTTGTGCCACATCCCAGGATTGATCCAAGAAACCTCTGCAGCCACTCTGGGCTTACAGGGGTCTCTCTGGGAGAGGAGGGATGGGATTGTGTCCCCTTTCCGCTGCTTTCCTGAAGCCCCAGGTTCTGTGCTGCCCCACACGTGTCCCCAGATGTGCAAATGGGGGACTGAGAGTGGTCTCACCTCAAGGATGTCCCAGTCTTTAAAGCTGCAGGCCGTGATTGAGTCAGTCCTGGCACGGAGCCACCAGCCTTGTTCGGAACACCCGGGCAGTGTCAAACCTCTTTCTCAGAGGAGGAGCGCCAGGCACGGCTGTGTTACAGTTATTTTAAAAATAAAGATGACACTGTCATTTAAAATTAGGCTGGTTTTGATGTGTTGAGAGCCCGTGTTCGTCAGCAGACGTTGGGAGGAGGAAGGGCGTGTGTGCTGGCTGGGGCTGGCCGGGCTCCAGGCAGAGCTGCCGGAGGAGGATGTGCAAGTTGTTGCTCAAGCATCCTAGAAAACTTGGGGGAAGCTTTGAGCAGTACAAGTATTCGCTTTTAATCAGTTATTTGAGTGATCCCAACATGTCTGCTTTGCTGGCCTGGCTTGAAAACGCCGCTCTGGGAAACTTTAGGCGCTTTAGTTATTCCAAAAATGTATTTTGTTGGAGCGGTTGACCTTTAGCTGTGTTATTCCGAGGCTGCCACATATCTGACACGCTGCGCTCCCCTCGCTCCCACACAGCCCCCAGCCTGGCTGCTGCTGCATTCCCTTTGCAGAGTGAGCCACGGGAAGTTGACAGTTTGACCCAGGTAATTTTTTCCCTTGTTCTGACCCAGGTGATTGTTTCCTTGGGTGACAAACACAGTTATATAACCACGCTGAGCTAAGCAGCCCAGCTGGCTGGCGGGGAGCCCGGCTGGCCTCGGCTCCAGAGGCCCTTGGGAATGCCTGCACTTGTAATAAAATGTGGGTTTGTTTTTAATTAGAACCATCCTTTAGCTCAGCTCCGAGAGAGAAGAAGAGCAAGACCCATGTAGAGGATTCAAGCCCCCCCCCAGATGCTTCATTTTGGATAGATTTTTCTTTTCTGTCTTTTAATCAGGCCCGGGGAAAAAGTTTGAAGCTGAAATTTTTGTTGGAAGGAAGGAGCAGGAGAGGGAAAGGGGGACACGAGGTGGGAGATGACTCCGACTGTGATGAACAGTAGGTTAGGAAGGAAGGAAGGAAGGAAGGAGCTGCCAGGGTCCCTGGCCACCCTCTTCCAAAGGAACAGCTTCGTCTGCATGACATAAACCAGCATTTCACTGTGGGTTTCTGCTGCCCTGCCAAGTTCTCCGCTTGGGAAGCAAGGCATAATTTTCCCTCCCCTCCTGCTACAGAGAGGTCTGCAGGGCTGTGGGCTGGGAGAGATCATGCTCCTCTCTATATCCTTCTGGCTCTCAGAGCAAGGAAGGTTATTTCTGACCACAACACAGTGTAGTCTAGCTCTGAAAATCCTGCCTGTAGTACGAAAACCTGGCTCTCAGACAGAAATAGAACAGGATTGATAAGGCAGAGCCAGAAACAAGGGCTGATTTCATCAAGGTTGCCAGGTGTCCTGCTTTTAAGAAGGAAATAGACTTTTTGTACATGAGCTTTGCTGGGATGCTGCTCCAGGGCTGTGTCCCAGTGAAGCAGCTCCACAGTGCTGAGCTCAGGGGCAGGTCTGGAGGCTCCTGCCTGCTGTGGCATGTGCCTGTCCCTCTCACTCCTCTTCCTTCTCTCAATTCTTCCTCTGGCCCCTTCCCTGTTGCCACAGGGACAGGATACAGGGTGCCCCCCTGCCCCAGGGCTGTGCCATCTCTGGGGGATCTCTGGGTGCCAGAGCTCCAGCCCTGCTCTGGGCATCCCTGTGCCCGTGGAGGGCCCTGCAGGACACGCTGGGGACTTGGGAGACGTGATCAGGCACACCCCTGGTGTCCCAGTGAGGAAGGCATCAAGAGGAAAGGCTTCTTCCTTCTGTTGCAGGGCAGTTGAGGTGTGGAGAAGGGATGTGTAGGATTTCCAGCTTTCCCTGCTGGGCTGAGCGAGGCTGGGGCAGGGCTCTGTGTGAGGGCACAGGACTCTATGTGGGGGCACAGGGCTGTCTGTGGGGGCACAGGGCTCTGTGTGGGGATACAGGGCTGTCTGTGGGGGCACAGGGCTGTCTGTGGGGGCACAGGGCTCTGTGTGGGGGCACAGGGCTCTCTGTGAGCTCTGGGGTGCTCCTGGTGCTGCAGACACCCAGCAGCAGCTGAGTCAGTCAGAGTGGCCAGACTCCAGCTGGAGCACTGCTCTCCAGCCCATTTGCCCTTATAAAAGGGTTGCAAAACACTCATGTGGAATGTCTGTGCTCCTCCTGCCCGTGGCCTCCCAGAGTGTCCCAGCGTGGTTGGGAAGCCACTTGGGCTACCAGTTCTGAGGGAATATCAAATCTATTTATACCCCTTGGGCTTGTGCATCTTTCGAGCTGAAAGTGGAAAGGCTCGTTCCTGGCTGTTTTGAGGATTTCTGAATATGAATCACAAGGAAATTGCATAACACTGCAGCATTTCCTCCCATTGCTCTGGGCCTTGCAAACACCACGCTCCCCCAGGGAGACCAGGGAATTTTGGCAGGACTGGCCCATTCTGAGAGTCCAAATGGAAAGTCTGGCTTGGAGGGAAGGTCCCAGCACCAGTGAAAGGAGCGTGAGGTGGAATCTTCCACGCCAGGGCCTGGAGTTGAAATCCCTTGATGGAGATCCCCCTCTCGGCAGGGCTGCTGCCCTCTTGGTCTCCAGGGCTTTCCCAAAATCCCTCTTTCCTCTGAGCAGCTGGGCAATCCTTCCCTCTAGATTTTGGCCATTGGGCAGAATTTCATGCCAGTGTTGGAACTGGAAGGATTTTGGTGCTAAACACTGTGCAGCCTCCAAGGGATGCAGCTTAGGTTGGGCCATTTTGGATTTTAAACTTTAAATGAAAGTGAATGAAGCTTAAAATGAAACAAGTGCCATAGGAGATCATTGCCCATGCCTTGTGGAGGTTAATGAACACCATGGGCAGCAGCGTGACCCCTGAAAGGAGGAAGTAAAAATGAAATTACTCAACATCATCTTTTTGTAGTTCCTCTTCAACCCCAGCTACTTCCTTTTCCTTTTCTTTTCCCACAGTCCAGCATCATCCCCAGCCACTCACGCACCCATTTGCTCTTTGCACCTCGTGTGTGCAGTTTGTTCAGTTGGTTTGGAAAACTGATGGGCTGAATTCTTCTTGATTTATCTGTGCACAAGCAGAAAGTGCATCAGATGATGAAGAGTGGCTGTAGGACTATTTTAGGCTCTGGGTTGGTGTCTGAGGGGTGTTTCAGGCTCTGGTGGTGGCTGTTGGTGGCTGCAGGAGTATTTTAGCCTCTCAGCGATGGCCATCAGTGGCTGTACAGGTGTTTTAGGCTCCAGATGGTGGCTGTCAGTGGCTGTAGGAGTATTCTGGCTCCTGATGGTGTCTTTCAAAGGATTTCTGATTGGGAAAATCCATAGCTGATGTTTGCATGATCCACAGCTGCAGCGTCGGGGTGTGTGGTAATGGCAGGAGTGCATTTAGAGGGGGCAGGAGCAGGTGCAGCACCTGCATTGCTGCTTCTGCCCAGGCTTTGGTCCGTGAGGAGTTGGGGACATGGATCCAGGAGCAAACCCTGGGCTGTGTGTGGGGTGAGTGAGTGACCCCCAGCTCATCCCGGGGCTCCAGGGGAGCAGGGAGCTGCCTCCTGGGCTCTGTGTTCCTCCACCACACCCTCGAACATCACAGAGCTCTTAATCATCCCTATAAAACCATTTCCTCTGCAAAACATAGCATGTATTTGGTGAAATGTCTCACCAAAGGAAATAACTGCTTCTTTGATGAATTATCTTAAATATCAAGCTCATAATTGAGCATAGTGCAAGTGTAAAAGTAGTCATGAGTGTTAACTGCTCTCATAAAATTTATCTCTCTGGATTGCTTAAAGATGCATCTTGGAATTTTTCAATAATAGCTCATAAAGGCCTTCTTAAAGCTTCCAAACAACAATTATCCTGCTAAAAAAATTTATACTATCTGGTTTTGTTCAGGATATTTGACCAGCTACAGTAGGAGTTTAGAAAACTAAATATGAGACATCAAGGTCTGTAAGTTTTGTAGTATCTTAGTGTATATATATTTTTATACATGTCACTTCTGAGACTTCCTGGTTTTGGCTCTGGGAATACAATCAAATGGGAATAATTAATGAGAGCGAGACGTTAAAGCACCGCAGTGCTGCGGGGCAGGGATTTGTCTCCCTGTTAGTCACAGTCCCAATTCTGGGAGTTTTATAACCCAGCCTGTTCCCACACGTGTCCATGGGCCACAGGCCCTTCACCTCCCAGCAATGTTTCTTCTCTCTGATTTCCCACCCTTTGTCAGTGACTAATTCTGGAAAGTGAAAGAAGCTTTTTATTTCACGAGAAACTCTCTGGGTTTAGGGCTGTGTTTTCTCCAGAGCGTGTTAACAGCAGGAAGAACAGCGTGTGGGCATAAAATGACACTCATTTAATGGTGGTTTATTGTCTGGCCGGGTGCTGGGCAATGTGTGTGTCTGCAGAGCTCCTGCCCTGTCCCGGGCAGAGCTCCCACGAGCTGTGTGTGGGATGCTGTCACCCTGTGAGGTGTCCCTTGGTGTTCCCCTGGCCCAGAGCTGTGTCTGTGGGGCAGCTACAGCCAGCCTGGGCACGGGGATGGTGCAAATATATGGGGGGGAGAGGGTGAGGGCAGGGGGAAATCAAACCAGCACTTGGCAGTTGTTTGGAAGAGGGTTCAGAGGAGCTTTTCCAAGATGCTCCCAGCCCATCTCCCCCGGGACAGAGGTGCTGCAGTCCTGGGCTGGGTGCCATGTGTGTGGTGTGGGGAATAACAAGAACATCTTTAAAATTCTGCACCCCTTCCCAGGGGGAGGTTTGTCCGTGCCTGATGTGTGTGTGAGAATCAATCTTCAAATGCATCCTTCTGCTTTAAGCCCTGCCTGTTATCAGAGCTGTTTTGGAAAGAGTGGAATAGCAACATCCCAAAGGCCAGGCTGGGCAGGAGTGACCTTTGCCAAGGCAGGAGCCCAAGGGGTTTGCCAGCAGGGCAGGGGTGACCCTTGGGGCACTGGAGGAGCCTCACTCTTGGACCTCTTATAAAGCAGCCCTTTCCTCAAACTTGGAAACTTTCTCTTATGCAGAAAAAAATCTCCCTCTGAAAGATTTGAGGCAGTACAGGAAAAATATTTCTTGGAAAAGGAAGGGACGTTACAGACTTGGGGCTAGGCTAAAACCCTGCTGGTGTAGAGATTTACAGAGTGTCTCTGGATTAACAGAGACAATGGATGAAGGGTTTGCCCTCGATCAGATGTTTGTAGGGTGGCAGTGTCTCTGTGTTTTATGGTTGCTGTTGACCCCCATGTGAAACTTCCCTCTCGTTGTGTGCACACTTTGCAATTAACGGCATTTTGTGTTTCCTTGTCTGCCCTTTCCCTTGTTTTAAGAGCAGCCTCTGGTGTTTAACAACCTCTGTTGTTTCCTGGATCCAAACTGGAAGAGCAAATGTGCAGGCAGAGGATCTCCTGGAGCTGCTGTGCTGTGCCCTGGGAGTTGGAATGGTTTAGGTTGGAAGGACCCTAAACCTTCTCCCATCCCAGCCCCTGCCATGGGCAGGGACACCTCCCACCATCCCAGGTTGCTCCAAGCCTGACCCTTTGCTGTGTTTAGTGTTACCTGTGTGTGGGGGTGAGCCAGGGCATGGAACCTGTGCGTGATCCCCAGGAAGGGCTGTATGTCCCCAAGCCGTTGTGTGACAGTCTGAGCCCCCAGTCCCTGCAGTGAGCCCTCAACAGAGGCTCTGAAGGTCAGGGAGCCCTTCCTTAGGGAAGGCTGACCCCGTGGTGGGGCTGCAGGGCAGCACTGCTGTCAGGGAGCCCGCGGGTGTTTTCCTTCCCTCTTTCCACTTACTTTGTTTTCTTGATATAAACACTGTTCCTAGAGGAAAACTCACTTGCTGACTGCAGCTGGTTTTGCTGCTGAATCATCCCCCGCTTGCCAGATGTGGCTGATGGATTTTCCCCTGCAAACAATCATCTCTGCTTGGTCTGGTGTTGCGTAGCCAGGTGTCCTGGGTGGGGGAGAGGGAAGATGCTCCTCGGAGGGATCAATCCCTGCCCAAAGGCCAGTTCTGACCTGCTCCATTGGATTTGTGTTTCCCTGAGCATGTCCTGGGTGGTGGAGCTGATCCAGGGTGTCCTGCCGTGCTCCGGCTGGCACTCCACAGGGATGGCCTGTGTTTGGGTGACCTCCCGGGAAGGGGTTTGTGCGCCCTGCTGGTGACATTCCCGGTGACACACGGCCTTGCTGGGATGTTTGTGGATGGTGGAGGGTGTTGGGGCACCCCGGGTGAGCAGCAGGGTGAGCTCTGCCGTGCCAGCAGTGCCCGAGCCCGGCTGCTGCCGGCTCTGATCCCCTCAGAACATCGCAGGCAGCGTCCCAGCCTGCTCCTGGAGCTGCTGGAGCTCCTGGGGGACAGCCCCACAGCAGGGGCCCTGTGGGAGCACCCCGGGCTCCCTGGTGGAGTCAGGGCTGGGATCCCGTGGGGCAGAGCCCTGCCTGCAGCCGCAGCCCGTGTTGCTGCCTGGGTGTTGCTATCAACACGGCCTTTGGAAGCTTGCCTTGCCCGCTGGCTATTTTGGGAGGCAGCATGTGATGCCGGCAGCTCCCTGCTCCCTTTGCAAGGGGGCTCCCGGCCCTGCTCCCAACAGCTTCACCAGCCTTTTGTCCTGTTCAGTGGGCAGCGCCCATTCAGCCACAGCCAGGATGCTGCTGGAGCTCTGGGATGTGTGTGTGTGTTCCTGGTGGGACTCTGAGCACTGAGGGGTTATTTTAAACCATTTTACTCTGTTGAGCTGGAGAAATACAACCTGTCTGAGGGCTGATCTTCTTACAGCTGCTGTTGGTATATCCTGGGCTTTTAAAAGTGCCCTCACATGGTGATTAAAACCTTCTGCCAGTGTTTTCCCTTTTTATTGTATCCACTGAAACGTCCCTTTAATCTCCATCAGCCAAGCTGTGGTGGTGATTGGGGTGGGAGGAGGAGCATTGATATTTGAAGGCTGGAGAGGCTTGGGTGGAGTCCTGATGGTGGCTGTAGGCAGTGCTGGGTGCATTCTGTGCCTCATTCTGCTGCACTTCTTGTCCTCTCTAAATTGGAGACGTTTCTTTTCCTCTCCTACTCTTTGCCTGACTGTTTTGCTCAGGCTGTACCTGACAAGGGTACCTGCTCCCTGCCTGAGCTGCAGCTACCAGAGGTTCCTGTAATGCCCATAAGGGAATTGCCTGCCTTGCTCTAAGTTTATAACCTCTGTATGTGTCTTTCAGAGGAGGAGTCACAGAATCATGGAACAGTTTGGGTTGGAAGAGACCTTTAAAGGTCATGTAGTCCGACCCCACTTTTCCTTCTGTTTAGAAACCTCCAATTTCTGTCTTTACCTGGTCCATCCCATTTGCACTCTTTCATTTTAAGAGCTGCCCTGGTCAGTGTTTTAACATAACTCCAGAGCTGGGCCAGCCCAACATTTGTGTGCAGAAGGTCCTGGTGGTGTGTGGGGACCCGGCTGCTGGGGGAGGTGCTGGCAGCTGACACACTGTGGTGACACCAGCCTGGCTGGAGCCAGGGTCCTCATAAGCCTTTCTGCTTGTGTTTTCCAGGTGTACAACTCGAACAAGGACAACCAGAGCGAAGGCAGTGAGTATTTCCTCTCCAGCCTGACCCCTGAGAGCTGGCTGAGCTGTGGGAGGGCTCAGCAGGAGATGCTGGTGACACTGGGCTGTGCTGGGCTCCCCAGGGCTGGGGGGTGACAGGGCTCAGTGTGGGGACCCCAGGGTGGCCCCTGGGAGAGCTGAGTGTGGCACCCAGCAGGGACAAGGGGCAGAAACCTGCTGGGCCATGGAGAGCAGTGCCCTGCACCCCTCGGGGTGTGTCCCCTCCTGCCCCACACCTTGTCCCCACTCCAGTGGCACTGCAGGGGTCTGGTGGCCTTGGGACCTGCTCCTGAAGTTCAGCAGAGGACCCGGTGACACCTGGGACCAGCCAGCTCTTCTGTTTGAGGCAGAATGTGCAGGGTGAATGTGTCTTTCCAAAGGGGAATTGGAGCAGAAAGGTAGGAGTAAGGAGGTCTTGCCTTGTCAAGATTGTCAACAAGAGCCCTCAGAAATAAAAAAGCTCTTTTTGTTGTAGTTCAGGCAATCAAAACCTTGGGTCAAAGAAGCACTTGTTTTTCTTCCTAGAGGAGCAGTTGCACCTAGTCCTGCCTCTTGTGTCCTGTGTTTTAAAAGCCTTAATTGAGCCATTTCCCAGTAGGCTGGATTTGCCATAATTGCAACACTCCAGCCCCAATCCCTCCCCTCCTTCCCTCAAAGCCCCTGGTCTGGCCCAGGCTGACGTTCAGTTCTTGGTTCATTTTGGTGCCGCCTCGCACACGACATTTTCATCTGCAGCCGAAGCATTTTTCTCTCAGTAATTGGTATAATTTGCAGCTAATGTCCCTCACACCCATTTCAGCCCTTGCACAAAGCACTCTCTTCCCCTTCTCTGCTCTCTCCTCTGTGGTTTCTCCTTCCCTTTGATCCTCTCTGGCACCAGCTGCACATCCATCTTTTCCTGCGTGTATCACCTGGCTGTGTGCCTCCCAGGTGATCCCAGCAGGGCTCAGTGCTGTGGCAAAGGCCCCTGGGGCAGGAGCTCTGCTAGAGCAGCTCCTCTTGTCTCCTTTCCCAGAGGGGCACAAGGAGTTGGTGAGGTGCAGAGCCCAGGGGTGGCTCAGCTCTGTGCTGCCCGGCCATGAGCTGTCCCTGCTCCGTGCTCCCTGCACACAGCCCTGGCTCTGCCAGCTCTGCACCTGCTGGTTTGGCTCAGGAGACCATTTTGGTGGTCTGTCTTAAAAATGAGACTGGTCCTCCCTGTCTGCTCCTTGTCTGTCCCTCCTGGTTCTGGGAGCAGGTTTGGGGCCCCTGGCTGGAGGTGCTTCCGAGCCCTCTGCTTGGGCTGGGGCTGCCTCTGCTGTGGGCAGAGGTCTGGCTGCTTCAGCCTCATTAAATCCCTGGTTTAGAGCTCTGCCTGCCTCCCCAGCCACTGTAAAATTGATTCAGCAGCTGGCCCTCTGCCAGCAGCCCTTGATACAGGATCTTCCTATAAGGCCTTGGAATGAGCGTGGTGATGGAGTGGGTCCGGATGCAGCTCCTGACCCTGGCAGCCCCTGTGCCTCTGCTTCCTGCCTGCACTTAGGGGAGGCTGAAAGTGCCTCGCAGTGCTGTGGTGGCACTTTCAGGACGCTGTAATTTTGCAGAGCTTCTGGGTTTTCTGTCCTGCTGGGTGGCCAGATGGCCGTGGGCCTGTGGGTGATTTATCTTGATCTGCTGTGGAGGGGGAGGAAGCTGAGCAGAGGGGCCGAGTGGTGTCACTGAACCATGAGAGCCAGGGGGATTTAAATGCTCTAGTTTGCCAACCAGAAGGACTTGCCCTGCTCCGTGGAAACAAATCCTCCAGGCCAATTGTGCTTATTGCATGGAACAGCATTAAATTCCTGCTTTCTCTTCCTTCCCACCATTTTCCTCTCCATCTTCCACATCCACTTGGTTCCCCATTAGCCCAAGACCCCATCAAAATATTTATTTTCACAAGCTCTCCACAGACCTTGAGTCCCTTTGGCTGCCCTGTCTGCTGTGCCCTTGTCTAGGTGCCCTGGCCCTTCCCATCAATCACAGTCGTGGAATCACAGAATATTTTGGGTTGGAAGGACTTTTAAGCTCCTCTCTTCCCCTCCCTGCCATGGACAGGGACACCTTGCACTGTCCCAGTTTGCTCCAAGCCCTGTCCAGCCTGGCCTGGGACACTTCCAGGGATCCAGGAGCAGCCACAGCTTCCCTGGGCACCTGTGCCAGGGTCTCCTCACCCTCAGTGTAAAAAACTTCTTCCATT
Source organism: Cyanoderma ruficeps (assembly GCA_008694505.1). Taxonomy (NCBI): domain Eukaryota; kingdom Metazoa; phylum Chordata; class Aves; order Passeriformes; family Timaliidae; genus Cyanoderma; species Cyanoderma ruficeps. The sequence goes on from VZDJ01000219.1 coordinate 14,770,447, forward strand.
TCTCTAACCTAATGTGACCCTCAATCTTCCTTTCCCAATCTTGACAGCTCACTGGTAGTTAGAGCCCTGAAAACTCATTTCTGGTAAGACTTAAAGCTCATTCCTCTGGTCTCTGCTTCATGGTTCCCCCCCTCCTCTGTGGTTCTTATTTCCCAAATATCTTGGGAAGAATTCAAAGCAGAGCTGGTTCCATGGCACAGGAACGTGTGGTGGGGAGGCAGAGGAGCTGCTTTGACCTTGCACTGCCCTGACACACAGCTGGAGCCAGGCAGGCTGGCAGAGCTGATTCAGCCCTCCTGCCCCCTTCCCCATGCTCTGATATGTCACATCAGCGTAAAGGAAAGGAATTAATGGATTAAATAGAAATAATCTGCCAGGCAAAAATAGAAGGGAGTGAGAGCAATTGAGTAGCACTTGGAATGCAGTGCTGCTTGAAGGTCAGATGAGTGTGGGGCTGTGTGGGAGCTGCTGTGCAGGTGGTACACATCACCTGTGCTGATGGAAAATGTTTCTGGGATGGATTCCAGCCTGGGCAGTGCATCTCCTTGGGCTCTGGGAAGAGCCTGTGACACGTGTGGTGGCCTGGAGCTGAGCCCCACACCCTGCCCTGAGCAAGGAGAACCTCAAGGGAGGCTCTTCCACTTGTCCTCAGGCAGACAGGCAGGGACAGTTCAGTTTGGGACTGTCCCTGCTAGGGACAGGATCTGGGGAAGATTCCTTCCCTGAAAGGACTGTCCAACCTTGGCACCCCCCATCCCTGAAGGGGTTTTACCCTGTGGATGTGGCTCCTGGGGACAGGGGTTAGTGGTGGCCTTGGCAGTGCTGGGGGAATGGTTAGACCTGATGACCTTGGGGGGCTTTTCAAACCCAGATGGTTCCATGGATCTGTGATCTGGACAGCAGCAGATCCAGATCTGCCTTTGGTCTGGACCATTGCTGAACCAAATCATTTGGTAAATGACTGAGAGAAAGAGCAGATGCTCTGAGAGAGGGGATATCAAGCTTTTACAATGCTCATTAAAAGTTAAATTTAAGGATGAATAAAAGCACTTTGGATATTTAATCAGATATTATTTCTGGACATAACTACTGCAAATAAATCCCCGACTTTTCCTGATCCAGACCTTGACAGTGAGTGGAAGAGCTTATTGATCTGCTTAGGGGGATTATGCCAGGTCTCTTCCATCCAGAGGCACTGATGGGTTTCCTCCCCCTTCCTTCTTGGAGGCATCTCAGCCCTGCCTGGCTGTTGGGTGGTGGGTCCTGCAGGGTTATGGAATCGTGGATTTAAGATGATCCAGTTCCACTCCCTGCCGTGGGCAGGGAAAACTTCCTCTATCCCAGGTTGCTCCAAGCCCTGTCCAAGCTGGCCTTGGGGGCCCAAACGTGCAAGGGGCTGAAGGAAAACTGCTGGTCTGTGGTGTGGGTTGGGATCTCCAGTGGATGGCAGAGAGGCTGAAGCAGTGACCCAACCTGTCACACCCCCAGGCCAGGGTCACACCAGTGACCAGCCAAGGCTGATCAGACCTGCTGAACTGGGTTTGCTGAAGCAAGAGTTTCCCCATTGTGGTTTTGAGCTTTTCAGGTACCCCTGTGTTTATCAGCCATGGCCTGGGAATGGCAGCTGTGCCCTGCTGATGGATGGCACGTTGGGTTTATGCTGCACCCATACTGGGAGCCCCGAGGATGCTCAGCAAAGGGCTCTGCAGCTTCTGGCTTGTCCTCACGTCCTGTGGCACAGGCATCCTGCAGCTCGTGTGCTTGTGTTGGCTCGGCACTCGGGCCTGCCTGCCCAGAAAAACATAATAGAGCTGTTTTCCTTTGCACTGTTTTGGGTCCTTGTGCCATTCATCAGACAAAGCCCACCCCCAGCAGAGGAATCAAAGCAAGGGATTAGGAAGGGGCAGCTCAGTGTGAGGGTGAGCTGGCAGCTGCCCACGGAGCAGCCACGGATGGGAGCAGGGATGTGAGCAGGGGAATGCAGAGCAGGGAACTGCACGTGCCTTGCTGAGGGCACTGCCAGCCCTGGGCTCTGCTCCCCGCCTGCCCTGCTCTGCACAGAGAGTTGTGTCTCTCACGTCATGGCATTCCCTGGGGTCTGGAGCCCAGGTGCCTTTGCCCACCCTTCTCTGAGGGGCTTCTACCCCGTGGAAGATCTTCCAAACCTTTCTGTAGGGAGGAATCAATTTTCAATAACAAATAGGAGGCTGTGGGCAGTGTTTTCCAGGCAGTGGTGGAAAGCTCTCTGGGGGATGAACTCTTCCAGCAGGTATTTGGGTCCCTGTATCAGTAATTCCTTTCACTTAGAAAGTGAAAACCTGCATTGGCACAAGTGAATTGAGTTGTACATCCCATTAACTCCCACATTTTAGCTCTCACTCTCAGACAGAGGCAAGACACCTCGTGTGCCATTTTCGAGGGTTTGTTGTGCCAAAATGTACAATTTCATTTCTTTCCAAGCAACCATTGTCAACTTTCCAGACAAATTTGGGTTATCTCACCTTGATGCTAAATTAATTTTTGTCCACCTGCACTGGTAGGTGCCTGGCAGAGCCCGGGGCAGGCCTGGTTCAGAGGGATGTGGAGGCTGGAGCGATGATCAGTGTCTGTGTTTGCCGGGGTTACAGCCGGTACAAACTGCTGTACTGGTGTTTTTCTGCCCTCATTTATCTCCTCCTGGTCTGGGCAGTGGTGCATTGCTGGGATGGCAGGGATTCAGGAGCAGCCTGGTGCTCCCTGTGAGGCCCTGCCCTGCCAGCTGCTCAGCCCCGCTCTCTGCCCTTCCCTGCAGCTGCCCAGCTGGACAGCATCGGCTTCAGCATCATCAAGAAGTGCATCCACGCCGTGGAAACGAGAGGTAGGGCAGCTCTCGGGCTGGGCTTGCTCTGGGCCAGCTGCTGGCAGTGGAGCAGTTGCTTTCCTGCCCTTTCCATGGACAGAATGATTCATGAGCCCTCAGACCCACATGAAATGAACCATAACGTGCTCAGGCCGATGCTGAGGAGTGTTTGCCCCACGGCTGGGCCAGCAGGGACTCACCAACGTGGGGCAGAGTGAGGAAATAACACCCTGGCTGTGCAAAAGGGGGAGCAGAACCAAAGGGGATGTTCACTTGAGCATCCTTCCTGCAGGGATGCTGCCAAGCACGCCCTCTTTTTGGGATTCCATCCCCAAAACCTCTTGTGAATCTCTTTGTGTACAGGTGGGGTTGTCCCAGCCTCAGGGGGGAAGTCAGATGCAAAAGGCTCACACCTCAACCCGAAGAACTCAGTAAAATTTTCCCAAATAGTCCTGGTTAAGTGCAGATCCTGCACGGGGCTGGCATGGCTGTGGGAAGGAGGAAAAGTGTCCTTAGATCCTTGTTCCTGAGCTAACTGGGGGTGACACTTCTAATGAAATAGAATAGGATACAGGAAAACCTTGATATCAATCCCAAATTTTACCATCTTCTGTAGCTTTGTGCTTGATTGGTGAGAAGGTTTCATGGGCTTTGCTACTTGAGAAGCCAAAGAAGTGAAGGAAATCTTAGCAGCTCTTGTGACCTTCCTAAGAAGTTCCTTGTTTTCCCTAGGGATCAATGAGCAGGGGCTCTACCGGATTGTCGGGGTGAACTCCAGAGTTCAAAAGCTGCTGAGTATATTAATGGGTAAGTACCTGGAATTTCGTTAAAGGCAAGTAGGTTGTGCTGCTTTGAAGTCTTGCCAAGCAGAGGCTCTTGTGGGGGTCCCTAATGGTAGTGACTGTGCCCTTAGGACCCTGTGCTGGGGAGGCCGGGGGGTGCTGGGCACCGTGGGCAGGTCTGAAGGTGGGACCCGTGTAGGGCCTGGCTTCTCCAGGCCCTGCTGCAGTCCCTGGTGTCCTGCTCACACATGCTCTGAGTTCTGGCAGCCTTCCCAAATGCAAACCAAAATCTTCAAAGAAATAGCTGAAAGCTTTGGCATTTCATCTCCCACCTGCCCCCTTGTTCCCAGCCCCCTTTGAAATGATTTTCTCCTGGATGTTGCATGCTGCCTGTGCCTGTTTTTGCTTTCCCCGCGGACTTTCTTGTGCCTGTTTATCTCAGTCTTGCCCAGAGTTTTCCAGAATGTGTTTCCTTTGTGACTGAGCCATTGGATCTGCAGTTCTGGATGCTCTGCAGGGACAAGCTGCTGGGTCTTGGCACAGCAGAGGTTTGCTCTGGCTGTGTGGACAGAACCACTTCAGCCCTGACCTCACAGGCAGCATTTCCATCCCACAGCTGCAGCCCTGGACCAGCCTGTCCATCTGTCCAGACATGCCTGAGACACAATAGTGCAAGGGAGAAGAGAGCTGGGCTGGAGCAGGGCAGCTGCCCTGCTGATGCTGCTCAGACTTGGCAAAACCACGGGTGAAATAGCTGTAGGAACAGGGAAACAAATGTCTACTAATTTATTAGTGCCTACTGAATGTAGGGGGATTCCTTGGGGGAAATGCATGGCATTTCTGCTCATCTTCTGCTCATCTTCTTCTGCTGTGGGGAGGCAGCAGTGTCCTGTGGCACACACGGTGGGCACAGGGAGAGCATCCATCCAACAGCACTGCTGGTGAAAACAGGCTGGCTTGGAGCCCTGGGACAGGTCCTGGCAGGTCCACAGCCAGGTCCTCTGGTGATGCTCATCACCACATCCCGTGGGTGGCAGGGCCAGGGACCCCCTTCTGTCACAAAGGTGTCAGTCCTGGTGTCAATCCCTGGGCTGTGACAGATGGCAAAACTGGCCTGGGTGAAGAGCTCTGCAGAGCTGGGAGGGATTCAGTTTTGGACAGCAGCCAGCATCCATTATCCCCTCAGCCACTGAAGCCACTCAGCTGTCGCCCTCGTGTCTCATAAGGAGGTGATAAATGGCTGATGCTTTTCCTTTGTCCTGGCGTGTCCCCGTTGGTTGTGGATGCTGGGAGCTCTGCCCGAGGCCAGTCAGGGCTGGGAGTGGGACCCCCTTGGGAATCCCCCACGGTGTCAATCCTTGGGATGCTTTGCAAACCCGTGACTCCATAATTTCTCCATATTGTGGGGGATTAAATCTTCATCAGCCCCGGTGTCTGGGCTGTCTGTGAAGCCAGTGTCACATGGAAACGTGTCCCTTGTCAAACCCCATCTGTTCTCGCTGCCCTCGGGGCTCCTCGTGAATGGAGGAGCCAAACTGTGCTTCCACTGTCAGGTTTCCCTTATATTTAGAAATGAATGTGGGCAGTGTTACAGCTTCACATACAGTTTAAATGGCAAAAAGATCGAGTTTCCCTGAGCTGGTGTCGGTGCTGGGGAGGGCTTTGGCACCGGGTGTCCCTGCAGGAGGACGGCGTGGTGGCCGCAGGGCAGTGGCTCCCTGTGGGCAGCAGCAGGGTCGGGGGCAGCCCCAGCCCCTGGCTTGGGTTTCAGGGCGTATTTGTTGGGGTCTGCTCTGGGGTCGGGGGCAGTGGGGGGTGCTCCCAGAGCTGGTGGGGGTCAGATCATCCCCCCAGCATTCACTGGTACCACGTGCCATCAAAACGAGGACAAAACTCAACAAATAACCCAACTTTCATCAGTGGGAGCTCTCATGAGAGGGTTTATTGTGGCACTGTGGGGCCCCCAGCAGCTCTGAGCCCTGCAGAAGGTGAGTTGCAGATCAGTTTGATCTGCTCTTGCTCCTTTGCCGTGTGGGCCATTAGGGCTGGGTGTGGGGCTCCTGCCAGCCCCTCTCTGCTGGGAGGTGTCATCCCTCATCCCCGAGGCCGTTTTGGGAGTCTCTCCATGGCCATCACACTGCGGTGGTGAGGTGGTTCCCCAGGTTTTTCCCTCACCCTGGAGAAATTTGTGAGAGACATCAGGGATGGGCAGCATAAAGCAGCTCCAGGGTCAGTGCTGCCTGCGGGCTCTGGGTGCTTTTGCAGCCCCTGGCCCCAGCTCCTGTGGAAGTGTGTCCTTGTGGGAGGCAGGGCTGGCTGCAGCATCACTGCCTGGGGAGGCAGATGCTGCAGCTGCAGCCCACGGCAGCAACTTCTTGCAGACTCATCCATTTGAAGGTCAAGGGGAGCTGATTAACTGCTCTGAGCCTTTTCATGGGACCGACTGTGGAATTTCACCTCGTGTTCCATGATCCTGCCTAGGAGCTGCTGGGTGAGCCTTTGCAAAGACACACAGTCTGGAGTTGTTTGTTCTACTTCGGCTAAAAAGTTTTTTTTTCTGAAAAAAAGATGGAACTTCTGGGGGGTTTTGTTGTTTGTTTATTTTTAACTATGCCGAACTTATCTTGACTCCATTAAAATCCTCTCCTTGTAAAGGCAGTGCTGTAGGAAGTTTCCTGGGCATTGAGTCAGAGGATGGAGGTCATTTGTGTGATTGCTGAGACACACATGATCTTTGTGTGAATATGAATTTCTGATGTGTTTACTTTTCCAAGCGCACCTCTTGGTTTTTGGGGTTTTTTTTTAAATTAAAATAAACCCTTTGCCCTGAGGGAAAGCCGAACTCTATTCACGGCATTCTTTTAAGTAGGTTAAAAATTGCCCAGTGCTCCCCTGGGGCTTTAAAATTCGAAAGTGCATTATTTGTGTCTGTGAAAAGGCAAAACCCCCCTGAGCTGAGCCCGTGGGAGCAGATGGAGTTAGCAGCTGTGGCTGTGTCACCCTGGGCCTTGGGGACAGTGGGAGCCCTGGCACCTGCGCTGATCCCCAGGGACATTTGGCACTGGTGGCACCCAAAGACAGGGACCCCACAGGGGCTTCCCTGGGGTTCTGCTGGAGCAGGATCCTGCCTGGGTCTCCAGGATGGAGCTGGCAAAGAGCATTGGAGGAGCAGCATCCAGGCAGGAGAGATCAGCACGTGGGGCACTTCCATGTCTGGCTTTTCTGTGGCCTCAGCTTGGTGTTCCTGGCCTCAGTTTGGTTCTCCTGGCCTCAGTTTGGTTCTCCTGGCCTCAGCTTGGTGCTCCTGGCCTCAGCTTGGTGCTCCTGGCCTCAGCTTGGTGCTCCTGGCCTCAGCTTGGTGCTCCTGGCCTCAGTTTGGTGCTCCTGGCCTCAGTTTGGTGCTCTGGCCTTGGTTTGGTGCTCCTGGGCTCAGCCCAGAGCTGTTGCCATCTGGGACTTGGTGCTGTGGCTGAGCCACTTCCCAGTGGCCTGTTGGTGGCTGTGCAGGTGGCTGTGCAGGTGGCTGTGCAGGTGGCTGTGCAGGTGGCTGTGGCTGTAATTGCCAGCCAGGAGCTGGGTGGGGAGGTGGCTGCAGGATGATGATGGTGCTGCCCATTGTGGAGAAGAGGGTCCCTGTTTGCCTGAGTCCTTGTGTCTGTGCCTGCCTGTCCCTGCTGTCACTGAGCACCTGGGGCTGCTGTGCCCACTGTCCTGGCACGCTCCAAGGCACACTACGCCTGTCCTTGCTTGGGATGGAGGATTCCCTTTTCAGTCTCTCGTGCCGTGCCAGTCAGTTTGACCTGTCCCTGGTGATGACCCTCACACCCCTGCAGATGTGTCCTGAGCTGGGAATAGCAAATGAAACAGGATGTGATGAGCTGGCATGAGCTGGAGTTGTCTTCACTTTCCTTCAGTTACTGTTTTTTCTGTCATTTTCTGTAGATCCCAAGACAGCCACAGAGACAGACACAGAGATCTGTGCAGAGTGGGAGATCAAGACCATTACTAGTGCCCTGAAAACCTACCTGAGGTAAGGAGAAAAGCCTCACCTGGCTTCAGGAGGGGTTTGGTGCTGGCCTGGGGTTTTACTGCCTGTTACTGCAGAGCCTTCAGGACAGCACTTTTATAGAAACGGAGCAGAAACTGCTCTTAGGGTATTTATCCTGGCTTTTCCCTGACTTTCCAGTACGTTTGAGTAGGATCTGGGGAACACACTCAGCTCTGACGGATGCACGTATTATACAAACACGATTTTAAAAGCTCATTCTTGCATCCCTTGCCTTGCTTTAAGCTTTTGCCTGAGCTTTTCCTGGTGGACTTCCCCCTTCTGAGCATGTGGGAGGGCAGTGCTGTGTGAGGGCAGGGGCTGTAGAGCTATTCCAGACCTGGTGCTGAGCTTTGTTGTAGTTATGATTTCTGTGTGTCAGGCGAGGCAGTATCATCCTGGGGATCTTCCCAACAGGATTGGGTGTTGGCAGGCAGCAGCATCTCATTATCCACGACGTGCTTCTACCTGTTGTGACCACAGCTCCTTGCTCTCAGTGACTGTTGTGTGCTGGGTTGTGTTTCAGAGAGCGAGGGAGCACAAGAGAGAGCCTCAATCCAATTAGGATGATAAGTGTAATTAGCCTGGTGGATCTCAGCCTAGAAAAATCACAGAATTTTGCATGATTGGCAACCTTTGCTCCGGAGTCTGAACTGTTGGCAAAGCAAAGAGGAATGTGGGCAGCACCAGTGTGTCCCTCTGAAGGGATGCAGCAGATGGGAAGGGATTGGGAATGGGGTTTGGGAAAGTTTTACAACTAGGCTTGTTTATCTTTTTAATTTCTTTTCAAACTTACTTGAAAATCATGGACTCAGTAATGCACTGAAGCTGTTACTGAAGGAATGCTAATATTAAAGATTAATTTAGTGGTGAATAAATCAAAGGTCCTTTCATAGCTCTTACTCCTTCTGATGGGGGGAATTAATTAGAGCTGGTGTTGCTTAACTCTGCCCTTTTCAAAATGGAGCTGAGTTTATTGTAGGGGCAAAGCTTTCTTTGTGGATTGTGTTCCTCAGATGTGGTTTATGCCCGTTTCCTTTCTACCTTCCAGAATGCTCCCAGGGCCCCTCATGATGTACCAGTTTCAAAGGAGCTTCATCAAAGCAGCGAGTGAGTTTGTTGATGTTTGTGGCCCCGCTCCCGAAGAGGAGCCTCATTTTCCAGGGGCTGCCATCCCCCCACCCCTGCTGCCTCCCCCCTGTGCTCCCAGGCCGTGTCCTGGCCAGCAGAGCAGGGCTGGAGCCCGGGCAGGCTGGTGCTGGGAGGTGACCAGAGGAGGAGGAGGAAACACAGACAGTGCTGGGAGTGTGGGGCTGGTGGTGGCTGTGACCTCTGGCTGCTGCTAAACTGCTCCGTGGTGTTTGAGGGGCTCATGCTGCTTCAGATGTCTGGGCCATGATTCCCTCAGTGCCCAGGAGAAGGGGCTTTGAGGGCAGCAGGGCTTTTCCATTGGCAGCTGTGCAGCCTGTGGATGTGGGAGTGGGGAGTCAGGAGGGCCCCGTGGCCTCCTCCAGCAGCTCCCACTGAGCACATGGACCCCAGCAGCCTGAGGAGCACCACGTGCCCCATCCTGGCCTTCACGCTGAACATGGGAATGTGCCTGTTTTCCTGTTGCTGGGATCACTCTGGTCGCAGCCAGCCCTGCCCTGCTCATCCTACTGTTCACACGGCATCTGCTCTCGGCTCACTGTTTCAGCACATGAAGTGTCTTCCTTTGGAAACAGCTGCATGGAGTTGATGGAGCAGCACCGTGGGGAGTATCTGCAGTGCCTGGGTGTGGGATGGTGCAGCTCCCTGGGATGTCTGTCAGGGGCAGTGTTAGGCCTCTTGCCATAACGACCCCCTAATGTGGAGATAAATCATCTTCTGTTCCCCGTGCAGAGCAAGAGAATCAGGAGTCCAGGGTGTCGGAGATCCACAGCCTCGTTCATCGGCTCCCGGAGAAAAACAGGCAGATGCTGCACCTCCTCATGAACCATTTGGCAAAGTACGTTTATGACTGATGTGTTTTTTCTCTCCTTTTTCCATTTCCTCTGAAAGTTAATAGTGGTGGAAAAGTTTCCTTGTGTGTGTGCGGTGTTGAGTCATATCTGGTTGGCAACTGGAAACCGGCGTGTGAGCGAGCCCAGGGCCGAGAGAGCGAGTGGGGTGGGAGGGGGGATGAGGGAGGGAGGGAGGGATGGGGGACAGCAGCTTCCCAGCCAGCCCCAGCCCCGTGGCAGCGCCAGGAGCCCGTTCTCTCTGGGAACCGTGTGTTGCTTTTACTGGCCTGGAGTGGGTTTGGCTGTGCAGGCTGGCCAGGAGGCAGAGCGGAGGTGAAGCTCCTCACGTGGTTTCAGAGCAAACCTGCCACTGAAGGGCTAAAAGTGATTTCTTTTCACAACAAATGACTGCTCTGGGGCGTATTTTCCCCCTGATCAATTAACATTTTTGTGTTACCTTGAAACTTTGCGAGGACAGAGGAATGGGATAATCTTTTTTTCTTTCAGTGCTAGAGCTGACCTGTAATTTCCCATCTTCTTCCTGCTCCTGCAGGTTCCCATGGCAACCTTTTATTAGTGCTTTAGAAGTGAAAGCATCATCAGGGGTTTGTGGCCAGCCTCAAGGCTGCAGGGTTGGACCTGCCCTTGCTGTTTGCACCAGTGCTGCAGGAGCAGCAGGGCTGAGGCCGGACTGGGAAACCTGGGGAATGATTTAATCAGGGAAACTGCTCAGGAGGAGATCTGGAAGGATCCAAGCTATCTGCTTAAAAGAAAAAATAACAAATGATATTTGAAATAGGCTTAAAGATAACTCCAAATGCTTTCTTGTGGCCTGAGCTTGTGTCTGCTCCTTGGGGTCCCTGGCAAGGCTGTTAGAAACCAAATTGCTGGTTCAGGTATTGGTTTCAAACCTTCTGCATTTACAGCCTGAAGCCAAGGGCCAGTGGTTCCAGGTGCACCCATCAGGCAGATGGGATTGCCCAGAGCAGCTCGGGCTGCCCCTGGATCCCTGGCAGTGTCCAAGGCCAGGCTGGATGGGGCTTGGAGCAGCCTGGGACAGTGGGAGTTGTCCCTGCCCATGGCAGAGAGTGGAACTGGGTGGGCTTTAAGGTCCCTTCCCACCCAAACTGTTGTAGGATTCTGTGATTTGGTGTGTGCAGGGAATCTGTAATTGCTTCAGTGTTTTCCATCTAAAGGAAAAACCTGGCGATGGAGTAGAGATGTGGAGTCAGGTTTACAGTGGGGTTTGTGCTGCTTTAGTGGGGAAGGAATTCAAACAAAACAAACTGTGTGTGTGGTGGCGTGTGCTATTTTAGGAAGAGAAACAGCTCATAGTCTTATTTAATAGGAAAAAAATTATCTCAGAGAAGGGCAGGAGGCTGAGGAGCGAGAGCCTGCTGAGCTCTCCAGCCTTGGGACAGGATTCCTGGGGGGAATCCTGGGCTGCAGAGGCACAGCCAGCCCCAGGATTGGGCTCACAGCTTCCCCTGGGGCTGGTGCTGCAGCCCCTGCTGTGATCAGGAGCAGCACCCTGATCTGGGAGTGCCCGTGGGGCAGCCAGGGCTCATTGCCATTGCTCTCTAAAGGAGCTGCTTGAGGCTGCAGTGCCATTGAGGCAGATTAAAGACAGGAATGGAGAGAAACCTTCACATCTGCAGCAGATGTTTGGAGGGAGGGGCCGTGCTGCCCGGGGGGGGGATGCTCTGGATGGGTGGGACTGGCTGGGTCTGGGTGCTGCTGAGAGCCAGGGCACCCACAGCCAGCAGGGGCAAAGCCCAGGGCCTCTGGCTGCCCCTGCCAGGCTGGGCTGCACTGCTTGGAGGGCTTTGTCTCGTCTGTTTCTGTCTGGGGTTTTTATTTTAAGTAACATGTGAATAATCAAGATTTGCATGTTTATCAGATGAGCTAAAAAAATATTTCTCACAGCCTGGCTGTGGAGATTTCTGACACTAAAACCAGAACTTGGGCTGAGTCGGTCAAGTAAAGAAAGAGCCTGTCTTGGGTGGTTTCTGGCTTCTGTGTTTTTGGGGTGTACGTGCTCTGCTGCACTGATGAGGGGTGTGGGGCTCCTCATCTGATGAAGCTGCAGTTTTTATTAACAGTAATAAAACTGGTAAGAAAGCTGAAATGTTCAAAAATGGCAGTTATGAACCCCAGTAACAGCCAGGATGATAACAGCCAGGATGAGTGCCTTGGAGGTGGTTCAGCAGTGCCCTTCCCCATGTGGTGGGGCCTCAGAATTGGGGTGCAGTGAGTGGGGCCCACAGAGGAGGGGCAGGACAAATCTCAGGAACAGACAGGGTAGTGGGCAAGGAGCATTTTGATAGAAAATTATTTTGATTTCTGCCTCTTACTGCATCTCTGAGCCCATTTCTTCTGCCTTCTGCCTCATGTCCATACAGTTGTTCACTCTGGCCCAGAGAGCAGGAGCACTCCCCACCCCTGCTCCTTTTACCCTTCCAGCCTGAACCAGTCTGGGATTCTTTGATTAAACCAATTTGTTTTAATGCCAAATAAGTCAAAGTGAAACAAGGTGCCCGTGGCGCTGCCAAGCTGGTGGTGGCTGTGCCAGGGCTGCTGCTGCAATGGAGCTGGTTGCAGAAAATTGCCTTTTTTGTTAGTGGAGCTGCAATATCATCCCATGTCTCCTTCTTCTTTTGTTATGTACTTTCTCACCCAGGAGTCAATGCTGTGGAGGTGCAGAGCGCGGGGATTTCGCTCTGATTATATTTCAAGCATTTAGGGAATTATTTTTCATGCATGGCCATAATTTGACACCTGAGCTTTGTTCTTGTGGCAGCAAGTCCGGGTTCTCCAGCACAGATGGTGCCAGGCTCATCCCCCTTCTGTGGGGCTCCCAGAGCCTTCAGTGGGCTGGCATCACTCAGTGCCCCACAGAGCCCTGAGCCAGGCACCCCCTCCCCTGGTGCCAAGGCCAGGGCACGGAGGAGGCTGCACCGAGCCGTGTGTTGGTGTATTTAGCAGAATTAATTATCTCTAATCACTCCCACCTGTGGCCTGGCCAACACGGGCTGGCTCCCTCTGGTTTTGCTGCGGTGGTGTTTTCTAGTTTACGTGTTTTAACCAAGATGACAGTGATTGTTATCTCCTGCACAAATTGTTTGCTGCTCATCAGGGCGATGGTTTCCCTGGGCTCTGCAGGGCAGCTGCTGATGCGGATCCAGCAAAGCCCTGGACAGGGCAGGGGCTGGACACGGAGCCTGGAGCGTTCCAGAGGGCTCGCTGCTCCACCGGGGACTGCTGGCAAAGGACAAGAAGAGAAAATTCCTCCAGGTCTCTTCTGCCTAAAAATACAACCGGGGCTTGTTTTGCTCGGCGTGGGGCGGCTCACGCCGCGCTCAGGCTGCGCTGCCCGCAGAGCCCTGCAGGAGCTGCTCCGGTGCTCACCACGGTGCCTGTGTGCCCGGCAGCTCCAGGAGCCCACCAGGGCACCCGTGCAGGGCCAGGGGTGGCAGCTCCCCCAGGAATGTGCCTTTCCTTGGGTTGTTCTGCCGGTTTTCCCCGAAGGTGCAGCCGGCAAAGGAGGCTGACGCCTCTTGGCACAGCAGGTCTGATTTCATCCCCGTGGCAGCTGTTTATGCTGCTGTCTGGTAACTATTCATTTGCTTGATTTATGTATTGCTTCCAGTAAGCCATTCTTGTCCAGGACGTTCTGGAAATTTCCACTAGCCACTGAGGCCTCTGAGATGCTCTGCTCTCGTGTGCTGCCCGCCTGATTTGGGTGCCAGAGGCAAATGGGGAGCTGTCTCTGAGCTGGTGTGGCTGGGCCAGGCAAGGATCCTCCTTGCTGCCTTTGGGAATGCCATTTTTATGGCCAGTGCCTGTTTCTGCTCCTTTTGGATCATGGCAGTGCTGGATCCAGGCAAAGCCCTGGAGTTCGAGTGACCCAAAGGATCTGGGTGCTCCTATGGGCAGTAAAAGGGAGGTGACACGGAAGGAGACTCTCTGTAGGCATATGCTGCCTTGCAGGAGCTGGGAGAATCCTGCCTGGGGCTTGGCTGTCCTGGCTCAGGTTCATGCTGTGCTCTTTTACCCTTTTTCCCTCGCTGGAATGATTTGGGCTTTGAGGTCCCTTCCAACCCAACCCATTCTGCTGTTCCATGAGTCTGTGATTTGTGCTCTGGAGCTGGAGGTACCAGAGCCTTGTGGGGAAGAGCAGCACCTTTGGTTTCCCCTTTGCTCTCCTCTCCCTCACGTGTTTTGGTGGAGGAGCTGGTGATGCTTCCGCAGAGGCGAGACAGCCCTGCAGCACTCCGTGCCTGCCCTTGCCAGCTCTGCCTCCCTCTCACTCCTCTGCTTTTGTTTTTAATATAAGATTCTGCAGAATTACAAACCACCACAAAAAGCCCTGTAGGTGCTCGCTGGGTTTTTTGGGCTTGGCTTCCTGTAATGTGTAAATTAGCAAAAGGTTTTGTTCTGCTTCTGCAAATGAACTTTTAACCCCCTCTGTCTGGATTGTCCCTGGAGCAGCTGTGTGGGTGCTGGTAGCTTTTCCTTCCATGCTTCTCTGAAAGGTCCTCATATTTTATGCAGGCTCTCCAGTTTTTAGCTGGAGGGGAATGTGCCCCAGAGCCTGCAGTCCCTCGTTAGGTTCTTTTGCACCCACATCCTGCACAAGGCTCGAGTCTGGAGATGGGATAATGGGGGTCTTGGACTAAAGCTGTCATCACCAACCTGGCGTGATGATTTAGCAGCTCGTAACAAAGCAGCTGCTGGGTTTGCTGTGGTGTTTCTGTGGTTGAACCTCCCTGCCAAGCTCCTCCTGCATCTCCAGAAGCAGCACCAGGTATTTTGCATTCCTCAAGTGTGAATTCCTGTGGGTTTGTGCCTGAACTTGGTGTTGTTGGGTAGAGGTTGTTGATAGCACATAATTACCTGGATTCTTTTTAATTGTTTATCACAGTGAAACTGAAACTGGGTATGGAAAGAGATTGAATCGAGAGTGAGCAAAAGATTTCCAATAACTGGTTGGAGTCTCCCTAGTGGTGTCTGCACCGTCCCCGCAGACAGAGTGGGATGGAGATGTCCTCATGAGCACATCCCTTGATTGCTCTGTCTGAACAGACCCAGCACTGAACCAAACTCATTTAGAGAGATTTTAGTCAGACAGTCTTTCGGCAGAAGAAAGGAAATCAACATTGCCAAGGTATCGATGGGCTGCAGTTTTTGCCAGGATGGCTGAGTGATCCCTGGCCTGCAGAATCACAGAAAGGTTGGGGTTGGGAGGGACATTGAAAGGCCATCTTATTCCAACCCTTGTGTGTGTGGCAGGGGGCACAGAACTGTGGGAGTGAGGAGTGTTTCCAATCACTGGGCAAAACCTTGTCCCACTGGCGAAGGCGACAGGAGCATTTCTCCCGCTGTTGTTCACATTGTTGATTCTGAAAGCAGCTTATTCCTGTATTCCCTTTCTTCCAACACCTTGTCTTCTAGGAATTCAGCATTTTGGAGGGATGAGCTCCAACCTTGCATTTGTGAAGTGAATGAGCTCCAAAATACCTCTAAGGAAAGAAAAAGGTCAAACCCCCCCCCGTTGCCCTTCCCTACGGGCCCTGCACTCATGAGAAGGTGCAGGTGTGCACCAGGCACCTCCTGCACGTGGCCCTGTGACCCGGCTCTGGCTTGGAATGGCTCCCTGTGGGGACGTGGGAGCTGCACTTGCTCACCCCAGTGCTGTTGCTGCTGGGAGGCTCTCTGGGAGCCCGTTTACTTTGGCTCTTTTCCATGCAGCAGGTTGGAGACTCCTGTTTGCTGTGGCGGCAGGTCTTTCAAAGGATTCCTTGTTAACCCAGACGTGCTGCGTGGGGCTGTCCTTGCCCTGCTGGCCATGTGGGTTTGTTACTGCAGCGTGGCAGCCCCAGTGAGGTCTGGTTTTGGAGGGAAACCTGCCCGGGCAGCAGGGCTGTGCCGAGGCACTGGGGCTGGCACTGGGGGGGTGGCAGTGGCACAGTTTGCAGCCATGGCAGGCCCTGTTCCAGCCCTGTCCTCAGGGCCATTTGAGTGTGAGGCCCCTTTGCTGGCTGTGTGTGTGACATTTGTGACATTTAACATCAGCTCTGGCCGTGCCTGTGCTTTTCACCAGCGTGTCAGTGGAAACCCTCAGTGCTGCCATGCCGGGCACAGGCAATGTGCCAGCCCGGTGCCCCCAGCCCTGGGCTGAGGGTTGGGATCACTCTGAGATCCCCCCTCAAGCTCACCGTGCCCAAAGCTGGAGAGGATGGCTTTGGGAGCCTCTCTGGCTCAGTCTGGGAAGCCTGAGCTGGAGCAGCATTGAGCTCCCTGCGTGTTTCCCTGCAAGTCTCAGCACGTTTGGTATTCATACTGATCTGGCCTGCTGATACTGAGCCTCACATTTGGCCTCCGTGTCTTCTCAGTGCAACATGAGCCCCTTTTTTTTTTTTTCCCTGGGAGTGAACCCAAGGATCCAGCTGTGGCCAGATCCACCCGGGAGGAAAAGCAAGTCTTGTTGGAGCAAGTCAGAGTGCCCGGAATCAGTGCAGGCACAGGTTTGGTCCCAGCTGAGCAGGGAACCTGAGAGCAGCAGGAGTCTTTGCATTCAGCGAGTTTCCCCTTGTCTTCACTGGGAGGTTTTGTCGTGGTGATCTGTCCTTCTCCTGGATCTGCTGTTCTCCATGTGCATTCCTCAGGCTTGGCTCTCCTCTCTGGAGCAGCAGGGCTGGGGAAGCTGCAGGGCTGGGAACCCACGGCCTGCAGGCAGCAGGGTTTGCCCATATCCCCCATGTTCCCAATTCCCACAGTGTGGCTGAGGGAGCCCAGTTGGCTGCTCTGGCCCTTGCAGAGCTCCCTGCATCCAGAGCAGCCTGAGGAGTGCAGGCGTGTCCAGAGCCTCTGTGAACAGGCAGGATGAAGGGATGGTGCTGCAGTGTGGAGTTTCTGTGCACGTGTGCTCCGGCTTGGGAATCATGGAATCTTTAAAGTTGGAAAACCCCACTAAGATCCTCATCTCCAGCTGTTCCCCCAGCATTGCCAAGGCCACCACCAGCCCGTGTCCCCAGGTGCCACATCCACGTGGCTTTTGAACACAAGATAAAGCAGAGCTGGTTGTGCTCCCTGCTCCTCCACGGCTGTCTGCCAGCAGCTACTGCAGACCAGCGTCCCTGTCACCTCCTGCCATGCACGTGTGCCTTTTAGGAACGATTTAGGAATGTGTGATTGACTGATTTAGCTGCCTGGGACACCAGTGGGTGCTGCTGCAGCTGGAATTGCATCACTGGTTTCACCAGCTCTGTGCTGGGTGCCAGTCACAACATTCCTGCAATAAACACCTGCTGTGTTCCCAGCCATGGGACACATTCCCGACGCTGGGAAACCCACCATGGCTTTGAGTGAGAAGTGAGTCATCCCCAGGGAGCTGCAGGGCCACCATCTCTGGGGACACAGCTCCACCAGCCCCTTGGAGAGGGGGGGGAAGCTGAGTGGTGGCCAGCCCAGCCCCTCTTCCCTCTCCACCTCTGCGCTCATCAGCCACAGCCCAATTAAACTCAATAATGTGCAGGGACGAGTTAAATGCACCCAGGAACATTTCCCAGAACTCATTAGATTGTGTCTGATAAATGCCCCCACTTGTGTGTGCTCAGACTGCCATGTCTGTCTGTCTGTCTNGTCT
Organism: Cyanoderma ruficeps; assembly: GCA_008694505.1. NCBI lineage: Eukaryota > Metazoa > Chordata > Aves > Passeriformes > Timaliidae > Cyanoderma > Cyanoderma ruficeps. Next base: position 14,787,743 of record VZDJ01000219.1, read on the forward strand.
GTCTGTCTGTCTGTCCGTCTGTCCCCGGTGAGGCCCAGGTTAGAGGCTGGGAGTGGGGGCTGCAGGGTCCCATCTCTGCTGGACAAAGCCCAGCCCTGCTGAGCCTCCCCAGGCCGGGGCTGTGCTGCCCCAGGGGCATTTCTGGAGCATATCCAGAGACAGAACAGAGCTGGGGCAGGGCCTGGAGCACCAGGAGCAGCCGAGGGAGCTGGGACAGGGGCTCAGCCTGGACAAAAGGAGGCTCAGGGGGGACCTTCTGGCTCTCCACAGCTCCCTGACAGGAGGTTGTAGGCAGGTGAGTGGGACTTAGCCTCTTTTGCTGCATAACAAGTGACAGGACAAGAGGAAATGTCCTCAAGTTGCAGTCAGGGAGGTTCAGGCTGGACATTAGGGAAAATTTCTTCCTTGAAAGGGTTGTCCAGCCCTGTCACAGGCTGCCCAGGGAGTGGGGGAGTCACCATTGCTGGAGGGATTTAAAACTGTGTAGATGTGGCACCTGAGGATATTGCTTATTGGTGGCCTTGGCAGTGCTGGGGGAACAGTTGGGCTCGATGATACTGGAGGGCTTTTCCCACCTGGATGATTCCATGATTCTTTGCACATAATTCATGGGAACAAGACTGGTGGCTCTGGTGCCACAGGTGTCTCTCCACCCAACGTGCTGCCTCTGCTCCCTCTGCTTTTTACCTTCCCTGTATGTCCAGAGTCAAAGGTGTCTGATTTCTATCAAACTACCTAGAGCAGCCTAAATAATTTGGGGATTGCTACCCTCTGTGTGATTGGCTTTTCACATTAAACAGAAGCTTTACTGGTGGTGGCAGACAGGGGATGGATTTTTACCTGTAGCAAGAGAATAAGCTGTATTATTTTCTGTCCTGTGAGGACTTGCTAGGCCAGCCACAACAAGCACTTTGATTGCAAAGGTTTGTCCCAGGCATGGAAATAGAAACACTCCAGACTTTCCTTTTGTTCCCTTCAGATGTTTTCTTTGCTCAGAGATTTTGTTCTGAATCAGGAAAGATATTTGAACTAATAATGGCACTTTTGGCTGAGGTTCAGATTCATGCATTCTGTATATAAAATACGTGTTTATATATAAAATACACACACAGCAGTTTATACATGTATATAAATACATCTATAAAATACATGTGGGAAGTCATTCCAGACACAGGAGGCAGGAGTTCTGTGGGAGCAGAGCCAGGAGCCCCTGTGGCACCCACCGGAGCTCCAACCACACTGGAATATTTACTGTTCCCTGCTTCCCCTGCACTGAACCCTGGCTACCAATTACCCCGTATTAAATTGTGTTTGGTCATGGCAGTGATTATGGAGTATCCAGGCAACCCGGGCATAATCTGATTTAACACCCAACATGGATTTACTCCGCTCCTGCTCTCCTTTGTTTTGCTAAAGGGAGTGAGAAGTGAGCAGTGTCCAAGGACACCCCAGGGATGGCCCAGGGCTGTCCCCAGGGCAGGGCTCAGCCCCAGGGGCACCAGGAGGTGCTGGCAGTGTCCAGCAGGGCTGCAGGGTCAGCACCAAGTGGGTCAGGTGGTTGCTGGAGCTGCTGGCTGGGGAGGCTGAGCACAGACATCCCCCTGGCCAAGGGGATCTGCCTGTCCCACACCCACAGGCTGAGCTGCTGCTCATCCCCGAGGGCTGTGGGAACCATTGCGTGCTGCCAGGAGAAGGATCAGCCCAAAAAAGTCCCAAAGCCAGTGATAGCCTGGCCCTCTGTGAGCCCTGAGCAGGAGTGAAGTGAGGAGGTTCTGCACATGCCTCCATTAGTTGTTGCTTTCTCCTGGGCTGGGAGTGACTCCTGTAAAGTGAGGAGCAGAAAAAGGACCCAGAGAAGTGAAGGACAGTTCAGTTCTCTCAGAGTGCGTCAAGGGCCGGAAAGAAACAGCAGGTTAAAAGGAAAATACAGTGACGGCTTGGAAAACATCTAAAGAGCAGCTCAGGAATGGCACTGACAGTCCCTGCAGAACAGCTGGGGCATTAAGCCCACTTTGGGCTGAGAGCACCCCTCTTTAGAAACTGCAGCGTTATTTCCTAGTACAAAGGATGATGAAGAGGTATAATTTAGAGTAAATTATCCTGTGGGTAATGGATGGGGAATTTGAAGGATGTGAAAGGTGAATCATGTTTTGGAGCATGGCTGTGGTGACCCGGTACAGGGATAGCTTTTGCTGGAAAAGTACCTGGGGTGCTGGGCAGGAGTTCATGTGCCACTGAGCTTTATTCCAGAAAGGAGCCAGATTGCACAGCTGCACAACAGCTCCCAGACTTCCAGAGGCAAAGTGAAGTACACTGAGGAGGAGTCTGGTGGTGGAGGCGAGGGCCAGCGCCCTGTGGGTGAGTGGGCAGGCCCGTGGCTGGTGCCGTGGGACCATGTCCTGCCTGGGAAGCCATTAATAGCCCAGTCTGAAATAATTACCAGGACCACGCTCAGCTGCCTCCCTGTAATGAGCTGATGACAGTGCAATTTATTAGAGTGATGTAGGACATGGTAACGGTAATGAGAAATGGAGGCACCTAATTTTGTGCGACTTAGATCAATTCAGTTGTTTTTTTATAAATGAACATTGTTTTACTAACCACAGAAGATCATTAAAATTATTATTTTATTAGTGCTTTTGAAAGCCATTTGGGCTGCAGCTGCATTTTTCCATATCCAATTAGGAGCATGTGAAGTGTGTCTGAAATGCAATTTTGCAATGCAAAAATGTCGTTGGGATTTGTGAGTGATGTGGGTGGGAGTGGGGGGTAGGTTTGAACCCCCATATAAGTATTATTTAGTATATATTGGTTCTTACTGGACTTGTTCTGCCTTTCTTGTTCTGCCCCATGAGGCTGTGACTCCCTAAGGAGAGTTTGTTTCCCCTCCCAGCTCAGCGGTGCTGACATGGCCCATGAGCAGCTTAGCGGGCTCTTGGCTGTGATGAGGATGAGGATGGGGAGAGGCTCTGTGCCCACCCAGGGGTGGGGACGGCCAGCCTGGCTGGGTGGCAGTGTGAGCAGCACGTCCCCTCTGCTGAGCTTGTCATCTCTGGGGCAGCCCATCCGCCCCAGCCATTTACTGACAGCGGAGATTTCCCGCAGGCTGTGATCAAATATTCACAGCTTCCTGGCAGGGGGGGAGTTACGGGTAAGGGGGAGGTCCTGCCAGCTCCCCGGGGCTTTGGCCTGAGCTCCCCACTCTCAGGTTGGATCCCAAGCAGACTCAGTGGAGGGACGGCTCTGCCTGTTCCCCAGGGATGAAATGTGCCCCAGCATGAGGCTTCTTGCCCAGGCAGTGAGGGGGGCTGATGTTGCTGCTGGGGGCAGCCAAGCCGGCAGCCCTGAGCCCCCCTTGTGATGAGGCCCCTGTCTGCTGCCTGAGGTATTTGTAGGGACGAGTTCCTTGCTGGTTCAGGTGAGATTTGGATGGAAAAGGATGGAAAGCATCTTTTCTTTTTAGCCAGCCTGGGCTTGCAGTGTGCTGAAATATGCTGAGCTTGCACACGAATGTCTTGACCCCAAGATCAATGGTAGAAACTCTTGGCAATAAATGTTAGGGTCATCCAGCGAGTGAGTCTGAGCCTCAGTGTGTGCTGGCCTGCTGCATTTGTCCAGGGAAATGGGAGAGAAGGTGAAGGAAAAGACACTAAAACCCCCTCAGGCTACAACTGTGTGAGCACAGGGCCTGAAGGCATCACAGTTTCTGGTTGAAGAGGTCAGGAGCAAACCACAAGGAAGGTTCCTGGAGACAGGACTGCAGGGCTGCAGCGCAGGTCAGAGGTGCCATCAACATGTCCCTGTGTGACTCAGCAGCGTCCAGGGCAGCTGGTGAGCTCTGTCCCAGCCTCAGCCGGGGCTCCCTGGAGAGCCCAGCGTGGCCAGGGGACCTGCCTGTGTCCCTGTGGCTGTGTCCCCTCGGGGTGAGGCACAGAGGGGACGTGTCCCATTAGGGCTGCTGGGGCTTTGCACCTCTGAGATCAGGAGTCAACTGGAGCTGCTCCAGGGTGACCCCTCAAACACCATAACCAGGGTGCCACATCCTCAGTGCGAGCTGCTTCACTGTGCTGAGCTGGTCTGTGCCCTCTAGTGAACTCAAAGAGATGGAGGTGGTGAGGAGGAAGGCTTGGGTGTCCCTGGGTCCCCATCTTGTGGGGGGTCCCCATGCCATGGAGAAGGGAACATGCTGGGCATGGAGATCTGGGGGCAAAGCCCCATCTTGGCCTCCCAGCCAGCCCGGCTGGGCCAGATGGGACTGACCTCTGCTGCTGGAATGGCTGGGAAGGAATTGGCCTTTGGAACATATGAGGTCACTCATTGAGTTGGAGAGCAGCGTGTGTCAGAGGTCCAACAATTTGTTTTCAGAAGGGCTTTAAGCATTAATGATTCAAGATGTTTTCCTGGGAGTGGTTTGCAGCATGAGGCTCGGTGGCTGGCGTGGGGTTGAGGTTTTGTGGGATTAGTCAATTCATGGAGGCTGAAAGGTCTCCAGGAGCACAACAGTTAAATTTGTACTTTTCCACATGGCTGAGCCTTCAAGGAGCTCACCAGGAGCGTGAAAAATGTAAACAGCGTTGTAAGCCTTGTGCCAGCCACGAGGCAGGGAAGGCAGGGAGGGGGTTCCCTGTGGATTAGCTCCATCACCTACTTCATTTTCCTTCTCTTATTTTTCCCAGAGTTGCAGATAATCACAAGCAGAACCTGATGACTGTTGCTAATCTGGGTGTGGTGTTTGGGCCGACGCTGCTTCGACCTCAGGAGGAAACAGTCGCTGCCATTATGGACATCAAATTCCAGAACATTGTGATTGAAATTTTAATAGAAAACCATGAGAAGGTAACAGCTTCCCTCTCTTCTTTCATGTCAGTAGTTTATGGGAAGGAGCTGGTCTCTCTTTGCCCATGGCAGCCCCTCTCCCAGGCTGCCCTCTCTGCCCATGGCCAGTGGCACCACAGTGGGGCTGTGCCATGGAGGGAGCAGCTGGCGCCTCGCTCTTGGGCTGCAGTTGTGTGACCAGTGCTGCTGGTGGCCAGCCTTGTTTGTGGTCATCCAGTGTGAATCAGCATGGTCACGTCTCCATCACAGAAATTCCCTTTCTCCCACCTTCCCGCTGTTTAACGGGAATTTGTTCTTGGTTTCAAGAGAGGTAAACGCTAAGCAAACCAGTGAGATGCACACCTTGGCTGGCTCCTGCTTTGCTGACTAAATCTGGGTTTATCCAAGTTCTGGCTTTATCCACAGCGTTGATCTGAATCCTGATGCATTTGTGTTTGCTGGCCATGGATGTTGTGGTCTGTCAGGGGAGCAGTGGTGGCTCGGTGGGGCCGAGGTCATGGCTGTCCCTTCCCGGCTGAATTTGCTAAAAAATACCATTTTCTTCTACATGCGGCCAGTGACCTGATCGTGATCTTTTGTTAGTCTGGTTCTGATTGGAAAGGAGTAACGGATTTGTGCATTTGGGCAGAGAAGGCAGAAGTAGAAACCAGCTTGCCCTGGCTGGGATGGCATCATGGCTCTAAGTCCACATCCAGTTCTGTCTTGGGCAGAGAGCTGTGCCAACGTGTGCTTTTCCTATTGGGAAAGCCTGGCCATGCCAGTTGTCTGTCTGGCAGGGGCAGGTAGAGCAGGAAGGACACTGAGGAGTGGGTTTAATGGACTCTGGCAATGGAGAGAGACTTTAAGAGAGCTGGTCTGGAGGGGTCACTGCCCTTGTCTGAGCCTGGGGGTCCAGAAAAGGAACAATCCATAACCAAATATCAGCAACCAACAAGGCTGCTGCTCTTTGGGTTCGTGCAGTTTTAGAATTTTATCCCCTTGAGAAAAATGTGATTACTCAGTTTTCTGACAGCTGTGGCTGGAAGTTGCAAAGACTTTCCCAAGCTGGTCTGCAGCCGTGGGAGCGTGGGCGCCGGGGTCACGCAGTGGGGGGCACAGGGGGGACACTGGCTGCTCTGGCTGGGCTGCTCATCATCACCTGCACCCCCAAAAAGTCAGCAGAGTGTCAGGGTTCTTCACAGCTTGCACTTGGGTGAAAACAAGAGGAGTGCAGACAGAGCGGGAATGTGGAATTTAGGAATCTGTCCCCAAAACGTTGCCCTGTTGGGTGCATTTCTTCCTCAGAGGCTGCGCTGTGAAGCCGTGCAGCCCAGGCAGGTGGGCAGCTGTCCTGTTCCACGGGGTGATGCCAAGGAACAACTTGTTTATTATTTTTACCAGATATTTAACACGGTGCCAGAGGCGCCGGCGTCGAACTCGCAGCTGCTGTTATCCCGCAAGAAGAGCACGGAGTCGAAGCCTCCCTCGTGCAGCGAGCGGCCGCTGACGCTCTTCCACACGCCCCAGCCCAACGAGAAGCGTGAGTGCCCTCCCAGCCCTCCAGCTCTGCCCTAACCATGCCTGGCAGCCTGTCATTCCCATGCAATTCCCGTGCAGTTTTCCTGCTGTCAGGGGAAGGGATGATCCCATAACAGGGCCAGGCTTCGGTTTCCTCTGCTGTCGCCTTGGTGGGGAGTGGAATCTCTCCAGGCATCCAGGCCCTTAACCGGGGCTCGACATGAGGCTGCCTTAGCACGGGATAAAGTGTTGCTGTCCCCTCCCCACCTGATGGGCCCCTGCGTGTCCCCTTCTCATGTTCCTGGGCCCGTCATCGCTGCCATCAGCTGCGGGGACCAGGGTGCCACACCTGTGGCAAGGGCAGCCGCCCGCCGGGGTCCCCACGGGGCGGCCCTTCTGGGATGCCCTCGGGCACTTTGCCTTTTACAGACAGGAAAACTCGGCCAGGAGGTTCGGCATTTTCATGAGGATTATGTACCATGGCAGTTTAAAAATGTTGGAGCTCATCTTTCCATTTCTGTCACTAATTGATGCTCCAGATACTCGGGTGGAAGAGCCAAGGCCCCAGCCCTGCTGACGGGGTGGCAGAAATGTGTCTGCTCAGGCTGTTGTTTCGTGTTACAGGGTAAACCCAATTCCCAGCTCTCTGGCTCTTCCTGCCCATGTGCTGCTGGAGCCAGCCGGCTGCACACAGGGAGCTCTCCCAGTTTGGTAAAAAAAGCAGGAGAGCGTCCTGGTGAGCAGGACAAGCACAAGTGGAGCAAGGAGCAGGGGCGGGCTGGGCATAGCCGGCTCCCCGGGGTGCACAGAGTGGTCGCTGTGGACTTTGCTGACTCTCAAAACATGTGGGTTTGTCTGATTAAGTTACTGTTAATTACCAGGCACTCTCCTTTCGGCGGGTGTCGGAAAGATCCGCGTGGGTTTGAGGAAGCAGTGGTGGCCCCAGAGCGTGCTCTGGAAATGGTGTGGGACGACTCTCGGTGCAGCCTCAAATATCAAAACTTTCAGCCCAGTAATTTATTTGCTGCTAACTAAGCAGTGGCTTGTCAGCCTCCAGGCTCCCCAGGCAGCCAGAGCCTCTGTGTGCCGTCCTCCCCATGCCTGGGAGAGGAACTGAGCTCGTTTCTTTATTTCTCCATTTATTTATTCCCATGTGAAGCAACATTTTCTTGGTTTTCCTCCTGACAGTCTATAACCTCCTGTGTCTTTGGGAAGTCACTACTGTTTTATTTGCCTTCCCTGCTGCACACCACGAGAAATATGTGAGGTTTCCTTTCTTCTTCTTCTTTTCTTCTTCCTTTCCTTCCTTACTGGTCTGGAGACAGACCAAGGCTTCTAGGGTGAAGCACAAGGGCTTAGTCAGCAGCTCAAGCCCAGCTGAGCACCACAGAAATTGAAAGTTGAAATTGAAGCTGGAAGGACTTTAAATGGGAGCAGGGTGCACATTTTTTAAGACTGGGAACAGTTTGGCATGAAAAGAAGTGGAGTGGGACAGTGGATTTGCCATCACTTGAAATCTATTCGTCAAAGTCCAATATCTTTCTAAGGTTTTTCAGTAGCATTCATCATACCAAGCTGTGACTAAGTCGAAAATTATCATGTTCAACACACAGGGAGCAGATTAGATAATCATGATTAATCTATGATTATAGTGATTATTTTGTTGTTAAACATTTACATTTTTATCCACATCTGACCCAGGGAGTTGCTCTTGTGACACAAGTGTCACCAACACAGCAAACACCATTTTGTTCCTTATCAGTTCTTTTGTCATCCCCTCTCTGGTCCCTGGGGTCAGTGTCACCAAAGTGCCCTGGATCAGTTATCAGGCAGAGCCCTGCCCCAGCACGGTGTTCCTGGAGACAAAGGCTCTGGTGAGGCTGCAGTGCCTCTGCCTGCCCGACTTCCCACTAGAAATACGAAATTTGGGCGAGGGGTGAGAGGCTCTTCTTCTCTCTGCATGCTGGAAATGCTCTTGAGCTGATGGGCTGCTCTGGTCTCGTTGCTGTAAGACCAAATTAAATCTTCCAGCCAAGAATCCTTCGTATGAGCTTTCAAAAACATGAAGCAAAGTACAGTTTCAGCCTTTTAAAAAGGAGGAAATCAAATAAAGCAGGAGTTTCAGATTCTGCCATTGCCCTCCCTTCCCCCTGAGCTGAGGCTCAGTTCTGTGGCTGACGGGGACTCCGAGCTCACTCTTGGCTCGTGGGCTGCTGTGGAGATTAGAGGGACAATCCACTCTGAGCTGCCAAGCTTATGGAGCTTATTCCCAGCCTTCAGCCTTGGGCAGAAGATGTTAACAAATAATAACCTGGTGTCAGTCCACACTCTGTGGGCTCAGGTCAGCTCCTCAGGGCTCAGCACAGGCAGTCCCTGCGCTTGGCCAGCTCTGTACAGGTGGCCTCTCGTGGGCTGCCTAAAACCTGCTCTGGCAGAGGCAAGACCAGAGGGATTTGGGGTTTTTAGGTCCTTAGACAACTGAATTCCTTTTGTTTTTGTTTTTTTTCATCTGCTGGCTATCACATCTCCCTGGCGGTATTTGTGGAGGTCAGTGCTCTGTTTTTCTTCACTTTTCCCTCTTTGTCTCCTCCATGGATCATCTTTTTCATCACGTGGTGCTGGTGCCCTCTGAGCCCTGAGGGTTCAACTTTCTCAGAGCTGGGGACAGAGAAATGTCTGTGCTGCTCGTTCCCAAGGTGGCTCATGGCAGATGAAGATCAATGAAATCCAGTTTCAGGAACGCACCGACGTGCATCAACATCACACATCCTTGGCTCATCTCTGGAAGATAAGCTCAACCTGAGCTAAACCAAGCCCTGTCCTGCTGCCCTGCCAGGTGCTGATTCTGTCCAGGTACCTGGGAAATGCAGCAGCTCCAGACAAAGAGCAGGACAAGGAGCCTTGGACTCTGCTCTGGGCAGCCACAATCCTTTGGCTGCTGTGGCATTTCCCTTTGGGGTGGTGGCAGAGCTGCCCCAACCCTCCTGCCAGGCTGTTTTACAGGCAGTTCCTCTCTGCTGTGTGCTCAGGATTAACCTTTCCCACAACCCAGGAGTTCCTCTTGCACTCTTTTGCTCTTTATGTGTGCACAGGATACAAATTAATATTGCACTTTCTCACTCAAAAAAAGGTGGAATTTAAAGGGATTGAGAGCAAGGATTCCCCACCACTGCGTGCTTTTGGGTTGTAGTTTGCACAACGTTATTGTGCGCTGGAAAAATAAGTTTGGAAAGAAGTGTCCTTGAAGTAGGACTCTGTTTTCCAGCTGGTGCCTGTCTTTCAGGAAAGCAGCATCCCAGAAGCAGCCACTCTCTGCCCGGGGCTGCTCTTGTGCCATCAGTGTTGCTAATTGCTTCTCACAACTGCAGTTACTGCTCCAATGGCAAAGGCATCTCCTGGAAATGAGTTAATGGGATTTTTGGTGACCTGAGGAGAGGGCCCGTGCTCTGGTGGCTCTTTGAGATGCACATCCTCAGTGCTCCACAAACAATGGGGAGGTCTCTCAACAGATGTGATGGAGGGAAATGGGAATCTCTGGGAAGCCCTGGTGTGTCAGCAGAGCAGTGGCAGCATCCCCCAGCACTGGGCCTTGCCCAGCACATCCCATTCCGGATCAGATCCAAAGGCAAACTTCTGCTCCTCTGCTGCTCTGCATTTCGGAGGAGCTGAGCCAAAATGGAACAGAGACCCATCCTTTTCCCCCTTCAGAGCTGACTAGGAGGGAGAAACAGTAGTTGGTGCCAAATGTGAGGTTGAAGCAACTTTAACTGGGTGATCTGCCCTGTCCCTGATCTAAGCTGTTGTCCTACCCTGTCACCCAAACACTCTGTCCCTTGGGAGCTGATTTCAGTGACACAAATCCATTCCTGTACACAGCTTACATTTCAATTTCTCCCAGGCTGTGGCATTTTGGATGCCTTTGGGAATGTAAAATATTAATACCTTAAGAAAAGCGTGTATTTTCCTACTGAAAAAGGTGTTCATTTAAATGTATCTGCATCTTAAACCCAAAAGAGCCAAAGAGTACCTGGTATTTCTTGTGGTTTAGTGTGTAATGTGTCTGTAACTCTGAGCTCTGGGGAGATGTCCCTGTTTACACTGGCACAGGCTTTCCTGGGAATGCTCGATGCCTTCACAGCCATTTGCTCTTCACTTTGTCTGCAGTGGCAGCTGATGATTCTTGGGTTTTGGTGTTTTTTAGAGGAGAACAGGAACAGCATCATCAACTCCAGCCTGGAATCTGTCATCTCTTCAAATGCAAACAGCTTCCTCAACTCCAACAGTGCTCCCCAGCCCAGCCTGAACTCGAGTGATCTTGAACTAGAAGTAATTAAGCCCAACAGGCCAAATTCCCTGTAAGTACAATGGTAATTAGTGTTTTATAGACTCTCCATCCTTAATCTTTAATCAGAGTTGTTTCTTATTCTCAACCTCAGCAGTTTGCCGAAGAATACAATTTAACATTTTAATTTTTAATGGGCACCAAACATTTGCCCTCCATCTTTGACTCGGTCTAAGCAGTGGGATTGGTTTCTGTGAGTTACATCTGCCATCGGTCCCAGCTCTGATGGTTTTGCCCATGTGGAATATTTTTGAGCAGAACTCCCCAGTGCTGCCCGGCCCATCTGGTGATAACTCCAACACACACAAAGGACTTTTCTTCCGAGTTCAATCCTGTGGCTGTTGTCAGTACAGTTGATCTCCGGCCAAATCTGTGCTGTCGCTTCAGCTATTGCTTCCTTCATCTGGAAAGTTCAAGGGAAAAACCAGTGACCTTAGCCGTGCCTCCCTGGGGAGGGCCGGGTTATTTCTGAAGTCCCTGAAGCTGCCGCGGCGGAGCCCTCGCGATGGCGGCTCCGCTGGGGGAATTTCCTTCCTGCCGGCCCCGCAGCATTTTCCCACACAAGCTCCCCTCCCTGCCATGTGAAGATCCGCTCAGATCTCCAGGAGATGAAGCTCCAGGCACGCCCTGAGCGGATCTCCAGGAGATGAAGATGCCCCGTGTGTCCCCGGGATGGGCGTTGGGAGCGCCGCTCCCCTCCCGGAGCACCCCAGTGTGGGGACGCCGTCCTTCCCACCCCTCCCACGGCCCCAAACACTCCCAGTTCCCACTCATCCAGAGCAGCCCCCGTGCCCTGAGGGCAGGCAGGGCCGTGCCTGGGGTAGCTGGGTGCCAGTGGGGGCTCAGTGCTGGGACAGGTGCTGTGGACGTGGTGACGCTGTTGCTTGGCTGGGTTGGGGTTGGGGTGTGAGGTGCAGCTCTCACTCCAGGGCTCAGGATGGCTCTCCCAGGCAGGAAGGTAAGTGTGGAACAGAGACAGGCTTCATCCAGCTTCACCATCTGCTCTGCTTCCTCATCATCCTCCTCCTGCCACTAAAGCCTGAGCTGCAGCAGCCCCCCAGCAGCCTCTCCTGGGTGTGCCCAGCCCTGTGTGCTGTCCCTGCTCCACGGGGATCTGCCCCCAGCAGGAGAGCTGTGGGGCCAGGACAGACCACCCAAAGGTAGGACACCTCCAGATCAAGGCTGTGCTTTAGATATGGTACATACAGAGTGAAGATGCTTCTCTTTCTCATGCCTGGTTGAAGCTCTGGAATCAGTCACATCCCATTCCCCCAACAGGATGACTTTAGTTTATCCTTCAAAGGGGAAAAAAAAAAGGTGTGTCTTATCACAGAATGAGGTTTGTGAGCCTGGGTCTTGCTGGGACCTTACAAGGATTGGTTGCCAAATTCACAGCTTTTCAGATTCCAAGAGCTGCCTTTTCCTAATGATTTATTTCTTAACAGAAGTTACAGAGGAATTCAGCAGAATAACCCAGTTAAAGCTGTGTGAGGCTCTGGGGAGCGGAGGCACCGTGCTGTTCCCGTGGGATTAGGTGAGCAGGCTGGCACTGAACCAGGTGCTTGTGCCAGTTACAGAGCCTTTAGTTGTGTGAGTGAAACAGGGCTGAGCAGGGCAGCCCTGGCAGCTCGTGGCTCTGACAGTGCTGGTGCCATTTGGTGCTTTTCCACAAGGCCAGTGATTATGAGATAATTCCTGCACATGCAGGAACATATGGGGCTTTGGTCTGTGTTGAGCTAAAGGTTGAAATATGGATCCTAAAGGGGCTAATACCACAGGGCAAATATCCTCTGTGACCCCAAATATTTAAATCAAATGTCTTGAATCCAATGTCTCAGTGAGAAATGAAGCATCTAACCTGATTTTATTCTGACAAAATGCGTGTGGATGTCACTCCCCCAGCCTGCCCAGGAGCAGGGGCTGTGCCTGTGTTTTTGAGCTCCGTGGGGTTCTGCCCTCGGTGGGGCTGGGTTGGCAGTGCTGAGGATGAGGAGGGTGAGGAGGGCTGCCAGCAGTGGGTCTGTGCCCAGCCCTGCCCTGCAGGCTGGGCCAGGGCAGGGTGTGTGAATGGTGCCAGTGTCCGGCCGCTCCGCGGGGCTGCCCAAATAATGTCCCCATAAAGACACTTCTGTTTGTGCAGGCAGCTGAGCAATGTGGGCTGTGCAGGCAGCCTCGGGCAGCCACGCACTCTGCCCCGGGCTGGGGCAGCTGGTGCTGCCCTGCCAGGGCTTCTGGTGCTGCCCTGGAATTACCAGGCCCACAGTCAGGATCTGTGGCCATGGGGCGGGTCTGGAGGAGCCTCGGGGTTTGTGCTCCTTCAAACACTGCCAAATCCTCTGCTGGTCCTGTGACACCTATCCCTGGGCTCTGCTTTCGGACTTTGGGGTTTTTTCTTGTGTTCTTCCCAGTTTTCTGTAGTTTTTAGCTGTGGAGCAGAGCTGTTCAGGAGGGGCTGTGTCCTGGCAGCCCCCACGGGTGCATGGGCTGCAGGGCTGGGAGCCTGTGCTTGCCTGAACTGGGAAACTGCAGGGAGAGGAGCTGGGTCATTCTGATGTTCTTTGTTCCTACTAAGGAGTCCCAGTGATATTCCTGTGGAAATAACTCCTGTGGATTTCAGAGGGAGGCTCCTTGGAGTGCAAAGGTTGAGGCCTGCAGGCCTGGCGTGTTTCTTGTGTCCCATTTGCGGCCGTGAGCACCAATGTGTCCAAGGTGGCCTTTAAATGTGCCAGCTGTAAATTGTGAGCACCATCTGTGAAATGAGAGATGTTTGTTTGAGCTTCTGTTTACAAAAGCCCTTGGCTCCCTGCTAAATGCTCGTGTGTCCCCCATGTCTGCTCTGCCAGGAGCTGTGCCAGTTCCTTAATCCCCCTCGTGAGCGAGTGTCACATCTCCCCAGCCTCTGCTGCAGCAGTGGCTGTGCTGGGGCTGAGGTCCCTCACCTTGGTGCGGGTCCCCCTGTCCCCTCCCCAGGGAAATGGGCTCCTTCTGGTGTGCTTTCCCTGGAGCACAGTCCACACTCTCCAATCCAGAGGGAAATGGTTTTGCTGCGGGGCTCAGGCTCTTCCTTCCCAGCCACCAATGGGGCTTTTACGATGGGAATGCATTTATTTATTAGGGCTGGGTTTATTTTTATGGAAAAACTGCTCTGGGCAGGAGTTGTGCTGGGTGAGTCAGCAGGATTGCTGTCCCGTGCCAGGAGCTGTCACTGCCCAAGCACTGCGGCCACCAAACCCTGGGCAGGGATTTGTGGCCGGAGCAGTGCTGGGTTTCTGTGTCCCAGCAGGTTTGTGTGTCCTGTTGGTTTGTGTGTCCTGTTGGGTGTCCTCGTCCTGCCCTGCAGACTGCATCTTCCTCACAGAGCAGCCAAGGCTGCAGCAGACAGCAGCGTGTGTCTGCAGAGGTGTGTGTGTGCAGAGGTGTGTGTCTGCAGGGATGTGTGCTTCAGCCCAGGCTGGGGAGGACAAGGGAATGGCTTCATACTGACAGGGATATTGGGGAGGAATTGATTGGGATATTGATTGGGATATTGGGGAGGAACTGTCCCCTGTGAGGGTGGGCAGGCACAGGGTGCCCAGAGCAGCTGTGGCTGCCCCTGGATCCCCAGGGCCAGGTTGGACACTGGGGTTGGAGCAGTGGGAGGTGTCCCTGCCGTGGCTGGGGTGGCACTGGGTGGTTCCAGCCAAGGAGATACAGCCAGTTTCACACCCTTCCCATGTTCATCCGTGCCTCCAGCCTGCCAGTGTTCAGTGCTGGTGCCCATCCTCACCCTCAGGCCCAGGCACTGGTGCTGGGGCCATGGGCCAGGCTGAGTCCCCACACTGCCAGCCCTGGCCCAGGCTGCTGCTGCCCCTCCTTCACCCCAGGGACTTGGCATTTAGGGAAATAATACCCTTGGGAAACACAGATTTAGTTAGTACATGTCTATTTGCATTTAATTTCATTTTCTCACTGACCAAGTATGGCTATTTCTTGCCCTCTGTGGGTATGGAAAGAAATGAGGAGCAGATCTAAGGTCTAGTGGTCATGAAAAAATAACCCAGTTACTCCAAGGAAGAGTGGTTATTCCCACATAAATTAATCTTCATTAGGCATCCCAGTTAAAATTGAACATTTCTATTTCCATGCCTGAAAATGAAAGAAATTTCAAATATTACTGTCTCCATCAGGGACTTCTCCAAGTGGCTGGGAGGGAGCTGTGAGGCAGGGGGACAGGGGACAGCACAGCAGAGCCATGGGATGGGACTGGGGTGATGCTGCACCTTCCTCCCATTGCTCCCTTCCTGTGCCCTGCCCTACCCTCACCATCCCAAATCCAAGTGCAGCATCCCAGAATCATGGAACCAACAACTGCTTTGGTTTGGAATGACCTTCAAGCTCCTCCATCCCATGGCCAGGGACAACTTCCACTATCCCAGGTTGCTCCAAGCCCTGTCCAGCCTGGCCTTGGACACTTCCAGGGATGGGGCAATGGATCAAACAGGAGAGGACAGGATTTCTTTTGGAAAAATGGTCTCTTAAAAATGCAGGTAACTTTGACAGTTATCAGCTGGGTCACGTGAAAGCAAAAGCACGTGAGGTGAAGCAAAGAGACCTTTAAATGCTGCTGGTTCCTCTGCTGGGGAGTGGACAGAGCTGCAGCAGAGACCAGGCTGTGCCTGCCGTGCTGTGCCTGCCCATCTGTCCCCGTCCAGAGGGGCTGTGGTGAGCCAGAAATGAGTCCTTGACCTGCCTGACCTCCAGTTCCTGTCCCTGTGCTCCCAGGCCCTCGTTCTGCTGAGCTTTCATGGCTCTCTGCTCCGTGGCTCCTGTTGTTTATATTCCTGAAGGATAATGGCAATTAGAGGTGCAGAGGCACAGGAGCAGGTCCCACCCTCATCCTGCCTTCCCGGCAGCCACTTTGGGAATGCCCCTCAGGAATGGCATCTCTGGGACTTCTGTTTAAGAGATTTGCTCATAAATCAAGTGCTGCTGTCCCTGAGGAGCCTGGATTCCCACCCGCTCTCCTCCCACCCTGATAATTCAGCCCCACTTTAACTTGGAAAAAGGCCAGGAAAATGCACTGGGGTTTTGTTTTGCTGTGTGTCACTATACAAACAGTGACCTGTGCTCAGAGGGGTCCAGATCAGGAGGGATTTCTCCATGGACAGGGTGCTCAGGCTTCGGCAGGGGCTGCCCAGGGAGGTTTGGAGGGCCCGTCCCTGGAGGTGGCACTCAGTGCTCTGGGCTGGGGGTCGGGCACAGCTCAGACTCGATGCTCTTGGAGGTCATTCCCAGCCTAAATGGCTCTGGGATTCCTCCTGGAGGGGAGAGCTGGTGCCCGGGAGGGGCTCCCAGGGGATGGTGCTGGCAGGGATGGGGCAGCCAGCCTGCTCCACAGGCTTCCATGTTTGCACTGGCCTCCAAGGGCCCTGAGTGGTTCTCACTGTAGCAAAGACGTTTCTACTTCCCTCTGATTTCATTTTCTGGTTCTCTGTTCACACGAAATTGCAAGGCAAGCCCTGTGCTCGGCCCGGGGGCTCTGCCAAGGCTGGGAGCTGCCTGGTGCATTTGGGGTGGGGAACGTGGAACTGCGAGGAAATAGGAACTTGATTAATTGCGAAGCTTTGGGCAAAACAAAGCTGTTTCTTCTTCCTTCCACTGCATTGTGGCCGCCTGGCCGGGAGCCACCGCGGCCCCAGAGCAAGCCAAGAGCTGGCAGAGGCGTGTTGGGGCCAGCAGAGCAGGGCTGGGGCTCCCTGGGGACCCTCCTCTGCTGCTGTGTCCCCTGCTGCCCTTCCTTGGGGGGACTGACCCCCGAGCGCCCCGTGGGTGGCTGCAGGGAGCCCCAGCTGGAAACTGGGGCTGGGGGAGATGTCTCCCTCCATCCTGCTCCCTGCAGCCACTCAAAGCCCAGCCCAGACCCCAGAACTCTGGTCTTCTGCCTGCTCTGGGTTGGGATGGCCAAGGCCGGCCCCGAGGGGCGGATCTTCGGGCTGCCAAACAATAAATGGCATTTTTGGGGGATTAGGTAAAATCTTGTAATCAGAACAGCCTTATCTAAATTGCTCTTTAAGAGGAGCAGAGCAGTTCCCAGCTGTGGTCCTAGGCTGGGACAGGAGGTTTGGCACCCCAATATCTGTGGTCCCAGCAGAGTGGGATGGCTGGAGCTGGTACAAGAGGTGCCCTGGGTGGTCCCCAAGCCTGGGTCCCCAACCCAGGCTTTTGCTGCTGGAAGTGTTGCCTTCCAGGCAGGGTCAGGGTACTCAATTATTTCATCTCCCCTACCCTTGATCCCTCCTGGTGTGGCTGCTCAGGGTTTGCATTTTCTGTGCCTCAGACGGGGCTGGTTTGTGCTCAGGAGGAGCAGAGGGTGCTGCCAGGTTAGAACAGAACCCGCCTCTCTCCCAGTCCTCTTACTTGAGAAAAGCTCCTAAAATTCCCAGTCTGCTGCTTGGCCGATTCCAGATGACATAACATTCAAACTATCTTATGACTTATTTATTTTTTTTTGCTGCAGACTGTTGTGAGGGTGTCTGTGTATTTGTTTCTTTTAGAGCAGTTTTAGCTTGGGAGCCCTAGATCATGCCTGTGGTGAGAAAGCTCCGTAAAGCAGAGTGATTCAGGGCTCTGGCAAACGTCCTTAAACCTGGCTCATGGAAAACACAGGCAGCAAACTCAGTAGACTCCACAGATAAACATACTTGAGGCTTAGTTGCTGATGGCCATATAATCTTTAAATTTGTCTCTCTATATATATATATTCATGTATTTGTTCAGATTTCATACAGAAGGTTGAACTTCATGATCTTGGAGGTCTTTTCCAACTTTAATGATCCAATGAATTCTTTCCCTTGTGCTTAAATAATCCAGGATTTATTTTCTAAGCATCGGTGTCCTTGATGAGGTATTTTAAGATGTGTGGAAAAGAGCAGTGCTTGTGGGCCACAGGAGCAGGGGTTGGTTTGGGGAGGGCAGAGGGAGGTGACAGATTTCCTTTGGAGGTGGGATGTTTCGGGGATGTTTGGGTTAGAGAAGTCCCCAGCAGTGGGATCCTGCATCTCTGTGTGCTGCTCTGGCCTCACAGGAGGAGAAGGTGGGATCTGTCTTCCTGCTGTGTGGGCTTTCCATGGGCCCTGGAGCTTGGCACAACAACTGTGCAAAGGTTCAGCTCCTTTGCTTTTTAGTCAGCTCTTGGTCTAGAAACTTTCCACAAAGTGAACTTGAAAATGAGGCCAAATACTCTCATAAAACAAATCTCCAGCCCTGTGGCCAGCCCCACGTGACCCAGTGGTCATATATCAAAATATTTTCTCCCAGCTCATCCATTCAAACAGAGCTGATTTGTCAGGCTGGGATCCCTCTGCTGACGGGAGCCAGCCCAGCAGGAATGGCCGGGGCTGGCTCTGAACCCTCTGCCTTGCCCTGGCCATGGCTGTGCCCCTCGGGGCTCTGCTGTCTCAGGGGGGTGTGAGGGGCTGCAGGTGGACAGACAGATGGGCAGATGGACAGACAGATGGACAGACAAATGGCCTCTTCAGAGGCTCCACACTGCAGCCACCCCGCAGCTCCTGCAGCCTTGACTCCCACCATCCACAGCTCTTCCCAGTGCTGCCCCTCAGGAGACTCCTCAGATGTTTCTGCCTTTGAAGAGCACTGTTCTATTTGGGTGGTGCTCTGGGAACATCTAAGGGTGCTTCTCACAAGCTGAATTAATTTAGATTTCCTTGCAAGAGTTCTAAAAAGGCACCTTAAACTTCAGTGGCACATGATGCTTAAGAGGCAGCTTTCTGGAAAGCCTTAGGAAAAAAAAAAGAGATCTTGCACTCCATTGCTTTCCTAATTCCTGTAATTAGTGTGGAGATCGCTGCATAGCATCTTCTTCAAAGAAACTGCCTCAAACAAATATTGGCTAGTGGAAATTTTACTTTCAAATAGAGCAGGATTTGACATCCATCCCAGTCGCTGTGGGGGGATGGATGCAGGAATCAAAGATGCTCCACCAAAGCTTTCCCCGGGGCAGTCACAGGCACTCAGTGTGCTGAGCTGCTGTGTGAAGCATCATCCTGCTGCCCAGGTCTCTCTTTCTCTCTTTCTCCTCCCCTGCCTGCCTTCCCCCTTTGATTTTGGGGTCCCGGGGTGTTCTGCTTGCCCAGCCTGCTCAGCCCCCGTGTCCAGCTCCCCTCCCCTCTCCCAGTCGGCGTCCGAGTTTCCTTTGGGCAGAATCTCAAGTGTGAGCCCAGCCAAACCTTTCATTGAGCCTGCTGAAAGCGAAATGATGGTACATTAGGTCTTCCTGCCACCTATAAATGTCACCTCAGATGAAATACGGTAGAGAAACGGCCGAGTGCGTTCTTTGGTTCCTCTTTTTGCAGGGAGATCAAATTCAAAACCAGGGACGTAGCCCAGACTCTCCCTTGTAAAAGTCTTTTGACGGCTCTGGGAGTGTTTTTTGAGGCAGTGCCGGGCTCCAGCCACACCGCCCAGCGCTGGGAGTGCTGGAAGCATCCCCGAGCTCCCCCGTGGCCCGGCGGCTGCGGCTGCCAGCGCGGGCAGGGGGGACGTGAGCGGGGTTCAGATGGGGACCACCCTCCCGCACCGTCCCTGCAAAGGGATGACAATTCCCCCGAAGGCACCGAGGGGAGCAGGGCTGCCGGCTCACAAAGACACCGTGTCTCCTCTGAAAGGAGATCCTCGTGCCTAATTATTCTCCGAAATGAGCCGGAGCTGTAAGGCCAGCGCTTTCCCCTCACCTGGGGGTAACCCGATCCCGCGGCCGCCGTGCAGACACCGGTGACAGGGCAGCGCTAAGCCGGGACATTGTCAGCAGCACCAGGGCTGGCACCAGCCCCGCGGGCTGGCACCGTGCCCCGGGAGCGAGGGATCCTGCAGGGAAGGTGTCCTGGCTGGGCACCGAGAAGGGAACTGGTGCAACAGAGGAGCGCTGAGACATCTTTTGGTGTTTTCTGCACCAGCACTTGGGACAACACGAGTGCCAGCAGCTGTGTCACCTGTGGGAACGGCTCCCTGCTCCACGCTCAGGGCTCAGGCTGGAGACCCTGGGGGAGCCTGAGGAGCAGGGGAAGTTCATCCCCTTCTTTGGCCACAAACATGCTCTGAGGGCTGGAGCCAGGCTGGGAGGGCTGGGGCTGCTCACCTGGAGAGGAGCAGGCTCAGGGAGAGCTCAGAGCCCAGAGGAGAATTGGAGAAGGACTTTGGACAAGGGTCTGGACTGACAGTGGGAATGGCTTCCCGCTGCCAGAGGGCAGGGTTAGATGGGATATTGGGAAGAAATCCTTCCCTGAATAGATGGTGAGGGTGCCCAGATCAGCCGTGGCTGCCCCTGGATCCCTGGAAGTGTCCCAGGCCAGGCTGGAGAGGGCTTGGGGCAGCCTGGGACAGTGGAAGGTGTCCCTGCCCATGGCAGGGTGGCACTGGGTGGTCTTTCGGGTCCCTTCCAGCCCTGCTCGAGCAGGAGGTTGGGTTGGAAGTGCTGGGTGGGCTGCACAGCAGTGGGTGCAGCACAGGGAGATTCGGGAAAGCACAAGGAATAAGAAGTGGAAAAATACCCAACCAGTAAAAAGTGAATTGAATGTATTAATCTTTGCTGTATTTGATTACTGGGAAGGGTTCTCCAAGGTTACATGTCCAGCTTGATGGCAGGGAGAGAAATTGAGGCTGGGCCAGTGAACTGGGAGGGTTGTGGTGCTCACACCTCCCAGCTGGGCTGCACGGGGAGGGGCTGTGAGACTGCAGCAGGAGAGTTCTGCTGGTTAGAGCTGCTGAGGCCAAAATATTCTCACAAAGTTTTTTGGTTTAAGTGAAAAAAAAAATATGAAAAGAGAAAGAACAGAGCTAACATGGTGTTTCTTTCGATAAATATGATCGAGTTGATTGTTTCAGTGTCGTGGTCTTCGGGGTTTGCAGTGAAAAGCTCTGATCAGCTCTCGTAACTGGTGTTTGCAGAATGCTGCAGAGCAAAGCAGCACGAGGCCAAATGGACAAAAGGAAATCAGGGAAACCAAGAAAATGCAGAAAATTGTTATGCAGTGGCTTTACTTGTCCATTATTCTTAAATCACCTTCTCCAGTAATCCCCATTGTTTTCCCCACTGTGTGTGCCCTCCGTGGGCAGTGTTGGCTCCTCGTGCTGCAGGGAGGAGATTGACATGCCAAAAAATGAGAGTTTGAGCCCGTGGTGCTGATGAGGCTCAGAGAAACTGTCTTTGTTTTCTGTTAGGATCTGAGCCTGGAAATGGCCTCCTGTCAAGTTATGTGGGGAATATTCCTCAGCCAGAAATGAATTTTTTACAGTGGGGAATGACTGTTCTGGTCTTTTCCAGAAGTTGCTTAAAATGTGAAAGGAACCTCTCTCCCTTTGGAGAGCTGACAGTGCCACTCGTAGGGGGAGTCCCAAAATCTGTGCCCTCCTGGGGGGGGGGCAGAGCACTGTTTTTCCTCTGGGGCCTGTGTGGGGCGGAGCAGGTGGATCCCTCATTGCCTTCCTTGGGCCATCTGGGTGTCCCTCCTGGCTCCCTGCAGCAGAACAGCTCTGCCAGCCACAGGAGGGCCTGGCCTGGGGAAATAAGGACCAAAAGCTCTCACTTTGCACCCAAACCCAGGCTCCCAGGGCAGTGGGGCAGCACGGGGTGGGAGCTGCAGGCCTGGACCCACTGGAGCCATGGGCGGGGGTCAGGGCTGTCCTGCCCTGGCTGGCAGCAAGGACAGCGTCCTTCTGTGTCCCTCAGCTTCCCTGCAGCTCCAGGTTCCCAAAAGGAGGCCACCCTCAGCCACCGAGCTCAGGTTGAGCTGCCTGTGGCTGGCAGAGGCAGCTCGGCAGCGCCGCGGGGCCGCCCGGGGCACAGGATGTGTTTAGCTCAAATATTTGATCCTCCCAAACCCCCCACAGCTGAGCTGGGAGCTGTGATCCCACAGGGACTTTAATTTCCTTCGTTTTCCAAAGATCCCATATGGTTGTTGCGGTGGCAGATGGGAGAGTTTTCTTTTCAGGGGGATGTAAGATAGCAGTGCACTGAATGCCAGAGAGGAGTGAGATTTCTGGAGGGCTGTTGAGTTCTGCTTAATTGCAAACAGAATTTTTTGATGATTAATACACCCAGCCTTGCAGCATTATCTCATGCTAGAAGCTGTGGCACGATGGAGAAGCCATGACTAAGACACTGGCTCCTGATTTACCAACACTTCCCTCGTAAACTGCCAGTTTGGCTCCCTTCTGCCACATTACAACTTTTCTATTAATAATTAAGAGCTTTAACACAGTTTGAAAGCACTCGGTTCAGCATCAAACCCTCCAGCCTGATTTTGAGTCTGCTGAGAGCCTTTTGGACAGAGAGGAAGAGGGAGGGGAGTATTCATGGAGCAGAAAATGGAGCTGCTGAGCAAAAGGTGGAGTGAGATATTGGGAAGGAATTGCTCCCTGTCAGGGCGGGCAGGCCCTGGCACAGGGTGCCCAGAGCAGCTGTGGCTGCCCCTGGATCCCTGGCAGTGTCCCAGGCCAGGCTGGACGGGGCTTGGAGCAGCCTGGGACAGTGGAAGGTGTCCCTGCCATGGCAGGGGGGCACTGGGTGGGCTTTCAGGTCCCTCCCAGCCATTCTGTGACTCAGTGTCCTGGCCGGGCTGGTTCCTGTCGGCCCGTGGCTGCCTCCATTCCCTGCCCATCTCCCCCTGCCTGTCCCAGTGCTGGGACCATGTGAGAGCAGTCACTGGTGGGGCTGTAGCTTGCTGGTGGTACTGGGAGTTCTCTGTTTTAAACAAACTGTGCAGCCGTTCCTGAAGTGCTGTTCCCTGTTAAGATGTCACGATGTCACCCGGAGCTCACCTGGCGGGAGGACACCTGTGCTGGTCCTGCAGCTTCCTTCCTGCAGCGCTTGCTCGTGCTGAGAACTCATCCACTGCTGGCTCTCTGCTTCCTCCCTCCCTGTCTCCAGCCTTAGCAGCAGGCTCTGAGCTCCGTGCCAGCTTCTGTAGCAAAGCAGCCCTGTCATCTCCTCCCTCTGCACCATCGAGCACCATCCGTCTGTGCTTGGAACGTGGGACAGCAGCTCCAGCCCTCCTCCCCAGAGTCAGGACTCATCCTGGGCTCCCTCGCTCAACTGGAAAAGCTTTTAGATGGTTTATGAAATGACTAAAGCAGGGAAATATTCCCACACATGGGAAACCAGCCAAGCAGCCAAGTGACAAGACAAACCCATGTGCTGGGTGTCATCAGGATTACAGAGGGACACGTCCGTGTTGTTGGAAAGAAGATCTTGAAATCTGTGCTGATGGAGATGAGGAACTGGTAAATGGAGATGTGGGGAAGGTCTGTGCTGAAGAATTTGAGATTTTTTGGACCTGTTTGGTCAAGTGATGCTGACCACAGGCCATTTTAGGTGCCTGTTTCTTTAAATGTGTCATTTTTTCCGCCCAAACGAGCATGCAGCAACATTACTCCAGAGAGAGTAGCACTGCAGAGAGTTTAACATCATTTTTCTTGCATTAACGTACCAAGCACAGGAAGAGCCCTGCCAGACTGGAGCCCTGTGAGCTGGTGGTCAGGTCTGGGGTGGTGCTGCCAGTGCCCAGGAGCTGCTTTCTAGAGCCCACCCATCACTCCAGGCTTTGCCAGGACCTGCAGCACTGCTTGAGCTCCATGAGCTTCCCAATCCCAGGCTGCCTCCATTTCATTGAGGCGACAGCGCTGTGGCTGCTGGTGAGCTGCAGTCTTGTCCTTGTTTCAGCAGAGCTGAAGTGCTCTGGCATTACATAAAGCTGTAATTTTCTTTTTTCTTGTTACCTTTGAGAAGAACCTTATGTTCTGCAGCTAGGAATAGATCAGGGAGCAAAGGGCCGGGTGGTCCTTGATGTGTTTTACTGCAGTCAGGTACTGATCATGTCAGAGTGGGAATATTGTTGTTTATTCTTGAGGTGATTTCATGAAAGGGCTGGAATGCATCAGTGGGCTCTGCCCATCCATAGCTCTGAGATGTTCTGTGGCAGAAATAGCCCCGAGTTCCACAAAAATAAACAAGTTGTAAACATGTTTGAAGTGGAGCCGATGTCCTCTCGGCCAGGAGAACAAAGCAGCAGAAGTTGTCTGGAGACCTGCTGAGAGGGGCTCTGAGAGCTGCACATGCCTCGGGGGCCTGAGCCGGGTGAGGAGACCAGAGGGAGAGGAATGAAAGAGGCAGGTTAGGAGAAGGGATCACAAAAAACCCAAACATTTTAGCTCCAGCAACTCCAGCAGAGTCTTGAAACAAGAGTTTCTGCTTTTTTTCACATGTTTGGGCAGCAAACTGAACATCTGCATGGGAAAGGCAGCGTGTGCAGCTGACACGGGAAGCAGGGAGGAGGATTTAGCTCCTAAATAAGTTTCCAAGTGCTGTGTTTGCTGGAAGAGTGGGATTGCTGGAGGGACACGTGGAGTGGAAGGTGCAGGTGGCCCTGCAGGTGCTGTGGCACCGTGCCCTCCTTGCCCTGCCCGTGCCCAGCAGTGCTCCCTCCCTGCAGGATCTCAGCCACTGCTTCCGAGGTGCAGTCAGACCAGTAGGAAGGGCAAGAGCCTCAGGATGCCTTGGGCTACAGACTCGTGGAGTTCCCCCAGCTGCTTCTGCCTGGAAAAGGTCCATTCTCACTATGGAAGATTCTAATTTGAGCCATTTCTTTGTTTCCTGCTTCTGATGGTTTTGGTTCATAGCAATTTTCTCTGTTTTGTTTCCACTGTGCACCCAACAGGAAGAGCCCCTCGCAAAGCCCTCCCGAGTAAGAAGAAGGAAAAAAACCCTCCAGCTGACACTTGCTGCCTGCAGGCAGCAGGCAGAAGTTCCCCCCAGCCTCTCACCACCTCTGCTCTTTTTGTGAGAAACAAAAGGAATCGGATCCTACAAGAAAACTGTTTTCTGAAAGGTCAGAGACCTTGGGATAGCCTGTTCCCTCACGTGCACTGACATCTCCAGCCAGGCAGGACTCGGGTCTGGCAGTCACATAAGCTCAGGAAGGTGATAATCAAGCAGCAGCTTGAAAATAAATTCCTGTATTCCATGGGAGGGAGGTGAACCCTCCATAGCCATCACGGCCCAGGGTCTGTCAGTGCTGGGGAGCAGCTCAGGTGGGTCCTGAGCTATCCATGGGTTCTTCTTGAGGAAATGTTCTGGAAGGACTTGCAGAGCAGCTCGGTCACCACAGGACCATGTTCATCTCCTCTGATGGGCAGGGGTGCTCTGCCCACCCCAGTGCACACGCTGGCATTACTGAACCATTCTCTCCGTGGGTTTGCTGGGCACAGGGTGTTCTCTGTGCCACCGAGGATCCAAAGACACCAAAATCCTGCTCTGAATCAGTGTTAACTTCTTATGCAGAGGCTGGCCCGAGGGGTGGTTCTTTCAGGCTTTTTTCCCTGATAACTCTGAGATTCCTGCTGGTCGCATTCCCTGCTGTCATGAGCGGAGCGGGCTCGCAGTTGCGGAGCGATGACAGAGCGACTCAAGGAGCAATGAGAGCTGCATTCTTCTGACATGATTTCATCTCAAAAAGTGCAGTAGCAATTTCCAGTCCTGGAGCCCTGTGCCATTGGATTTTCCTTCCTTCGTGCAGTGGAGAGGACCAGGGTTGGTGGCAGACACGGTGGCCGTGCCATGCTGGCACACCCAGTGCCATGTCCCAGTGGCCACCCCATGCTGGCACACCCAGTGCCGTGTCACAGTGGCCATTCCATGCTGGAACACCCAGTGCCATGTCCCAGTGGCCACCCCATGCTGGAACACCCAGTGCCATGTCCCAGTGGCCACCCCATGCTGGCACACCCAGTGCCATGTCACAGTGGCCACCCCATGCTGGCACACCCAGTGCCATGTCCCAGTGGCCACCCCATGCTGGCACACCCAGTGCCATGTCACAGTGGCCATTCCATGCTGGCACACCCAGTGCCATGGTCTCTTGCCCCTGGAGCCTGCTGCCCACAGCCACAGTGGTGGGAGGGCTGGTGGGTGTTGGTGGCCGCTCTCAGCAGGACAGGCTCAGCCACATTTTGGTCACCAGCTCAAGTGACCACCTTGGCCAGGCTCCTCCTGGAGAAGGGAATTGCTAGGCCATCTCTTTGAAAGAGCTGGTGCTCAGAGGATTCATTTGGGCCGTTTGGGATGACTTGGTGACCTTGGTAGCAGCTCCTGTTTGGGGGTGGGAATAGATGGAGTATCCGGTAAGTACCAATGGCTGTCAGGTTTGGTAAAGACGAAGGAAAACTCATTTTTCAAAAGATGGACAGTTTTGATGATAGAAATGCTAAAGGATTGTTTTTAAATGGTGATGATGATTAGCAGAACATTTTGAGGGTCTTGTTGATAGCCTGCCTGACAGCATTCCCTGTTCTCCAGCCTCTGGTGAAGTCATTCACTGCTGTATCCCATTTCTCTATGTGTGTAATCTTCTGACATAATAAAGGTGTTGCCTGTAATTTCAGAGGGAATTAATCAGTGTCTGTTGAATCCAGTGACACAGCTTCTGCAAGGAGTCCAGCCAAGAGTTTTGCCGTAAGCAGAGGTGGTCCAATTTCCAAGGGGAAATCATCCATGTCATAAATATCTCCCCGTGGTGGCACCAGAGGACACTGGGGAAGGTTAAACGTTGGTCTGAACTCCTGTAGGGGTGAGATTCTCCACATGTTCTGGAGCCACCATTCCCTGAATCCCTTCCCTGTACCCAAGAGGCCCCAGCTGAAGGGTAAGGACATCCTGGGGGTTGTGCCCTGTCTCCACCTCATCACAGACCTGTGTGATCAGACCTGTCTCTCTCTCAAGGTAAAAACATAAGTCACAATGCTTTTACAGAACTTCTTGTTTTTACAGAGGCATTTGCAATGTGGAGAGGGATTTCTGGTGTTTTATCAGGGATGGACTTTCTAATCTGAATTGGATAGGGAATATCAGTGAGTTGCTCAGCAGAGAAGCAGTAAATGAGTCAAACTGGTATGATAGTGCAATAATTGCTTTTTGGTGAACCTTAGAATGACTTGAATCAAGCAGTTTGGAAGAACCCAAAAACTTGTGTGTGCCATTACCAGTTCAGTAACTGGCTTCAGCTCCAGTTGGCAGCTGTGGCTTCAGGAATCAGCACAAGGGGAGAAAGGATGTAAAACGTGGAAAACAGAATCAATGACATTTTTATACCCTGAATGCATGAGCACCACAAGTGACAGACAGAAGGGGGTGGAGGCTGCTTGCAGGCACCATTAATATCCAGAAATACCAGCAGCTATTTCTGGGAACCCTGGGAGAGCACGAGGCAGGTAAGTGGCCGTGCTGCCAGCACAGACCCTCGGCACACGGGGTGCCAGGTGCCAGGGACAGGGCAATGGAGTGGGGGTTAATTGGAAGATCCAGCTCTTGTTGTCCAGACAAATGCAGATCCAGCCTTGAAGCACTTCCCAAGGTCCTGGCACTTCATTTCGTGGCTGTGTCTCATGCTGGGAATATTCCCAAGGCACTCGCTATCGCCGGCTGTCGTCTCCGTGTCTCTGGGTTGCTGTTTGTTGCTGTGGTTGCACGTTGATAAAGTCTCTGGTTATGTCTTGCAGCCCTCAGAATCCAAGCCCAACGTCACCCCTCTCACCGTCCTGGCCCATGTTCTCTGCACCATCGAGTCCTATGCCCACCTCCTCTACGTCCAGCGACTCATCCCCCATCAGGTCTGTGGCACAATTCGCTTGGCTTTTTGTTGCTTTTGCTATTTCTGTTTAATTTCCCCGGTTTCCCCCCACTTCACTTCCCTTTCCCTTGGCATCCTGCTCGAACCCACACAACCCAGCTGTCTGCACTCAGCAAGAGGGGAGCTTTCAAACCCTCCTGCCCCAGGAGAGCCCCTTGGAACACCCTGAGCCCTGGCTGGAGCCCTCAGCCCCCGGGTCAGGGGAGCAGGAGCTGTGCTCGGTGTCTCTGCTGGGCTCAGCTCGGCTCCTGCTGGCTTTGCTCTGCTCTGCAACAGGTAAGAAGTGTGCTGCGAGGAGTAGAGAGCCTTTGGAAAGCTCTGCCATCCCTGGTTCTCTGCCCACAGCCTCCTCTGGGATCCCAGGAGGGTGTAGCACAGGCTGCTCTGTTCTCAGGATAAAGGTCCTTGGGCATTGGGAGCAAATCATTCCTGGAAGCTGCAGATGGCCCAGTGCAGGATTCCCAGCAGCTCCCAGAGCTGTGTGGCAGCCCCTGGGGTCCCCCAGTGCCCTGGGGTGCCTGGCACCAGAGCAGGCACTGCCCAGGGCTGTACCCTGGGCACCAGCGCTGCCATTGTGCCCTGGATTCACTGTGAAAATCCCTTCTGGTTTTCATCTGATGGTCCCAAGCACTCCACGTGAGCGCTGCCTCCCCGGCAGTGAAGAACGCTCTGGAGTGGGAGGATTGTTTGCCTCTCCTGGTCTTTAAGTGTTTGGGAGCTGCCCGTGTCAGGCAGCTGGAATTTGGAGAGGAGAGGTCTCCATTTTGGGGCTCTCTTTGCAGCAAAGCCAAAGCCTTTCCCAGCACTTGGGTTGGTGTGAAGGGGAACTGCTCCTGCCGTGAAGCGTTGCTGCTCCCCTGGGCTTGTCCAGGGAACTCAGGGGAACTTCAGGTCCTCAGAAAGATAAAAAATTGGTAAAACTGCTGATCTGAAATGGTGACACCTTGTTCCCCACCCCAGCAGCTCCTGAGGGCACTTCACCCCTTCCCTTGGCCGTGTCACAGCAGAGCAGCAGTGCTGGGTGAGGCTGGCTGCTTGAGTGGCCAGGGCCAGCCTGGGTTGGCACTGTCACTGTCACCAGAGCCTGGCAGTGTCCCAGCTTTCCACCAGCCCTGCTGCAGCCCAAAGCTGGGAGGGATGGGTGGGGATTCCAGGTGCAGCTCTGTGTGCCTGTGCTGTGCCTGAGGAGCCCTGAGGTCCCCCATTTTCTGCTCTCTGCCAGCAGTTTGCTCCATTCCTGGCTCTCCCTGCTCTGATTCCCTCCCCTGCAGCGTGGGCACGCTGACACTTCCAGCAGAATCTAATGGCTGTTAAATCTTTTTTACCTTCACGTACAGGCTCTAAAGAGGTGCAGCAAATTCTTCACGGACCTGCCTGCCTTTCTGTTTTGAAATAACCTTCCAAAAGTGCTAATTCTTCCCTGTGAAATTCTCCTTGTGGTTGCAGCTGCCCTTGGATGGGTTTGGCAGGGCCGGTGGCAGCGGGTCACTGCCAGCACCTGGTGCCACCTTAGCTCTGTGCCCACGTCTGGTCAGTGATGGCCCCTCAGATACAAAACATTCCAGCTCCAGCCTAGAGCCTGGAGCTGTCCTGGGCACCGCTGGCTTGGGCTGGTGCTGTCTGGGCACCAGTGGGCTCCAGTCCAGGCGGTGCCAGCTGGGCTCAGACTGGGATTGGCGCTGTGGTGAAACATCATCCCCAGAGCCTTCAGCCTCTGCTGCTGTCTCCGTCCCCGTCCCTGGGCAGCACAGGAGGAGCCCAGCAGCCCCCCATGGCCCCACAGCCCTGGGCAGGGTGTGGGGGGCCCTGTGCCCACCGCTGGCCTCTCTTGCAGCTCCCCCCTGCGCAAGGCCCGCGCGCTCTACGCCTGCAAGGCCGAGCACGACTCCGAGCTCTCCTTCACGGCCGGCACCGTCTTCGACAACGGTGAGTGCTGGGCTGTGCCCCCAGCCCGTCCCACGGCCCGGGGGGACCCCGCAGAGCCCTCCCCTGCCTCCAGACCCTTCCAGGTTTGAGGGAGAGCCGTGCCCGCCCCGGTGTTTGCCGGAGGCTGAGCCATTCCCAGAGGGCTTCTGCGAAGGGGAGATTAGATTCCGGGTATCGGCACCAGAAATACTCTGGGTAATGTTGCTGTAATGTTTTGTGCAGGGGATGGGAAAGCCACGTGTGCTTTTTTTCCCCTCTGGATATGAGTGCTGGAGCAGGTGGGCTTTGCTCACGAAGAGATCATGCTAATGAGCACAGATTGGTGTTTCCTGCACCGAGAGTTTGTGCCCTGTGGAACTGAACAGCTCCGGCTCAGTTATAATCCTGGTGTGAAGACAAAACTTTTTACTGCTTTCCAAGTCATTCTTGGCTTTTAAATGTTAAGCATTGTCATTTGGGAAGCTGCTACCACAGGCACTGGTTTTGCCCTGGGATATAGAGGCGAATACAGCAGAAAGGGGAGGAGAATGAATACATGTGAATTAAAGACAATCCTTCTCCGAAGCAGCTCCATAGTCATCTAATAAATAAACATGGTCTCCCCTCTGAGGGCCCGTGGGAATCAGAGCAGCTAGGAGGGGAACAAGTTTGAATTAAATACATTATGTTTGCTGATAAAAATCAATGGATTATTCAAGGGAAAAAGTACACAGCGTGTTCCAGTCACTCAGCAGCGCAGCCAGGGCTCACGTTGGCTGGAGGGTGTGAGGTAGGGCCAGCCTGGCTTGGTGGGAGTCTTGCTGTGATCAAGGGGCTTTACAAACCCCAGCAAAGGCACAGGGATCTGGGCAATACTTGGAGCCAGGTTCTGGTTTGACTTTGAGCTTCTTTGAAGCTGCACGTGGCTGAGCAGCAGCTTGATCCAGCTGGGGTTTGGGGCTGCTGCTGCCCACAGGGAGCAACACCCACGGGGGCACTTGGAGAGCTCCAGTTCAGCTGGTGCCTCGTGCACTGACCCCAGACAGAGAGTGAGGAGTGAGGCCAGACCTGCACAGTCACAGGAGCCCAGGGAGCTCCAGGAGCTCTGGAACACCAGCTTCCCACCATTATAGTGGGGAGGGGGGTATTCCTCTGCCTGCAGGCGTAACCCTGGCCTGGCTCCTGCAAAATCAGCAAATTTTTGGGAGTTGATTGAATAAAGAAAGGCTTTTGAGGACTGATCAGGTTTCTGGTTGCACACAATCAGGTTGCAGGGTTTGCTTTCCCGCTGGGATTGTTCCCTAATGCAATTTCCCTCCCAGCCTGGGCCCAGGCCAAGGCGGGAAGTGCAGAGTTACCATGTGATGGAGTTAACCACGTTCTCTCCAACTTCCAAGAGATCTCAGCTCAAATCCTGAGGAAGTTTTGAGCCTCTGTTTTTATCCCAAATACTTCACTTCCCTCAGCCCAGCAGCCCCAGGGGGTATCTGGAGCCTGCAGTGGGATCCACTTGGTGAAGGAAAGGCCAGGGAGTCCCATGGGGAGCAGGCAGGGACAGAGCATTTCATCTGCCGTGGTGTGTTCACAGAGTCATGGAATGGTTTGGGTCAGCAGGGACCTTCAAGATCATCTTTAACTCTGTTAGTTTCTTTTCTTAAAAAGGCAATGCAAATTCAAGGTCTGACGTGCCCTTCCTTCCCCTGTCCCTGCAGTTCACCCATCCCAGGAGCCCGGCTGGCTGGAGGGGACCCTCAACGGCAAGACAGGACTGATCCCCGAGAACTACGTGGAGTTCCTATAACTGTGGGGTGCACAGAGCCACTGCCGAGCGTTCCATGGTATCCATGGGGAGTCCTGCAGGCCCCTGTGCCCACTGTGTGCCCGGGGTGAGGACAGCCCTGTGCCCGCTGCTGGATGTTTGTGTGGATCAGACCCGCCTCTCGCTCCCGGGGACATGCACAGACCCCCCCAGTCCACATCCCAGCCATGGAAAACCAGCCAAGGGACGGCCCAGTGCTCCGAGGGGCCGAGCTGAAGACTGGGAATGACCCCGAGAAGAGGATTCCTTGCAGGGGGACATTCCCCGGCTGTGCCGGGCATCAGGGAGCCCGGGGTCCCACCGAGGAGGAGTCCTGTGCCCCCGGAGCCTTCCCTGGGCTTCTCTGGCTGCTCTCAGCGCTGCCAGGGAGCTCCCCGAGTTCCGGGGCAGGGGAAGGGCTGGGGGCTGAGCTCCCTCGGTGGCCGGGCAGCCCTGGGGTGTCCCCTCTGTGCCCCCTCAGCGCCGGCTCTTGCGGGCGAGAGCGAGCCCCGGGTGGGCTCAGCAGGAACCTGCTGGAGAGAGGATGTTTTGGACCAAACCTCTCAAACTCTTTTATTTCCAGGATTTCGATTTTGTGGGGTAACCCTCGGCCCGTGCGAGGTGAGCAGCCCGCGCTGCCTCCCCCTGCAGCCCCAGACAAGCCCCGCCAGTGTTGTTTGGGTGTTTGGTACCTCCCCGTCCCAAATCCCCCTGTACAGACACATCCGCGCTCCTGCCAGTGCCCAGGCTGCCGACTGCCCCCCTGGAGCTGCCTCTGCCTCTCTCCAGCGCTGTTTTTTCAGGCCTCCCCTTGCTTGCAGCCTCCTCCGTGCCAAGTCTGTGCAGTGCTGGTTGTGCCAGGTGAATTATTTCCACCCTTGCGGGGCGTTCGCTGTTGGTGTGGCCAGGACGGGGCTGTGCAGAGCCGGGGACGAGCCCTCGGCTGCGGCAGCCCGGCTCCTGCCCCCATGGACACGCCTGGAGGGCTCGGCGGGGCCGGTGTGCGAACCCCTCATCGTTCCCGGCCCTTCTGAAAGGGCAGGGTGGGAGAAGGAGCCCTGTTTGACTGCAGAGCCGGGATCTTCAGAGCTGGAATCATATTTTATAAAAAGCAAGTCTCAAAAGAATATCCCAGCCCGTGGCGCTGGGGATGGATGTCGTGGCTTTTTTGTAACAGTTTTGAAGACTCTGAGTGACTGAATTGCTCTATGTGTCACTTTTTATTTTTGAAAGGATTAATGTATAAATAGAGTATCTTAAAATATTATGAGGAAAAGATCTATATTTGATATTTTTAGAAGAGCTGTAAGGAGAGAAGCAAAGGACATTTGAAGCCGGTCACCGAGAGGCTCCAAAGCCCCCGACCCCAGCCTGGAGCTGCTGCTTCCTTCACCTCCTGCTGTCACTTAGAGAGAAGGGAGCTGAAATTTCAGCCCTTTTCACGTTTTTGTCCACAGTAATTAAACTTCCTGGGCTTTTGTCTTGGGGAAAAAAAAAAGAGGCGAAAGACGATCATTTTTTTCCTGCTTTCCAGGGTGGGTGGCACAGCTCATTCCCATGGGATCACGCTGTCTCCATAACACTCTGAACCCCTGGGGAACACTCTGGGCCCCTCACATGGCTGGTGTGGTTTGGGCAGGGGTGAAGTGCCCAAACTGCCTCGTGGCCTCTGCTCTGAGGTGTTGGATGAAGAGGGTGAGAGGTCTGTGGGGATAGAATCTGGTGTTTCCCTAGCACGCTGCTGGTTCATCTCCATCCTTGGATTTTATAGCCAACTTTTGTGCTATTTCTTGGCTTTCCTGAAGGCGAGGATGAGGCCAGGCTTTATCCAGCCCTGGCATCAGATGGGGCTGGGCTGTGTCCAGCCTTGCCTTGGGCTGAGGCCAGGCTTTCTCCAACCCCGGCATCGCTCCGTGGCTGTGCTGGGACCCCGGGGCCGGCCCTGCCTGGGGCGGGGGTGGGAGAGGGATGGGGAGGGCTAATGGAAAGGATTTTAGAAAAAACCCTTAATATTTCATCTGTCAGCACTGTATGTTTGTGTTTGTAACTGTCCTGTCCCAGCCCCTCCCTCCTGCCTTCCCGGGATGCTGCTGGAGCAGAGCGAGCTGGGGATGAATGGGAATTGCAAACCTGCCAAGAGCCCTGCAAAAGGCATTATTTGGGGTCGGGGTATTTAGGGCCCTGCTTAGCAATGCTGTGTGAGCACCAGCCCTGCGCTGCTCCCGCCGTGTCCCCACAAAACCTTTCTGTGCAGGGCTCCCCCTCGGCTCCTTGGATACTCCAGTTACTCCAAGACTGGAGTAAATTCCTTTTCAGAGGCACTTGGGAGCTTTTGGATGTGCTACCTAGAGAGTTTCAGTGGGAACAAAAGTCCCACGCAGATGTATTTACAAGATGTCTCCTGGAGGAAAGGAAATCAAACCGAGGCAGAAGTTATTGCTCTTACAGGAGAGCCAGTGGAGTATTTTTTTTTGTAATTAAAATTTCCAAAAAGAAAAACTTGTCTGGAATGCTTACTAAATGTTCCCATTTTGGGCCAGCTTTATTACTGTAGTAAACATTGGTTTATTCCAAGAGAAATTAAAGATAGGAAATATTTTTTTTAAAACCAGCCTGACACAGCATTTGATGCTTAATATTAAAATGATCAGTCAAAATGAAGCGAAAGCTGGGTGGTGATGCTGCTGATGGGCAGAGCCTCTCCCACAGCCCCTGGCCAGTCACTGTGGGCATTAAACCAAAAAAACAAAGATGGTGCAGTGATGTCTGTTGGAGCTGCCATCACAGGAGTCTCTTGGTGCAGTCCTGACAGGTTTGACATCCATGGCCGATGTTCCACAAGTGCGCCGTGAGTTTGGTTTGGGTTTGGTGGCAGTTGGATTAATTTGGGGTGGGCTGGGGTTGGGTTGGGTTTGGTGGTGGGCTGTGGCTGGGTTTGAGTTTGGCTGGGTTTGGGTTTGGGCTGGGATTGGGTTTGGGCTGGGATTGGGTCAGGTTGTGGTTGGATTAGTTGGGTTGGGTTCGGTGTTGGGCTGTGGTTGGATTGGGTTGGATTTGGTTGGCACTTGGGGTTGGCTTGGATGCTTGAGGCCATTTCCTCTTGTCTCCGGTGTCCTGGAGAAGAGGCTGAAGCCCTGGTCCATGGACACCAGGGATGGCTCAGGGGTAGCTGAAGGGAGAAGTCACCTGCACAGGGCCAGAGCTGGGGATGGAGAGACGTGGGAGTGAGTGCTTGGTGGTTTAAAACTCCTCACGAACCAGAAACCTCAAAGCAATTATACTTTGTACATTTGGGCTAATTCGGATTTTTAGCTTTTGGGAAATAACGATTAAAAGCAAAGGTTTTTTAAGAAATAGCTGTTTAAAGCTCTGTTCTCTGGGTGAGCAGCTGATTGTTTGCAGACGGGCTCAGCTGGTAATTTAGCACAACGCTGACAGCTCACGAGGTAGCACCTACCTATTACTTATTGTAAATCCTCCCTTCTGCTAATGAAGCTTATTCTGCTTCTAAACCTCAGACAAAAGGGTCTAGAAAATCACACCTGGGCTCTAAACTCACTGACGCACACAGGAAGGGGAGAAAGTGCAGCAGCCGGGTGCCCCGGAGACCAGCCTGGCCTGGATTAGGTGGGGATGGCAGAGCAGGGTCTGGAGCTGGGAGTGTGGGCGAGTTGGAGCCATCCCATCTCCACAGGGAGATTTCTGTGTCCCTGCTGTGTCCCCATCTCTGGGAGCCCCCACAGCCCCCATTGCTTCCCATCAGCTGCTCCCCCAGGCCTGCCCTGCCCCAGCATCCAGCTGTTACCCCGGGCAATCAGAGAATTGAACATCTGCAGATTGCTCGGAGCTTTTGTTCGAAGCCGCCTGTGAGTGAAGAGCAGAGCGGGAGGGGCCGGTGATGGGAGAGGCTCTGGGGATGAGCCCCGGCAGGGCTGGAATGTGGCTGGCAGTGAAGGTACCACCGGGATGAGCATCTCCCTGGCACAGGGGGCTGGAAAGGGCTTAAAGCCCATCCTGTCCCACCCCAGCCATGGCAGGGACACCTCCCACTGTCCCAGGCTGCTCCAAGCCCATCCAGCCTGGCCTTGGGCACTGCCAGGGGTCCAGGGGCAGCCACAGCTGCTCTGGGCACCCTGTGCCAGGGCCTGCCCACCCTGCCAGGGGACAATTCCTGCCCCAGATCCCACCCCACCCTGCCCTGGGTCAGTGGAAGCCGTTCCCTGTGTCCTGGCACTCCATGGCCCTGCCCAAAGCCCCTCTCACAGTCACAGCAAGGTGAGTGCTCATTTCCAGCCGATGGCTCCGTGTCCTGGCAGCCAGCAAGGAGCTTTTCCCAAGGCTGCCCCGGCTCTTGGGGGAACAAGCTCGTCCTGACCCGGGTTACCTGAGGCAGGTGCAGCCGGGTCCGGGACTGCAGTGACACACTCGGTGCCACCTCTGCTGCTGCCGGCTCCCGGGGACCAACCCACACGGGGACGGGGATGGAGCAGCCCCGTGTCCAGCTGCCCTCCCTTTCCCACTCCCAGAGATCCCGGAGATGCTTTTTCCCTTTTTAAAGCTGATGAATTTTGCCGCACCCATTATCCATCATAAA
Source organism: Cyanoderma ruficeps (assembly GCA_008694505.1). Lineage (NCBI taxonomy): Eukaryota > Metazoa > Chordata > Aves > Passeriformes > Timaliidae > Cyanoderma > Cyanoderma ruficeps. The sequence goes on from VZDJ01000219.1 coordinate 14,823,391, forward strand.
TATTTCCGAGTCTGGGAGATGCACCTGCTGCTTTTGCCTCTCTTTCACTGCCGGCTATTTTTTTTGCCAAGTTCGGGTTCGGCTGGGCTTTTTGTTGAGCCACAGGTGGTTTTTTTTGTGCAGTTTTTATTCGGTTTTGTGGCCCCGTGCGGTACCCGGGGCGCTGCCGGGGCCGCCCCGCAGCCCGGGCACAACCAATGACTCGGCGCGGTCCCCATCGCGCCGCTGTTTATTATTTATTTCCCCAGCAACGGGGATATATTTAGCCCGAGAGCTTCGAGCTGTTTCGGCCCCATTGTGCTCCGCAAATCCAGCGGCCCCGGGGAGCAGCGGGGGCCGAGGGGCAGCGGGAGCCCCCCGGGGGGACCCCGACCTGTCCTTGCCTGGGCAGGGGCGGCAGGAGGGGAGGCTGTGGGACATCCCCCGGGTCCCCTGGACTTGCCAAGGGCTGGGCCGGGCTGGGTGGATTTTTTTAATATTATTTTTAGTAATTGCAGTGTTGGAGGCTGGCAGGCCGTGTTTGTTTGGGGTAGGGACACGTGCGGGCTCGGCCGCAGCCCAGCTGGAGGAACTCTGCCCGCGAGCCAAAAAGGGCAAAAAAGGAAAGGGTAGGAGAGAAATGAGGAATTAAAAATGCTGGGTTTTAATTCTGGATTTGCTCTTGCAGGAGTGCAGAGAGGGGTGTGCTGGGGCCAAGGCAGGAGCCCAGGGTGACAGGATGGCAGGGACAGTCCCCTGACCTGTGTCACTGCCTGTCCCCATCCCCGTTTCCCCTCTCGGCTCCTCAGGGATGCAGATCCCTGTGTCCCATCCCTGCAGATTATTTTCCCTCCATGCTCTGCTCGCTGGGGACGCATCCCTGAGCCCCCTGGCCGGCCCTGGGCACAGCGGGTCACTTACCTCAGCAGGAAGTGTCACCCTGTCCTCCCGCATTAGGACAATTAATGCCCACACCCGATGCTGCCTCAGCACTTTTGCCCCAACCTTTTCATGTGGTTTGATCTCAAATCAACAGATCCCATAATTAGAAGGATTCTACTTGTTATTTTTTTAACCTAAGGTTCCCTGTTGTGACCTCAGAGAATATCCTTAATTATGCTCTGGAGCTGTGCCAGGCCAGTGGTGGATTGGATAAGGCTATTTACTGCCACCCCTCCTCCAGGTTGGATTTTATCAGCTGATCCATGGGCTCGGGCACTGGACATCACTCAACTCCCTTCTGATGGTTCTTCTCCGTGCTGCTCCTCCAGCCAGGCTTTGGCAAGTTCCATATTTATGGGTTTTCATTTTGAAATGTCCACCTACTATATATATTATAATATTATATAGTATATATACAGTATATTTTCAGCTCCTATATACAGTATATTTTCAGCTCCATCAATAATTGAAGTTATCAGTAACCCTGGCAAGGAAATGCACCAAACTTGCTGGACCCTGGCAGGAGCTTGGCACGAGCACTGAGAGCATCTGGGAGCCCCTCTGGGATAACCAGGAACATACAGCCAAGGAGTCTTTTATTCTGTAAAACCCCCGAATCTGTGCCTGACATGGCCCAGCTCCGTGTGCCCAGAGCTCAACAGGAGCCCACGCTGCAGAGGGGACATGGCCAGGGACAATCCGGCCCACTGGGGACCATCCCGGGGCCAAACACGAACTCTGCATCTCAAATCCGAAATGTCAGAACCGTAAAAATGGCATTTAATGGCATCTCTTCCTAACCAGTCTGAAAGGCCATCGTTTTACTGGGATAATGTGAACACAACAGAAATCATGAATTGCAGTCACATGCTGGGCTTCACCCGAATTTCTTGGAAGCTGAGGATAGAGCCCAAGGAAGGGAGTTAAGGGCAAAAGGAGGTGGCAGGTGAGGGAGGGCAGCAGCCCGTGTCCAACCCACCCCCAGGGCCATGGAGCACGGGGAGGTGCAGAGGGAAGGGGCAGAAAAGAATCAGACCATGGGCCACATTCTGACATCAATGCTTCTGTAAGTGGAACGGGACAAAGGGGATTTTGGGTGGAATGTGACCACACCGAGCCCTCGATGCACTCACCATGGGCTGGAGCCCCTCAGCCACTGAGCAGTTCTTTATCTGAGGGTCTGATGGGTCTCCTTAAAGCATCTTTCCATAACTGCTGCCCGAATAAACGTGGTTATCGTCAATCCCAGCCCTGCCTTGCCTCTGACCCCATCCAGCTTGGGAATTACCGAAGGGAAATTTATGTAAGCTTTGTTTTAATTGCAAACAATTCAAAGAAATCCTTCCCTGCTGGGAACTCGGCCTTTTCTGCTGCAGTTAAATGAGATTTTATTACAGCACGCCTCGCTCTGTGGCTCGGGGGGGAAGGCTGGGCTGTGCAGGGGGAAAACCGAGCTGGGTTCGGTCACTGAGGGGTTGGAAACACCGAAAACTCCGGTGGCCACATGGCAGGGAAGGAGCTTCGTGGCAGCATCTTCTGTTCCAGGGCTGAGACTTTGTGAACCCGAGCGCAGCATCTTCACACCAGAGAGAGGTTCCTTTCAGCACTGCTGGTTTTTTACCAAGTCCTTTTCCCTTTTTCCTGGGTTCAGTCCTGTCTCTGCTCAGGACCCCAGGGCAGCTCAGCCCCAGCACCCGTCCCTGCCCGGGACCTCTGTCCCAACCCACACCTGGGCAGCCCTAAGGATTCTCAGGACATTTTATTTCCCTCTGTCACTCATGTCTGGCAGCTGGCACCTGCCTGGGGACGGAGCTTTTATCACATTCTGATGAGCAGCAGACAGCTGGGAACCACTGCAGTAACAAAATACATTTAAAACCAGAGAATTAAAGAGGGATTGAGGTTGGAAGGGACCTTAAACTCACAGAGTCCCTCCCCTGCCATGTCAGACCCAACCCTCTCCAGGACCACAACAAAAACTCCACAAAAGCATTTTGGAGCCATTTAATGAAAAAAGCAGAATTTTATTATATGGTTTCTGTCCATTATTCGGCATTGCTGTAAATGGCTCACATTTACTGCAACTTCTGTACAGATGTGTGGCTTTGTATTACCAGAACAGCAAATTTAAATGAAAAAATAAATGTTCAACAATTCCACACAAGCTTTTACAGTCCAACATTTCACTGAGTAGGTGAAAACTACAGACTTGTTACTACAGAATTATTCAGCATGAATAAAAAACTACAACTTTTATTTTTAAACAGGAGTCACTGGTTTCTTTTTTTTTTTTAATGCTGTTTAAAATTGCTGTGATAAAAATAATGATTTTTTTAATAATGCCATACACTGGTATGATATAGGATTTGTCCCCAGTATATATCTTTTTTTTTTTTTGTTTAATATACAAAATAGAGTAATGACCCATCGCTGCCTCTGCTGGGGGCAGGGGGTTGGAGGTGGGGCGTTCCCACACACTCCCAGCCTTTGGGGCCTCTGGCTGGAGAGGCCCACGACCTTCATGGAAAATTTGGTTCCTATGAGACGTCGATGGCTCAGCAAGGCCCGGGGTAAGGGCAGAGCGTGCCTGGTCCGTGACCATGGAATCCCAGGCTGGACTGGCTTGGAAGGGACCCTAAAGCTCATCAATCCCCCCTGCCACGGGCAGGGACACCTTCCACCAGACCAGGCTGCTCCAAGCCCCGTCCAACCAGGCCTTGAACACTTGCAGGGCTATAATAATAATAATAATAATCATACAATCTTTATAAAATCTCACTCTTAAGTCATGTCCCTGAAGTCCTCCCTCTCTGAAGTTTCGGCCGCGGGGCGTTTCCCCACAGCCCACCTTCATCCAGGCACTTCCTCCTTCCCTACCTTTTCCTGTGGAAATGGCGAGGTCGTTTTTCAGCATCGATTGGCACCGGTCCCCAGCCCCCCCCCGCCCTCCCCCGGTGTCCCCCGTCCCGGTCCCGGTGTCCCCCTAAGGCCATTGCGAGTCCTGAGCTGTCCCCGCCGGGCGGGCGGGTCCGTGCACTTTGTGATAAGGCACTGAAGGGCCGACGCCGGGTTCTCCCTGCTTTATCCAGAGTGCAGGGACTGCCCACTGCTACACGGACCACGGATAACAGGACACGGACGGCTCGCTGCTGCTACAGCACTACGGAGCTCACTGGTGAAGTTTGAACTGAACAGCACGTACAGGACGACTCTTGCTCTAACATCACAGTTTCCTCTGTCCATCCTTAAATCCAGAGACTGAAAATGAATATACAGGCAAACAGACACAAGGGGCAGAGAGCCTCTCCTCCTACGTGACCGGTTCTCTCACGGGGGGATGGCCGAACCCCAGAATTTGGGGTGGAAGGGATCTTAAAGCTCATCCGGTTCCAACCCCTGACTCCACCATCGGTTGGAGTTCGCTGCAGTTGCTTTTGCTGGCAAAAAATGACAATTTGGGGTCCCTGCACCCCGACCCGCACACGCCGTCCCCAGGCTCCGACCGGGGGCTCTGGGGATGCAAGTTTATAAAACATTCTCCAAAGTAAGAGCACATTTCCCCCACCCCAGGAGCCCCCCAACCCCACCGGTACAAACTCCTATCTGTATCACAAACGGGCGCGGGAGGATTCCCAATGACTTGGGCTGGAAGTCGTAATTAAAATCCTGACCTTTACCTATTACAAAATGTACATATTCCTTACAGATCAAAGAAGAGAGCGATTATTTTCTTTTATTAAAGATGCTATTTTACTCCAAAGTACTGAATATACGATCTTTTTTTTTTAATAGGTATAACATTCAAAAAGAGCTTTAAGAAAGGATGAGAATTGAGTTTCCTATTTCAGCTGGAAACCAAGGTCTGCTCAATGTAGAAACGTGCTGTGAACACCCCACGCTCCGTATTTACATATTGCTGGCACCTGGATGTGGATTATTGCCCAATTTCTAAGCTGTTTTTGCTGTGGGAGTGAGGCTGTGACAGGTTCTGCAGCGGGGTCTGGCTCAGCCGTGCCTCGGGAGCGGCTCCCGACCATACAGATAGGAGTATCCCACCCCAAACCAACGGGAATTTTACACAGTGATCCAACACACACAACCCAACCCCACAGACACCCTCGGAGCACAGGTTTCCCCCTCTGAACAGAGCACTTCTTTGGATACCAACACCGACAGCCCCGGTGCTGCCTCCGGCCCGACCACACGCCACGGATTCCACTCAGCGTATCTGTGACCCCTACAAAAAATATAATTACATGTATCATGATAAAGCAATCTGTCATCTAAAAATCATCCTTATTATACACTATACAAGCTATTTTACAATCATTTAATAAATTGCTTTTAAAGCTGCAGTAGCCCTTCCCTTTTTTTTTTTTCTTGGATCAGCGAATATACCAATTATACATATTTGAAACTATAACTAAATATAAAAATATATTAGGTTTTGTATCTTCTCAGACGATTTTTCTCATTTCTATTACACAAACGATCCGGCCACTTTGAGTAAAAATCAAATTTTAGAGTGGCATAGTAAATATTTCAGGTTTGAGATACAGAAAATTGTTAAGGTGCACGTAGAAAAGGCTACTACAGCTTCTAAACGTCGAAAATATCCTCATCAATGGCAACAAGGAGAAATCCACAAGGCCTATGGGAATTTATGGCACGCCAGGAATTCAATGTGAAGGGCTGCAGCCTTACAAAGACAGAAAGTTTGACGGACAACTCTAAGACCACGAACTCAGTAGCGGAGCTCTCCTGCTCTCCAGGAAAGAGGATGGAGCAGTCAGTGAAGGGTGGAGATGTGGAATTGGGTCTCTAACCAGGCGAGTCTGGAGCTGGGGGATCCAGTCCCAGCTGCGTGGACAAGTCCCCGGAGAGGAGGATTCCGGAATCCTGCAGGGGAACAACCCCAGCCACCGGCTGCACTCACACGTCCTCCCCTGTCCACGGGGGTCTCCAGAAATTCTTGTGTGATGACAGCTTTGAGTGTATAGAAAACAAGAGTTTCTCCACACAGAAGTAAACTTTTCTGAAGCTATGCATATTTTCCTGAAAATTTCCTGATGGGCAGTCAGGACTGATCTTCTTGGCATCAATGCAGCCCGTGACTCTTTGCGTTATGGCTGTTGCATCGTATGCAAAAATCAGGCTTCCTTTGTTTTGTTTTTTTTCTTCAATATATAAAATAACCTGCTCATTTACATCCAGTTAGGACTGGGTTAATTTTCTGTGAATGTGCATATCCGACACTTTTGCAATGTACCAAGAGGATTTGTTTCATCTGGACCTACTGAAATGAGATCTGAGAGTGTTCTCCCACCCGCCCAGGCCCTTAGAAAAAAGCCCAATTTTCATGGCCACCATGCCGGTTGGAAAGCATCAGGTTAGAAAAGCCCAACCCAGTTTCACATGAATCTACTCGAGTATTTTTACTGTCTAGAGGTCGTTTAGGAAAGCTACGAGCTGCCCCACCTTAAAAAACCAGCTGTACAATAGGCATCTTGAAGTATTACAAAAAAATTATGTAAGAAAAAATGAACAAGCCGAGTTCACGGTATATAAAGTTAAAGGAAATTGCTAAAACCAGACAGTAATAGCTATAAAAGGCACAACTTCCCTTTTCTGATATACACTTGTAAACTTTCTTCAGGTTACATGCATAAACCAAAATACTACCTTAACTTTAAAAAAAAAAAAAA
>VZDJ01000219.1:14830033-14907249 GCA_008694505.1 Cyanoderma ruficeps
AAAAAAAAAAAAAAAGAAAAAAAAAGCCTAAAAAATTGTCTCCAGCCAACTGCAGCAATTAATTAATTAATTAGCAGAATGTTCGTAACAGCCTCAGAGCTTGTCACTGGTGGTTTGATACATCCAGGGATGGTGCAGGAGGGGAGAGAGAAAATTTCTGCCAAACCCGAGATCTTTTCCTTTCCTTTCTCCCCAATTCCTTCCCAAACGCGAGAAATCCGCTGCTTCTCCAGCCTAACTCTTGGCCCTCTGTAAACCACATGTAGTGCATAATTACAAAAGAAACACCTGCGAGGACAAAAGGAACAAGTTCTGTAGGTTTTCTCTTTACAAAACAAAGCTATCATGTGACGGTTTCTTAAGGCAACCCTTTGTGTTAAGGCAGTCACTTCTGATGAAACAAGAGCTTCTTGATATTTCCATTGGAATATTTTGGTATCTGATTGCTGATGATTTCTGCCAACATTTCTGGGAACTCAATACTCATGGATTTATCCAAAAATGTCTGGAAGCAAAAGCTCAGAAGATTTTCAACCACCTACGAGTGACAAGACAAAGAATTACTTGCACATGAAGATGTTCAGAGAACATTCACCTCCCTCCTCCTCAGCTCCTGCCCACAGGATGGGGCTCAGGCAAGACATGCACAGGATTCCTCATTTAGTTCATTAATTATTGTCCAGGGCACTCTGATATAAACCACACAGACAGACTGTGCAAGGCTTTGCAAACACTGAGGAGATTTGGTACCAATTCCCATTCCAACAGATAAATAACACACACATGGATAAGCTAAGTGAGATCCTTCCAGGTGCTTGGTACAGTAACAAGGAAAAAATCAGTAATTTTGAGGTCTCAAAGTTACCCTTGTCTCAAGCACTGCTTTGTGCTACATGTGTAATTAGAATTAAATTGCCAAAGGAGACAGTCTGAATTGGCAATTCCTTCAAAATTAGATCACTGCTAACGCCACACATAGTGCTGAGGCATTGTTTTAATGGAATTCCAAACTATTCCATAAATTCTTTACTTCTCGGGCTCTGACATAAGACTGCAGTAGAAGCAGAAATGTCATGTTTAAAAGCAAAGTCAGTTACAGTTCCTGAGCTCCTCCTTTTTAAAGCAAAGTAATTTTTATAAACGGGAGAGACTGAAAATGAGATTAGTTCTACAATTAATTGCTGTGGATTGCAGAGGCAGCCTGAGAGGAGCATGTTCAAGGCTGTCAATTTGCCTTTTGTGAGACAGCAGAGGAGCATGACCTCCTCCTCCTCCTCCTCCTCCCCCCCAGTATTCGTCCCTTTAAATAAAAAGAGCTGGAGGAGCTCAGTGTCCCCGCCCCAAATGTATTTCTGTGGAATGCCTGCAGCATTCCTGTCAGGACTTACATCATGCATAGAGTCCAGCAGTTTAGTCAGTTGATAAAATCGCTGCCAGTTCTGGCTGGAGTTCCCTTCCCTCTTGACGATGGCCTTGCCCAGCTCCTTGATGTACGTCATGCGGATCTCCTCGAACAGGGACTGGCTCTTCAGGCCCTCCTTGGGAACTGCAACACGGACACCAACCCTTAAAACACTGCAAAACTCAACTGTCACATCATTTCTGTTCTCTCACGTTAGTTACACAGAGAGGGAATCTTCAGCAGGAGCTGCAGTGACAGGACAAGGAGCGAGAGGGGAAATTCAGGTTGAAATATGGAATTGCTCCCTGTGAGGGTGGGGAGGGCCTGGCACAGGCTGTCCAGAGAAGCTGTGGCTGTCCCTGGATCCCTGGAAGTGTTTCAGGCCAGGTTGGAATGACCAAACCAACCAACCCAAACCATTCTGTGATTGTACGAAAATGAGCAAAAGAAAAAGGACTTGGACTGACTGAAATGACAGCAGAGACAAGCAGAGAGCAGGATGGGACAGTGACCAGCTGAACACGAAGCACAGGCCTACTGCAAAATAAAAAAAAAAACCCCAAACCTCTATAGATATCCCACCAAATATCAGCAGGGAGGGAACTGGACCATGGAGGCAACAACACCCAGCCCTGGAAGCTCCTTGATGGAGAACCACCAGGGCTGGAGCTCCTGTATTCTCCAGGTCTGGGGAAAGGTGACGTTGGGAAGGTTCCATAAAAATTCTGCGTGCCCAGAGAAGAGCAAGGGCGGGATCACAGGGTGGCTTGGAAAGGATCCTGAAAGGTCACCTGGTCCTGAGCCTCCTGACACGGATCAGGTAACGGGTCCAGGCAAGGCAGTGCCACACTGGACAGCACACAGGCTGCACCAGCCATGGGGACTCTGGGCATGGACACCGCTTCTTTGGGACAGGGATGGGACATCAAATGAGGAGCTGGGGACAGAACCCAGGGCCTGGGGATTCAAACCCAGGTGAAGTCCCTGTGCCCATCTCCTCCTAGGGGGATGGTCCTTCCAAAGGCCAGGGACCAACAAATGGAGCTCCAGAGGTCCTGAAGGTGCTTCCTTTGAGGCCTCTGATCACCACAGGGAAGTGAGAGAGTTGAAGACAGAGAAGAGCAGAGACAAAGGTGACCAAAAGCACAACAGAAGGAGACAGGCCACAGAGCACATTCCCTCAGGAAACCCAACCTTCCCCGCACTGTCAGCACTGGAGAGATGCTGGAGTGAAGCCTCTTGTCTGTCTTGCCTACACAGGAGATGAAACCTGTCAACTGTTTCAATACTTCACATGGAAAAGGTCTCTGAGCTACGTCTGTGTGTGAGCTACAAGTCTAGACCTGTGTGGGATTCCTGTTTTACTCCTCCTCTTCTCTTGGAAAACTTAACACAGAAACACAATAAAAAACTTCAAATTATCAAGTCTTGGATTAAAGAGCTATAGAAATTTCAGCTATACAATGGCAGAAGTTCCCTGATGCACCACTCACACGAGGTATGTACTCAAACAAAATGAAGACAGATTGTCTCCCACTGGAAAGGGAGTGGGGAGGCCTCTCTGGGCAGTGCCAGCTCCTGCCTGGCCCTGCTGCTGGAGGGGCTGAATCCTGCCTCCTCACCACTTCTGCCATGGAAATTTCTCCATGGAAATTTCCAGCTCCCGTGAAGAAAGTTGGCCTACACCACACCCAAAACACTTGAGGAATTTTTGGGAGAGATTTCAGAATCAAACAGGAACTGTTTGAAATCTGCAGTTTCAGGGAAGTTTTAAGTTCCTACAAAGCCCACGGCCGGGAGAGGCTGAAAGTTTCCTCTGAAAAGAGCCCTTGTCCCAGTTCTGGGCTTGGCAGTGAGGCAGTGCTGGGCACTGCCAGGCTGGTGGGGCACTGGGGGAACTGGCCATGGCACCCTCACACTGCCCTGCCCACACCCATCACCCCCTGCCCTGACACGTGAGCACTGCTGGGGTTCCCAATCCTCCTGCTCCTATCCAGAAAAAGCCCAAGGTGAGCAATTCTCACCTCTGTGTAAGAATCAATGCTATTACTCACTGGACACATTAGGGATAAGGAATGTTTACACCCTCAGTGTAATAATCTTAATAATATTTACTTTTCATCACATTTCAGGTCCCTTCCAAGCCAAAGCACCTGATGAGGATGATGCAGAAGCACTGAAGTACGTTGACAAATCTTCCCTTGCTCTGCTGCTCTTGCTGCCTTTCAAACACGTTGGCACCTCTGCCAGGGCTCTGAACCAAACCCCTGGTGCCAGGGAGGAACAGGAACACGTCAGTCCCTGCCTGAGGCAGCTCCCTGGGGATCCTGTGACCGTGGGATGGGCTGGGATGGGATTTCCCAGGACACAGAGGCTGTGCTGGAGTGAGGTGCCCAGCTCACACCCACCCCAGCACACTCACACACTCCCACTCTCTCTTTTGGCTGAGTCCCTGGATTGGAGCCGAGCCTGGGCTGAGCTCAGATCCTCAGGAGCAAGGGAGAACAAAGTCACTGGCTCCCAGTGATAGCAACAGAGGGGAAAAGTACCACTGTAAAATGTTATTTACACATAATCAATTTATATTAGTTATGTTGTCACAGGTTAGTTTATTTCTGTATGTTCTAAAAGGACTATTTTTGACACTGCACTTTGAACTTTCATGCAGTGCAGACAGAATTTACTAAGCTGTGACTTCTTCAACTCCAGCACATCCGACCTAAAGATAAAAAGCAGCATGTAGCACATTGTATAAATTTATCTCACAGTATCTATTGCAAGTCCACCACATCTGCAGAAGCAAAAGGCCTGGTATTGAGCTGTTCACCTACTTGTAGAGAGGAGAAGCAACGTCTTCATGCAGAGATACTCCTCGTAGGAGACTTGGAGCCGGGACAGCTCTCGGGCCACCATGAGCATGTGTTTGCATTGTTCATACATACATGGGAGATTCATCCTCTGCCTGAGGAGTAAAAGCACAGGAATTAGTGAACTGTCTGCCTATCTGCACGTCCTGATCTGTTTTTCCAGGCTGCAGATGAGGAGCTGCAGGTGAGCCATGGCACAGCAGAGGAGGCTCCACTCCCCAGTGCGGCCCTGAGGTGACAGCCCTGGTGACACAGATGAACACTGGCCCTGAGTGCAGGGTGAGCCCTGTGACATCCTGAGTCCCAGTGCCTGTACAAAGGGAGCCTGCCTGCACCAAGGACTCAGCAGCAAGCTCTGCTGTCAGCAGCCGTGGCACCAACGGGACACGGAAATCAAGTTCAGTCCGAGTTCCCCGAGTCTCTCATCTTCCCAGGGAAACATGATGGAGTGCCACACTAGAGCTGGGATTTCTCCAATTCTTTCAGTACCTTTGAGAAGTGCACCTAATTTAATACCTATTTATATATTTACAAGTATCCTCCTGTAACTTCTCAGTTTTCAAAGTGACTTCATACTTGTGCCGGTCCATGTTCCTGAAGCAATGACCAGCACTGCAGTTAAACTTCATTATCTTTGTACTCTAATAAACTCGTTAATAACCATAAATGGAAAGTCATGTTGACAAGCAAAGGCGAATCTTGGAATCAGAATAACAAACATTACGTTTTTGTATTTTTTTTTCCTATTTCAACGAAGCCTTGCATGAAGACAGGAACTCCTTTTATCTAATACCTCATCTGACACAGCAATCTTGCTTATCTGTGCTCTTATGGCTGGTTACTGTGAATGCTGCAGAATTCGTTTCGAGTGGGGAATGAAGAACAGACTAATTCTGAAGAGTGTAAGACAGATTTATGCTTTTCCATGGGTTTTCTTTTGTAGAGAAAAAGACAAGCAAAATAACCCCATGCAATGAGTACACAATCTCTCTGCAGCGATGCCAGCACCTCATTTTTGTTAATGATGTGTCACCTTTCCTTGCTATCACCTATACAGCATTATAATCTACACAGAGACAAAATGGGATCCCTGTGGGAGTTGTGAGTAAGATTTGGTTATGAAACAACAGTTCCTCCAAAGCTGATCACTTTTCCATTCTCCCTCCCTTAGTTCTTAAGAAGGATCATACAAAGTACCCTCACAACCTCCCTGGGAAACCCTGAGTGGAAACAGGGAACAGCCCTTTCCCAAGGTGCAAAACCCAGGGGGAATTCCAATGGCTTTGGAAAGGCAGAAGCACAAACTACTGAAACTGTATTAACCCAGACCAAGCACAGGTGCAAAACCCCAGCGTTTCCAAATGCAGCTGTTGGACAATTCCTCCCACATGCAACTGGGCCACGTGTGGCACTGCCCACACCTACAGCTCCAGCTGTGGGCACTCACAGCAACCCACAGAGCCCAGCTCCAGCTCAGGATTCCACCACCAAGGAGCACCAGCACAAAGTGCACACGAGGTAATAATGCTGCATGAAACAGGAGTAAGTGCAATGCTGGGCAGAGGGATGTTTCTCAGGGCACTTGACACAAAGCCACCACTTGGCCAGGTGGCAAACGCTGTCCCAGCTCCTCTGGGCTGTACCAAAGCCCACTCACATAATTCAAATTGAGTAACTGAAACCCATCCTCTGCCAGGGCTCAGCGGTTCTTATGTAAAACTGTGCCCATTTCTGGGCAGAAGGTTAAAATAAACATTATGAAAGGAGTCAGCCTGTTGTTTGTTTCTGCTTGCTGGGAACACAACCCCATGCACGAGGCTGAGGATGCAGAGGAAGACACACAGCATTTGGGCAGTGCCAAGGCTACACCAGCTGCAGTTCCCAGAGCATGGGAGCAGCCACGGCCCCATGCACAGCCAGGCCTGGCTGCAGGGTGGCTCTGCCCCGTGCCCATGTCACAGCACAAGGAGGCTGACTGACCCCCTCAGCCCAGGGTTGGCACAGCTCTGGGCACAGCTCCCTGCCAGGCCCACCCTGGCCAGGGCACATCAGATGATCTCAGCTGGCACAGGGAGCTGTCCTGGGGACACAGACCAGGACAAGGGCAGGGCTCAGGGCTCTGCCTGCCCAGGATCCCAGCTCCCCTCCCTGCACAGGGCATTCACCAGCCCCACACACCCCTCACCCACTCACAAACCAGTGCAACACTTCACGGGGTGCTACACTCAGGGAAACAGACACAGTGCTTGGTCAGGACTCCACACAGCTGCCTTCTCAGCTGAGCTACCACTGAACAGGCTGCTCCACCCTAAACCCTCCCTGTCCCCTAAATACCCACCCCTGTGCCCCAGCCCAGGCCTGGCAGTGCCCAGGGCACAGGAATAGGCACAGGAATGGGCACAGGGATGGGCACAGGAATAGGCACAGGAATAGGCACAGGAATGGGCACAGGGATGGGCACAGGAATAGGCACAGGGATGGGCACAGGAATGGGCACAGGGATGGGCACAGGAATAGGCACAGGGATGGGCACAGGAATAGGCACAGGGATGGGCACAGGAATAGGCACAGGAATAGGCACAGGGATGGGCACAGGAATAGGCACAGGGATGGGCACAGGGATGGGCACAAGGGCAAGGGAAGCACAGCAGGGTTTGCACTGCTCTGAGTCACCCAGCTCAGCAGAGCTGCACAGCCCCAAACCCCAGTAAACAAGATGCTGCTGTTCTGAAAACCAGATGACACTGACTCCACAAAAGGAGTTACAAAAGAATGTTGGGGAAAAAATTCGGGGAACAAGGGAACTGAGAAAACATTGCTCACACAACTGACATCACTTGTTGTTTTGCTGTTCAAAGCCAGCAGCACAGCCACCCTGCACAGCACACGAGATCAGGACAAACCCGTGACCTCACTGCGCCCAGCAAGGAGCTACAGTGACAGCCATGGAACCAGAGTCAAAATCCTGAGGCCCAGGACTTCCAGGAACTTCACAAGCTGGACAGCAATTAAATGGCATCTGCTACTCGATGAACACAACTGTGCACTGTCACTGTGCTCACTGTAATTTTGGGCACCCTGTGACATACCCAGAGGACTAAAGCTGAGACAGAACCGGTGCCAGTTCCAGCAGGGCATGTTTTCAATCACAAACTGGGGAAACAGTTATACAATACTGCAAAATCACAGGTTTAAACCCTTTCCAAGTACTAAATAACGGCCAAAAGCCTAAGATTTATTCAGCTGCCAAACTTTTCAACAGCTTGAATCAAGTTTCGTGCATGTGTGTGTATAAAAACACGTATAATATACACAAAATTGCCAGCTAGTATAGACATACCTCCATAAAAAAATAAATAAACTATAGGAGTACAGACATAAAAGTAGAATATTCAATAAATATTCAATTTTTAGGAGAAGACTAAGCAAATGGCTAACATGCCAGTTTAAGACATAAGAAGAGAATTTAATCCTCTTTTCCACCAGACTGTGAGCTACTGGATGCTGCTACTCTATGTAAGTAGCAGTAAATACACAGAACACACTGCACAGGGCTGGCACAAGGATAAATGCAGGGAGGACTGATGTTGCTCAGATGCTTGAGCTGGTACATGAGGCTAAAGAAAGTCTAATTAATCCCATTAAAAAAATCAATCAGTAACTGCAGTTATTTTCAACTGAACCACCAAGGCTTGGAGATCCCTCAGAGATGGAGTTTCCCTTTGTGCAGCTGAAGGCACCGAACATGAGGGTAAGTCTTGAAAGGTTAGAAATGGAATAAAACACTCTCTAAACCCCATATAAAACCATAAGAGAATTAACCAGGAGTGGCTGCCCTTTCCTGTAGCCATGGCAGTGGCTCTGTGCTCAGCTGTGGGTTTTGCCCCAGTGGCAGCAGCTGCAGCCCCAGCCCAGCTCACCCACCCCAACCCAGGGTGTTTATTCCTGTGCCTGCCCACAGGGCCTCTCCCTCCTGCAGGGCTCTGCTGTCCCACTGGCTGTTTGTCAGCCTTCACCCCGAGGTGGCTCTGTTTTACGGAGGGATGGGACATAAAAAGTTACGACCAGAGAGTTTTATGGAGAACCTGTAGCTCCGTGGAAGGAACTGCAGCGCTCTCAGTCAGCTCAGTGCTTTATTGAAAACAAATGTCACTCTGATCTACGATTCGCCGAACTGGAGCTGGAAGGAATTTGGGAATTGCTGTCTGCTGTAACAGCGTCACCCTTTCATTTCTGGGGGTTTTCAAGAGCTCCAACACCTAGCACTGCAGCTCTGTGGTTTTGACCCCCTGGTAAAACAGCAGGAGACCTCTGACTTACAGCAAATTAGATGTTATTGCACTTAGTGACAACATCAATTATTTCAATTCCACCACACAGAGACTGTTCTGCTCCAGGGACACATTCTAAGCACCTTAATAGACACAAGCAGACAGATGGGCCCTCACCTGACACATCCTCCTCAGCCTTTTTAAAAACAATTATTATTATAAGGCAATGATTACAGATTATAAAAGCCTGGATAAATATTTACAATGAAAAAAAAAAGAGCAAGGGAATAAATAAACATGAAATAGAAATCGCAGATCCCACAGAAAAGGTAAAAATTATTATATTTTTTTAAAACACAGAAAATATTTGGGAGATCTGATTTTGAAGTGACATAGGACCAAAAACATTAAACTGTGCCAAAACAGGCTAAAGGTATTGCCTCCATATCAAAACCAGACAACAGACACATGAGTAAGATCCAATCAGCCCAACAATCCCAAATTCCCTCTTCCCCTCTTCTACAGCACGGAATTACTGCACAACATAAACCTGGAAAAATACAAGGAAAACGATGTGTGGTGCAAGAAAAAATATGTTCAAACATTCCACCAAATTCAACTCTGCTTGGAAGCTGACAACAAAGTTCAACAAAAACCTATAAATCCAGCAGGCTGTTCCATCTTTAAACTTGTCTTTTCAGCCCCAATTTCATCAGATCAGACAGAAATGTTTCACTATGGCAAACTCATAGGGCCATATTGCCACTTTGATACACTAAACAGACAGAACATTATGCAATTTGCCAAACTTTCCTCTCCATCCCAGGCATATTTTTAGCTCTGACTGTGTTGGCTCTGATAAAATGAATGATTCTAGTGAATGGCGCAGGAACAGTCACAATATGGAATGTTAAAGCACAAACACCTCCCACAAAAACTTCTGGATATAAATACACTTAATATCTCAATTACCTTCCGCTTGACTTAGTGAAAAACGCTAAGCAAGCTGCTGGAAACAAATAAAAAAAAACAAGTGGGAAAGGAGAGGCTGCTGTGGGGTGTCTGGGAGGATTCACAGCCCGGGATCCACCCCCGGGGCAGAGCCCAGCACTGGCAGCTCCTACTCACTCGTTAATGATCAGGTCTGGAGCAAAGCACAGCAGGTTGCCATTGGACTGCTTGTAGGACCTCCAGCCTAAAGCAAAAGCCATCAGGAACATCCAGGAGTACTGCAGAAGGGTCATTTGGTCATCCAGGTGCAAATTTCGGAAACCTGGAGGAATAAAAATTGAGGGGGGACGGTGTCAGTAGCAGAAAAGCAACAAAGGACAGAAGAGTGGCGTGGCTTGGGAAAGGAGCAGGGTTATGAGCAGCACAATGCTGAGTTATCTGCACAGGTACTACAGGGAGTAAAAGGGATGTAACATTAAAGAATCACAGTGCATATGTATGTGGTTATCTGGGACTGATGGTCAGTCAGATACATCACAAAAGGCAACAATTACAGTTCACATACACTGTAATTCACTGGGCTGCCTTCCAAAAATAACAGGCTTAGCTCCTTTTCACAAGAGCAGTCTGCTAGACAATAAATGATTTAATATCAAATTTTGTTCTTACTCAACAACATTTGCACACTGAACCTACACAGTAAGTGGTGCATTAGTTACCAGCATCAACTGCTTCTAATCTCAAATGCAGCACGATCAGAGCCAACTGAACAGGGAGGAAATGAGTAAAACCTGACAATTGGTCCCTCAAAGAGTCTGAAAATGCCACCAGCTCTGGATTTGCAGCACCAGCTCCTATCAGATGCAGCCTACACTTACCAAGAAACCACTGTGCCATACGGAGCCATTATTAGAGCCTGAATACAAGCTGATTTTATCTATTTTTATTAAGCATCTGACATCTAAAGAGCTCATAACATCTAAAGAGCTGCTTCCTGAAGCTGTGCCAACAGACAGAGCCAGTGGATGAACGTGTAACAAACTTGGTGGGTCTAAACACAGCCCCTGCCTTTGGAGTCACCAGGAATGACCAGCCTTGAAGACACAAAGAAAGGGTTTCAAAGTGACTCCAGTCTTTTTTGGGTCAAACCTTGAAATCTGTGCTCAAACCCTCCCCAGGAAAAGATTATTTTGAAATCCCAACTAAAGGGTTTGGCAAGGAATGCTGGCGTGCTGTCAGCATGGCTGATGGGCTACAACCAGGAGCAGGATATACAAATTAAACACTCATGAGGAACCACCTCAGCAAACAAAAGAAAGGAGATAAAAATGATAAGAACAGTTGCTATTAATGTGGCCATTAAAGACAAGATTGGCATTTTCATTGAGAGCATAAGCTCTAACCTGGAGGGTTTGGCTAATTACAAGAACTGCTCAGCAGAAATGATGAACAGAGAAGTGTTTTATAAAATGGAATCTAAATCTGGATCTGGGAACACCAGATGGTCTCCCAAAAACCTGTCCCAGAAGGAAGTGTGTGCATGTGAGCCTCTCCTAGAGCAGGCTGAGCAAATTCAGCACAAGTGCCCAGTGCAAACAGCCCTGACACGGAATGCCAGGATCACTGAGCCTGGAAAAGTCCCCCAGGATCACCGAGCCCAACCTGCCCCACCTTGTCAGCCAGACCCCACACAAATCTCTCCAGTCACATCTCTGCTGGACATTGGAGTATTTGAGCTTTCCAGCCTTTCTTTCCCACTGTTAATTTATTTCCCCTGCTCAAAGAGACACAGTTATGACTCATAAATCTCATTATCGGGCTTTTTTCTTTCTTCTTTTTTTTGGCAGACCTGTTCTGTGATGTTATTTTTGGGCCACCTATGCGTCATGGAGGTGTTTTTGCCAGGGTTTTTGAGAACAGGTAGTGAACAGCACTGACCAGGGAGAGAGGGAGATAAACACTGGGCTTTGTTCTGTAGGAACAAACATCTCCAGCTCCCCTTGGCCCTGGCCTCTCCAAGACAGATGCCACGTGTCACGTCCAAGGCTGAGATCTGACATCATTCCTCGCATTTCTCACTGAGCCTTTAGGTGGGAGCCAAAATAGCAGCAAACCTCCCTCTCTGCCCAGGTAAGAGTCAGTTTGAACAGAGCTGGAGAGAAAATAACATTTTGACTTCCGCCACAGAGCTGGACAGTGAGGGGGAGTCAGGAAAGTTCCAGCCATGAACGCAGACCCAATGAGCCAGCACATTGGTTGGGCTGCACAAGTCAAGAGAACCTCATTGCTAAAAATATTCAAGAAATAATTGTTTACTGTCCAGCAGCTGTGGCTGCCCCTGGATCCCTGGCAGTGCCCAAGGCCGGGTTGGACATTGGGGCTTGGAGCAGCCTGGGACAGTGGAAGGTGTCCCTGCCCATGGCAGAGGTGGCACTGGGTGGGCTTTAGGGTCCCTTCCAGCCCAAACCATTTTGGCATTCTGTGACTCTGAGGTGGACACAGAGCTAATACAAACAGTTCTCTGTAATACTTTTACAACCAATACCCATTTTAATAAGAATTTTAATATTTAGTGGTCAAAGTGTTCAAGTAAAACGACCAAAATGTGGTAAATAAATGTTTGCATCTGCAATTTTTTCTGTTTTTCTGCTCTGGAAGCACCTGAGCCACGAACAAGCCCCGCTATTACCAACACTTCATCTGTACAGCTTTGAAAGGAAAACAAAGGCAGATTTAGCTTCAACAGGAACCTAAGGAGACAATGCATTTGTTTGCAATTAATTTTCAAGTAACAAAAAGATCACGAATTTAAGGCCAGCTCCTTACAGGAGGTAACAGGCAGCTTTCCCTGCGTCTGCGCATTACCTGGGATCGCCTTTGCCCACTTGACTGCAGCGACCACCTGGCGGCCGCCCAGCATGTTGAGGGTGGAGAGGATCCTCCAGCTGGAGTCGGGCAGGGAGCTGTCGTAGCCCGAGTAGAGCACCTCGGGCTCGATGACCTCGAGCAGGGACACCAGGGTGGGCGTCAGCTGCGGCAGCGACGCGGGCACGATGCTCTTGTTGCCGGCCGCGTCCGGCGCCTCGCGCGCGCCCGCCGCGCCGCCCTGCTGCAGCCCCTTGATCTTCTTCTTGGTCTTGCGGGCTGCAAAGGGTGGGGAAAGCCACAGGTGAGGGCACGGAAACGGGATAAACACGGAGATAAACGCGGCAGAGGGAAGGCCCAGCCGGCAGCAGGGCAGCGAAACCTGCGCCGGGTTTGTTTGTGGAGTCGGGAGTTTGGCGTTCGTTCCGAGCAAACTTCCAGCGAAAGGAGCATTTTACACTTTAATAAAAGTCACATTTATGCCAATGCTTCAAAGTGTTCAGTGATGTTTGCAGGTACCTTACAAGGCTGAACCTAAAATACAAGGCTCAATCCCACTACTGGAAATATCCGCGGGCCTGCACACTTTAAAAGTTCCTTTAAATACCAAGCATATAAACTAGGCAAAAGAAAGGAAAAAAAATATATTTAATGGGTAAGAAGTTACTGGATCTCCCACGCCAGGGAAAACAGGGTTTTTTTTGAAATGCTAGGCAGGAGGAGCTTTTTCTCTTGCCAGCTCTCTTGCATATAAATCACTGCTGCGTAATTAAACCATAAAACTCATTTGCCAAAAAAATAAAACATCACACAGAGATGTTAACTGTAAACTACAAAAAGTTGGAGCAACAATTTTATTAGCATCTTGTCCCTAATGGAGTCTCCTGCTTGGCTCTGGCTCTCCTGGATGCCGGCGGCCACACAAAACTCTGTTTAACGCCGACCAAAGGAGCCCCACTCCTTCCCTGGCTGCCTCAGTCAATTAACTGATTTCTGCTCTGGAACTTCCCAGATCAATCTGTAGCCCGTGAAAGCATCACATAACGTGGTCGTGCATTCCATGCTCCTCCTGACCTGTTGAGGATCCCTGAGCACCCAAACTGCACCAACCCCACAGTGCCAGGACACAAAACCCCTCCTGGACCCGCCTCTCCCTCTGGCTGCAACTGCGCCTTTGGAAAACAACTGCCAAAGACAAGGAATCCTCTACAGACCTTGTATAAACTGCATTTTCCCCACGTTTTGCAGACTGGCCACATGTGCCAAGCCTTCCATGAGGGAATAGCAACAGTTGTTTCCTTGGAGCAACGAGCTTCTTGTTATTCTCATCTCAATTTTGAAATGGCTGCTTCAAAATCCTTTCATATTCTGGCATTTTTCTGCCCCATTATCCGTGTTCTGAAGAGCAAATGAACTGCTTTGACTTAAATTTAGAAGCACATGCCTTCAGCTTCCTGCAGACACCTGGATGGAGTATTTCCAGCCCAGAAAGCCTGATAAAATTATAATCAAAATAAACAGATCTGATAAGACAATTATGTAAGAATTTTTATTAGGCTGTTACCAGTCCTGACTTAGATATATAGCTGTACCTCACAAAAAAAGAAAAAAAAAAGGGTTGAGATAACGCATTTCTTTGCAATTAATTTTTAAATAATAAAAAGACCAGTAATTTACAGCCAGATCCTTAAGGCACGTTACAGGAGATCACCCCCAGAGATAAACTCAGCACGGAGAGAAAAGCATCCAAGATTTTCTGTTCCAAACAAACAAAAACCCCCCAAGCCCCAACCTCCTGCAGTCTGGCATCCACCAGGCTGCAGGGGCTTCCTCCTCCCTGCCTGGGGGCAGATGGCCCCAGCACCTGAGCCAGGTGGGAGAGGGACCTGCCACCACCCCCACGGGCACCAGGCACCGCCCTCCCAAACTGGCAGCCAGGACCAGCCCACTGCAGGCACAGCAGGGCAAACAATTAGAAAGAACTGAAGATTCCTCAAAAAAATCGAAATAAATTCCAAGTGAAGACTGCAGAAAAAACTAATTAATTGCCAAGTTTAACTGTAAAATGCGGTATGAAAAGCCAAAAAATTTACGTGAGCCTCTTTCTACAGGCATAAAACCTAACAATAAATCTTTTCTTCCAGCACATCACAAAGAGAAAGGGTGCCAAGGAACACCAATTAACGGTGGGAGCGGAAATGAGAACTCAAGGAAATAAAGGCTGGAGAACAAAATATCATCATTGTGCTGTGTAAATCTCTGGTACCTGCAGCTTGATAGTTTGATGTTTTTCCAGTCCCCTACGCCCCAAAAAACTTGCAATAGAAAAAAGAAAGTTCCAGAAAAGGATGCTACGCAGGGCCAAAGGGATGACTGATGGACTTGAGGTCTTTTCCAACCTTAATGATTTTATGGTAAAAAAGACTAATAGGAAATTATCAAATGACTATAAAGGGCCACTTTTAACTCAGGACAAGAACAGGCCAATTAAAATATTGCACGATAGAACGAATGAATCAATTCATTAATTTAAAAATAAATTAGTTTTGTACATAACAGTGAAATGCACTGTAGGTACTGGAAACTGAGAGATGACCAAAGCTGTAGAAAGTCCAGCAAGACATCAGGTGAGTGCAAAGGGTCCAAGGACTGATGGCTGGATACTGGGATCACTTCTGGCCACCCACTGGTTTGCTCTAACCATTCTTTATGCACTGAGGATGCAGCTAGGGACTTTTTTTTCCAAAAGAAATTACTGTCTAAAAAACATGCAAATTTAATTCTCTTTTAAACAACAGTTATTCCTGAACTGTGACCCTAAAATAGGCAAGATAAAAGAAACTGGATTTTAGTCTCTTCTGCACTTTATGCTGCCTCCCAGTTTGCTTTTCTGCATGACCACTTCTCCATCTGTTCAGAGCTGTCCCAAAAATCCTTGTTTTCAGGGTGTTTTTCACCCTTTCACACTACCTGGGTTCTTCCATTTTGTGCTGCTGAGT
Organism: Cyanoderma ruficeps; assembly: GCA_008694505.1. Lineage (NCBI taxonomy): Eukaryota > Metazoa > Chordata > Aves > Passeriformes > Timaliidae > Cyanoderma > Cyanoderma ruficeps. The sequence goes on from VZDJ01000219.1 coordinate 14,845,389, forward strand.
TTCTAGATTCCTTTTCCCTCTCAGCCATAAAAGCTTCCCTCTCCCCACCTTCTCCAACAACTATATATAACAAAATCCATCCTCCAGAACCTCACTATTCTCTAGGATTCTCTGTGCCAAAACCCAGACCAACCAGGCTGGAAGGGCTCCAACCTCCGTGTGGAGAAGTGACAAGAGCCTGACGTCACCCCCCTGCATTTTGTGTGCCGCAGGAAGGGCCAGGCTGCACAGGCCATGGGGACACCTGGGCTGGGGAGGGTGGTGCTGGCTGAGCTCTGAGGACCTCCCCAACCCAAAACTTTCCACAATTCTCCGACTCCATGTCCTGGAGCCACAGACAGCAATGCTGGTGGCCACTGAAATTGATGCAGGGGGGAAAAGCTTACAATGGGAGCACTAAACCTGACATTCCTTACTGTGAGAGCACTTTTTCCCACAGACAAATATACCAATATCACAGATGTATTTCGAAAACTGCTGTGAAGAGAAGAAACAGAAATCAACCTTAATTAAAATGCATTCTTTTCCACCTCAAACCCAAACCTGTGGGGTTTGGCATTATTTAAGCTGCCTTTAGGCTCTGCTGTCATGTGTCCTTGCTCCCAGCCACACTGGCAGGGCAGTGACCTGTCCTCATGGACACCAGCAGTAGGCCAGAGGCTTGTCCTGCTCTGACCTCTGAAGGATGAGGTCCAGCCCACTGGGAGTGTCCAAAACCCAAACCCAGCTCCTGTGGGACACTCACTGACCATCCATGTCCTGCAGGGATTTATTACAGAACCCATTGCTGTAGGCTTTGGCTGCAGCCTCCCCTCCTGCACACAGACCATGACAACAGCTCCACAAATGGAGCAGCGTCCCTGAGGAGGGGATGTGCCTGGAAGGGTCCAGCCCCCTGCAGCCCAGGAAACTGCTGCCGTGTGCTGAGGGAGGCTGGGGGCAGAGGAGGAAGGACGTGCTAACACAGCCTGTGCCTCATTGATCTCTTTAACTTATCACTTACACCTCACCAAGGATATTATCACTGACTGAAATGAAATTCTGTTCATCCTTGGAGCTGACAAATACATCTTTGACATTTTTATTTTATCTGACAATTTTGATTATACAAGTATCACCAGGATAACTGCACTAGTAAGTGCTGTGTTAATCTCTGCTGCTCAGGGAAAAATAGCAAACATAAAATGAAGCTGACACTAATAAAAGTGTTTTATGCTCCGGTTGATGTGGCCTTCAGATCCTCACGAGTCATTCAGGACTCAGCAGAGAACAACGATGTGGTGGTATGTTAAATTTAACATACAACATTTTCTAGAGAAATTTTAACAGATATTTAAGAATTATCCACAGCATGGACAAAAGTACTTCAATTCTCTTCAGCTGGAAGACGCAATCCCCACTCCCATCCCCGTCCTTCACGGTCTCAGCGTCAGGTCACTCAGCCAGCACAGCCTCCTACAGCTGTTACACCTCCCTCCAGGTGTTCCCCAGGAGTTCTGCTGTCCCACATTCCACAAAACAGCCACGAGGCGTTTGTGCTGAGAGGAATGAGAAACAAATAACCCTTGTTTGTTTGCTAACCCTTGTTTGTGTGCGTGACACGCTCGTGCTGACCAGAGACAGCAGGTGAGCACAGACAGGAGAAGTCTGGGCACAAACCCTGCTGCCTCTGGTTACACGGCCCAGGAGATGCAGCACAGGTGCCCCAGCAGCTGCCCCTGGCCAGGGGCTGGGTGTGTGTGTGTGTTACCTTCCAGGTTCATGCCCGCCTGCAGACACTTGCGGTAGCGGCACGCGGGGCAGTTCTTCCTGCGGATCTTGTCGATGATGCAGTCGTTCCTGCCGGCACACAGGTAATTGTGCTGCCCTGGGACAAACAGACACACAGACAGCCATCAGCTCCCCGGGTGGAGACCCCCGCTCACCCATCCCTTCGGTGACAGTAAGGACCACAGAAAACCTTCGCCTGCTGCACTGTGTGTCTTGCAAGAGCATCTGCATCCACCTGACTTCATGTATCCAAACCTATTTCTCATATTTAGACCTCAAAGCCAATGCATTTAGGTAGAAATATTATTTTCTATTTGGTAACTTCTATTTTTAAAGCTATTTCCCCTTGCGTTTACCAAAGCCACCTTCCACAGCACGTTTCCCATTTCTCTAAATAGTTTGACAAGAGACATAAATAATGTGCACAAACACAATCTGAGAAAACACTTGTAAACATTTCTACAGAGCACAGACACAGCTTCATCAGCTGGACAGTCATGAAACCCTCCCGTAACTTACAGCCTGACCCCCACAAACCTAACTGTCTGATATTTTTATGGATTCACAGACTCAGAACAAAACTGGCCCTGAAAACATGACAAGCTGAAGTACATAAATTAAAATAACTGTATTTCTTAGCTGTTTAGAGCAGGGCAACAGAAGTATCTATTCTTAATTATATGAGTTATGTGTATGAATGTCTGACTGTAACTTATTTTGGGAAAGGTATTACCAAAGAACAGACCCTTCTCCCAGACAGGCCTCAAGGAGCATGTTTTTCCAGAGGGCAGAAAGCTGCAGCCTGGGCTTTTACACTGTATTGCAAAGTACTGACAGTACAATATCGTGAGAAACAAATAGATTTTCCAAAACTGAGTTATTAACAACAGAGTCCAAGAGTTCTCTCACAGGAGAACAGCTTGGAGAAGGAATTTCTTACAAGTCAGCTGTGAAAATTATGGGCATGCAGAGTTCATTCCTATGGCTTCGGCCAAACTTCTCCCGTGAAGTGTCTCAAGCTGATATTCCAAGGAATGTTTTTCTGAATGACCCTCCCACCTCTTCCACTTGGGGAAGAGGAACTTTCCTGACCCCTGTGCCAGCTTTGTGTTTAATTAACTCAGACAACAGATCCTCGACTCACCATTCTGGTTGCCATTAGCACCCTAACACGTGGGGACACGCAGGGAACATGAACTGGTGCCCACGTGCCAGCTCTGCAGTGGAGCAGAGACAACAGCTCCATGTCCCTCCACGCTGGTTGATGAGACCACAGTTTCACACATCGATGCACACACTTCAGGTGAGGACTCTCCTGAGCTGCTCCATTTTATTCCTAACAAAGAGCCTCCTCTCCACCAATGCTTGGTTTCTTGTATTTACTGCTCACCTATTCTTGCCTTTCCTAGGACCAAGCTACACTATTTCTTTGTGTTACTTTATATCAAAGCCCTCTTGCCACATGACCATTCTGGGGGAAAATGAAGGGAAGTTGGTGCTCCACGTCCTCCTGCTGCCCAGGGATGTGCCGGCAGCCAAAGGAACGCACTTTGGCTGCTCAAACCCAGATACTCCACAAGTACTCCAGTAAAAACCAGGAGTGAACCAATGCAGTGTTTCCAGGGGGACCTGGGGCACACAGGGACATTTTTCAGGGGCTGGCCAATCTCATCGCCATCCCCACAGCCCCCACTGGCGCTGGGGCTCTGAGCACTGTGACACCAACAGCTCTGTGCCCATTTGAGCACAGCAGCCTAGAAAAGGGTTGGGAATTGCAGAGAAAGGACTTTGGAAGATGGAATGAAAGCTGCTGACGAACAAGGGCCATGTGGAGCAGAGCAGGAGGGAGAGGCGCTGGGGAGTCTGCAGGGAGGGAGGTGTGAGGAGCTCAGCGGAGGTGGGGAGGAGCAGAGAGGATCCAGGTTGATACACTGGGTGAAGTGCTGGGAGCTGAGCAGGGCTGGGGCTGGAGAAACTCAGTCACGAGGGCCCTGAACACCCTGAAATCAGAACTAGAAAAAGCCATCTCTGGCCAGCCTGGGCTCCTGAAGGAAGGCCTGTCTGCCTGAAGAACTGCACAGCTGCTGTCCCACCTTCACCTTTCCTCTTCTCCTCTGGTTCTACTCTTTGCTGAAAAAATGGACTTTATATTGGCTTTCTAGACACTGACACTTCCAGTTTCTGTGACTATTTCTGCCACAGTACACAGGCCTGGAGGCAAAGGTGGAAAAAAGGGCTTTGGCTGAAGGCCGGGTAACGAGTGTGCAGAGTCAGCTTGATCTGAACACTAACAGGTGCCTGGCAGCCACTAATAAAAAGGATATTGCAGAAACAAATTCCTTTTACATGTGTTCCCAATAAGAAAAATGTCTATAAAAGACAAAACCAAATTATTTGTTCCTTAACGTGAGGACTAGGACTAATGGATCCTGGAAGTGGTCCTGCAAACATCCATGTCACCTAATGGAAGGGCTTAGGGTGCTCAAGCCTTGGAGCCATGGCCCAGCTGACACGGTGATCAGTCAACAGCTGGACTTGCTGATCTTAGAGGTCTTTTCCAGCCTTAATGATTCTGGGATTCTGTGAAACGTGGGATAATTTGTGGCACCATCAAAATGGAAGCAGAGGTGAGTCTTGAGGAACTGACTGCCACAAGCCACCTTACATTTTCAGCATCAAGACAGCTGATTTATTTTGTAAAAAATAAATGGTGTGTCAAAACCAAAAGGAACCACTGGGGTGATTCCTTCCTGTATCAATACTTTTGTGATTTATTTAAGCTTGAGAACAGGCAAACCCATGGCTGTGGCACACGTCCAGCTGCCTTATGAACTGTCTTCTGAGGGATCTCTGGTGACCATGTTTTCATCAAAGCTACAGATGATTATCTGCTTTGCACTTGAACTGACACTGCCTTGCTCTACTTCAGCTCCCACAGAACCAGCACCCCTTTGTGACCAGCAGAAACCACAACATGAACTTGACTCTCCTGATCCCTCTGAGAGGCTCTGCCCTTTCACAGAGCTCCCCAAGGCACCTGAGGCGGCAGGAATTGGGGGAAAGTGCTGCTTCTGAGGACTGAATGGTGCCTTGTCTTTGTCAAACAGCCCTCCCTCTCCTCCAGTGACCCCAACTTGCAGGAATGTCAGCAGAAAGAGCCTGGTTCAGACAGGGCTGCATGAGGAAGGCACAAGACAGGAAACCCTGAGGGCCTGAACTAAGAACAATGTTCTTCAGACCTGAGGAGTCACCATCCTCCCAGAAACACTGGGAATATGCTCCAGTTCTTCTGCATGTGATACTGAACCAGAGTCACATCTTGAGGTAAAACCCAGTCCCTTACAAAATGGCTACTTGATGCACACAAAAATCACAGTGTCCTTATTCACATTAGTTTTCCATCATCTCTGTTTTCCAGAAGGATTTTTCTCTAATCACAACTAGAGAGAAATCTCAGTGATCCAATCCCACACACGTCCCTGGTACCCAGTGTCCCTGCAAATCACACCCAGGGACATGGATGCAATTCAACCAACATTGTTTACATGAAGAACTGTAAAACTACAATAACCTCACACACAACAGATTTACTGACTTCCATGTAAGTTTTCTACACAAACCAACTAACCTTAAATTGAAAAATCACAAACTTTACAAATCTATTGCACCAAGACAAATATCTGTATAAAAATGGGACGAATAAACAAAAACAACAGTGAAAGAAAATGAAAGAGACAAAAGCCAAGACAACAATCAATTCTTTTACACAGAGTGAATGGGAGCATTTTATCAATGTGAATGGAATGCACACTTTGGATAATGCACCATTATCAATGTGATTTACTATGACAAGATCAGTGATCTAATGGATGGGATGTTCAGCAGGATTCTAGCAAAACCATGGATGCTGGGTATGAAAACGGATGATATGCACGGGGGTTTTATGTTTATAAGCAGGTCCTACCTTCCACTGCCCTTTTGAAGAACACTTTGCAGCTGCCACACGTCAGGACACCGTAGTGGCACCCGGAGGCCTCGTCAGAGCACACCAGGCAGAGCTTGGGAGGTGGTCCCGTGGTTGCTGAGGTTGTGGATGGAGAAGAGCTTACATCTGATCTCATTCCAGGGCTGAAACAAAGCAGAAAAATGCCTTTAGCTGGGACAGAGGTGAACACAGGGATCGTACCTGCCAGGAAGGGTTTGTCCCTACCTACCCTCAGTGCACACAGGGCACACCAGAAACAGTTAAACAAGGACCTCTGTCAGACCCAAGGAAAGCTGTATGGATTTTTCATGGCCTATTTGGCTGCATCAAGATTCCTTCTCTTACACGTTTCTGAAGCCAAGTTTCTTGCACAATTATCCCAGCCTTTAAGATTGACTCTTAAAACACGTTCTTACTCCACACTGTTTCCATTACTGCCACATTCCCTGCAGTCTGCACAAGGGCTCCCTTCCCAGCACCACCACTGGCTTTTCTGCTGGGATACTGTTATGCAAGAAGCTGTGCAAATTGGGCCATACACTAACAAATATTCACAGTTACAAGTGATCATTTCACCCCAGTGGTTTAGGAGAAGAGTGAGAAATATTCCTCATTTCAGGATCTGAATGTAAACACCCAGCCCAGCTACAAACGAAGGGTTGCATTGTTAAGAAAAAAAACCAAATCCCTCTGAGAACAACAATCCATCGTAATACCTTGGAGCTGCTTCTCCTAATCCTCGGGACTGACCCAGCAGTGCTGGGCCAGAGCTCAGGAGCTGATCCTACAGAGCTGCAGCCCCAACCACAGCACTGCCCCACAGCCCTGGAAAGGCCCAGCTTGTTGAGCTCATCCACCTCCACATGAGGAAGAACTTCCTTCCATGGTGGGTGGCAGAGACTGCAACAGCTGCCCATGAGGTCACAGTCTCCCTCTCTGGAAACATCCCAAACTCACCTGGACACGTTCCCGTGTCCCCTGCTCTGGGTGACCTTGCCTTGGCAGGGGGTTGGACTGGATCATCTCCAGAGGTCCCTTCCAACCCCAGCTATTCCGTGATTTCCAAATGAATTTGAAACTCCTAAAACACGATTTCTACACTGCCTGCTTCACTTGAAACTGATTTTCACAGAAAATCCTGTTCACCAGGGTTCCAGCCACTCTCCAGATGAAGCTCGAAAAATGACACTTTTATTTAAGGTTTTGGTGCCTCTCCTTGGAAACTCTCCAGACCATCCACGTTCCCTGATGTGGGCTTAACATTTGTATGTGGGACGGCTTTTGCATGGAAAATTCCTTTTCCTCTCTTCAAGGAAGTCCGACCAGATTTGGTCACACATTTAAAAAAACCCACAGCTCCAGCACGCTCACGCAAACCTTAAAATTCCATCCCAAACTGACACTCCAACACCTGGGAGCTCTGCTTTTGCACAGGTCCGTATGTCCCATCCCCAGAGAGCACCTGAGAAATGGCCCATCCAACGATTCAAAGGACTTGCCCACCGTGTTTGTTCTTTCCTGTAGGGATTGAGGCGATCAAAAGACAAGGAGCAGGATCCTCCCACTCAAATACAGAAGGATCTAAGTCAAACCAGAATAAACGTGCCAATGAAGTTCTCACTTTTACAAAAATGGAATCAGAAGGCAGAGAGAAGTGAAAATTACTTGCGTTGGGGGGAAAAAATGAGACACCACAGGCAGGCAAAAACCTGAAGGGATGTGGAGACCCCCCAGACCAGTGTCTGAGCTGGGGAGACGCTGAGCTGTGTCTCAGAGCAGAGGAGAAAACACCAGACAGGAACACAGCAACAGCCTCAACACGCTGGAAGAGCAGTGGGAAGAGGACAGCAGAGTAAGACCAGAACAAGGGTGGTGCAAAGCCCTCAGCAGGAAAGGCTGGCAGCAGGAACGGAGGAGAGTGAGTCAAACTTGAGGAAAAAGGGAAGAAAAAGGCCCCTCTTTCCCCAAAGGGAAGAATGCTTCTCTCCAGAACTTGGAGAAGAACTCAAATCTGTCACATCGCTCCTCTGTGTTCAGCAAGTATCCGCGGAATGCTGCAGCACGTCTCCTCCAGGGCTCTGCCACGAGGCTGCCAGCCCCCACAACGTGTCTGTCAGCTGCAGCAGCGCTCACTCCCGGCCTGCAGCCCTGCTCCCCAGCCACGGCACGGCTGCTCCAAATGATCTGTCTGGTTTTTGAAGAGCAGCGAGCTTTAATAAACCCCTCTGGTTGCACAAGCCAGCCCTCAGCATCCAAGCCGTGGCAGAATGTAATTCAAGCCAGTCCCACCTATTTGATGTCCGCAGGAACACACATCTTTAATTACAGGCTCATCTTGCTTTGTGCTCAGCAGGCCTGCCTTCCTCAAGTGCACAGACCTCTAGGAACAGCTCTGGGAGGGTGCAGGGGCACTCGGGGCCGGCTGTGGGGCTGCAGGAGCACACACCTCACGGGGAAGGAAGCTGAGGATTCACGGCTATTTCTGCCGGGCTGCCTCCGGCCAGCTCTGCTGCTCCATGGACATTTCTGAAGGAGCCCAGAGACCAGAGCACAGCCTCAGGCTTGAAAGGCGTCCTTGGTTCTTTGCTCTCTCACAGGTTTCCTGTCTAATCATCAGACAAGCAATTTTGACACAAAGCTTTGCTTCCTTTCATGTGATACACATATTACTTTCTTCTTCTGTTTTTTTTTTTTTCTTCTCTCCCCGGCTTACTGATACATTTGGAGGAAGAAATTTGTTTCTCTACTTTTACACTGTCATATGGAAAAAAACCTGATTAAAAAACCCAACACTTACCTCAAAACCAAGCAACACCCCTTCTACAAGCAGCAATCATCGTCTGGCTACTCTAAGATGCCTTATTTTCTCTAAAGGTTCAGGCCCAGTAGCTCCTTTTCTAAGACTAAACATCTCAGATTAAACACTGAAGTACAGGCTGGGGGCTATAAGTTTAAACAAGGAATATAGAACTTGGGAACTTTGCTTCATTAAAATTATTAAAACCAGAAAAAGATGGAAACATCTTTCTATGTATAATTTTGAAGACAGCTAATTTAGATACAAAAATAAAACTCTTTATACCTCTCACAGTTCTGACAAAAGCATTTTTAAGGAAACATTCATCAGCTGTCAGGGAAACCATGACAGTGCCAAACATATTCCACTGAAACTTTTCAGTCACCTTTAATTTTTAAACAGGGCTCATTTTCTGTACCAGCACCACCGAAAATGTAATATGAGAAAGAAAACAGATGATATGACTTCGAAAACTAAAAATAAATGATTACATTGATTAATAAAGCAGTAGCCAGCAATCTAATCCGGGCTGCAGGCATATCTTCCCAGCCTGGCTGTATCAGATAAGGGCAATATTTACTAACCGTGTGGAGAGCTGCCAGACAGCCCTGCTTGTAAAACACCACCAGGAGGGATTGCAGGGCAGCAGGGCTCCTGCAGGAGCCACAGCTAACCTGGCTGACATTTAAAATAAATCTCTCATCTATAAAGTTATATGCAGTAAAAGGCAAATGACCACTTCCTAAGGAAGAGGTAAGGCAGGGAAATTATACTCTGAGATAATATAATAGTAGAATACCTTCTGGTATTTACAGAAATTGCTTTCAACTCAACAAAACCCTAATAAACCATGAGTCTTATCTAGATAAAAGAAAAAAATCAAGCAGCATAGAATGAGAGAGGGAAAAATCACCCAAGTTTCAGGTTTTCATCTGCAAAAACCTTGACTGAATTTCATTTTGGGAGACAAGGTATTGGTAGGGGTACTAAACTTGGTACATTCTCATGTAGTTTTCAGGAACTATTCATATATAATCTGATTTTATTTATTTGCGTGGATGTGTTTATCATTTCCAGTCAAGGGGATATATGGGGGTAAAACGGGAAGCCTTAATGGAGGGGGTGAAATGGGAGACCTTAATGAAGGGGCCAAAATGCAAAGGCTTAACGAAGATGCCAGCCCAGCAATGAGCTCTGCAGAAACCAAGCTGTTTAACTAAAGCCATTCCAGCGTTAATCATTCACCAGAGACTTCAACCCCGGCTCAAGGGTCACCTGCAGCATGGCCAGGTGTGCTCATGCCTCTGGGGAGGGCTCCTGAGTCTGGGCCCTGCCGGGGGACAGGCACACCCCAGCCTGGACAGCACGGACACACAGACAGGACACACAGACAGGGACACACAGACAGGGACACACAGACGGACACACAGACAGGACACATGGACAGGACACACAGACAGGGACACACGGACAGGACACACAGACAGGACACACGGACAGGGACACACAGATGGACACACAGACAGGGACACATGGACAGGCACAGCCCCACATGCTGAACCTACCAACACTAACATATACTAGTACACTAACATAATTTAAAAAATGTATCACCCTCCTGTTACTTTGCATTATTAAATGGAAATCACAGAAGTATTGAACTTTCAAGAGTAGGTTTAGATTAGATATTGTGGAGAAATCCTTCCCTGTGAGGGTGGGCAGGCCCTGGCACAGGTTCCCAGAGCAGCTGTGGCTGCCCCTGGATCCCTGGCAGTGCCCAAGGCCAGGTTGGACATTGGGGCTTGGAGCAGCCTGGGACAGTGGAAGGTGTCCCTGCCCATGGCTGGGGTGGGACAGGATAATCCTTGAAGTCCCTCCCAACTAAAAACCATTGCATGATTCTCTGATCCTATGAAAAACAACTCTAGCGTGACAAGGACAAGGGGAACACTTCCAGGAAACAAAATTACTGACCATTGCCAGCCCACAGCCTGCACCTCTTTTCATCAGTGCATGGAAGGGAGGGTCAGCCTGGATCATGTCCTGTCCAAAGAGGAGTCCACTCCTGACACACCCAGACACCCAAACACGGCCCACCACACATCCTGGCTCTGCAGCTCAACTGAACCAACTACTGGGAACACACTCCTGAAAGCAAGTTACTCACTGGTGTAAGTGGTATCACCACACTAAGAGTAAAGAAACCATTTTCAATGTCATTGCCATCTGGGCCTCCTCCTTATCTTCCAGCAATGAGAACAATGTAAACACTAGGCTGTGGACACTGCCTGATTACATTTTTCAAATTGTTTATTTCTTCATTAACTAGAGAAACTATTAATTATTTTTATATCCTCTTAGGCAGAGAAGTAGTTTTCAGTTCAAGCAGGAAAAAAATTTAATCCAATGCTGTTGACACTAGACTTGTCACTACTATTAAAATAGAACTGCGTTTGCCAGTTGGAAATAATTCCAGAAAGGCATTTTGCTGAGAACCTGGACTATTGGTTTCTTCTGTCTCTTGAAATGTTTCCACTTCATTTTGAAGAGACTGAAAATTGCTAAGAACCCAGGTTTTCCTCCCAGGCTGCCTGAACTCTGCAGACACAGAGCCAGCCCTGCTGGCTGGGGCACAGAGCCACTGTCACAGGCACAAACCACATGGTGACAGACCCCAAGCCAAGGCGTCCTGGGGTGCTGACTTCTCACAAAGCCATAGGTCCTTCCTCCACACAACATCCTTACAGACCCACCTATTCTTCAGTTCTCTTTCCTCTTTTCTCTTTAAAATGGAGACCTGGATGGTTTTGGTAGGAGTGTTGGTCCTGATGACAAGCCTGTCCTCAATGATGCCGTAACAAATGAAAAATCTACTTTGGAGTATTTAACCAAAGCCTGCAAACAAAAGCCCCCAGCATTTCTGGTTTCCAGCTGCTCTGAGAACCAGGACGATTAACACGGTTTCCTTTATCACACACCCAGATAAACACTGTATTTAAAAACCCCCGATAAGCCAGGAAATCAGATTTTGAACTAACGGTCTCATTTCGTGCAACATGTCTATGACACGGCCAAGATAATGCCACCGTGAGGGATGTGTCACTCTGGAAGGCCACGGCCAAATTTCCTTCACTGCTGCAGCCAGAAACTCCCGGTGTGCAGTCAGAGGGGCAGGAGCTGTCCCTCCTCCCGACCCCGCCACAGTAGATGTTGCCAGGGGACTGCCAGGCTTTCCAACAGAGAAATTTAAAATACGAGAGATACCTCAAGCAGCAAAGCCTTGGGATCACCTCCCACCTGCAGAGCACACCTTCTACCATCCCTTCATACAACTAAAGCTGGCTGCAGGATTTGTGGGTTTGTACAGTCAAACAAACACTGCTGGCAAACACCAACAGCACGGAAGCAGAACAGGAATCTGCACATTCCCAACACAACACACGGAGCAAACCCACTCCGGCAGCGCCGGCTCCCCGCGGCCAGCAGCACTTCCAGCCCCCTCCAAGCCGGCACCACGGCCATTCCCAAATCCTGAGCAGATCCTGCCGAGGGGACTCCGAGCTGTCTGGAAGCACCAAGGAGCTGCTGGCAGCCCCAGAGGAGCCCTGGCCCTGCTGTGAAATGGCGCCCGCTCCCATCTTGGCATCACCGGGAGCGACGCCGGAGCGGCCGCGCTCCCGCTGGAGCCTCTCCAGAGTGTCAAGGTTTCAAGGGCACAGGCAAAGCCTTCTTGGAATGGATAAATGGTAATTGATGTTGCAGCTGCAACCTCAGCCAGAGCTCTCGGGATTTCAAATGTACTACAGACCTAAAGCATTTATGGCCAGAATATGATAATTAAATTATATGTTCTAAACTTTTATATTTATTACAGTGCTTCAGTAAAGCAGCCAAAATGTCTTACCTTCAAGGGTTGAATTCATTTCTATATGAATCTGTTTAGGCATACTTTTCCAAAGCTTTGTGCTGCTTTTTTAATTTCATTGTGCACCCTTCCTTCCCTAAATAAAGAGGCGGCAAAAAAAGAGATCCAGACAGAAGCCAGAACCTCTACACTTAAATACAAACTTTACATAAAAATATGGAATCACATTATCCTGGGCCATACAAGTTGTTTATGCTTTGCTGGATGACAAAATAGCCATTTGATCTAGCTGTATTCACAGCCTGTGGACCATCTCAACCCTGCCTTCCACACAGTTGGTCTCACGGACACGTCGCAGGCACAGGGACACGCTCAGTGCTCACCGACTGAGCTGAGCCACAACCAGGACAGCTGCAAGAACAATGCACTGTACAATCAAGTGCAAAGTCTGAACAGAATTAGAGCTGGGGGGTTTTTTTGTTTTTTTTTTCCAGTGCGTCCCAAGAAATGTCTCAGCCTGGAGAAAAGGAGGCTCAGGAGGGACCTTGTGGCTCTGCACAACTCCCTGACAGGAGGGGACAGCCAGGTGGCATTTGGCATCTGCTCACAGGGACCAGGGACAGGATGAGAGGAAATGGCCTGACACCAGGAGGAATTTCTCCATGGAAAGGGTGGAGTCCCCACCCTGGGGGTGTCTAAGGTAGGACTGGAGGTGGCACTCAGTGCTCTGGGCTGGGGGCAACGTGCGGACCAGGCACAGGTTGGACTCGATAACATTAAAAGTCTTTTCCAACTTCTGTGGATTCTGGGGCCGTGTTTCACATCTCAGCAGCCCCAGAGCTGCTTTACCTGTCTTGAAAGTAGGTTTTTAGTTTTCTGAGCCTTGCAAACTAACCAAGAGGCAGGATACTGCCCAAAAATGTATTGTCTCAACACTGACCCTTTAACACACCAATTCCATGGGCCAGCACTTGGAATTCAACAGCAGCAGAACTGGACTGAGATATTGTGAGGTCATCACAAGAGATCCATGAGCTCAGAGCAGCCACTGCATTTTGGCTCTTCCTCCACAGTCAGCATATATCAGACCTGACCCCTTATTCCAGCACACATTAATGCTGTACCAGAGGAACTGAACCTAAAATATTAAACAGGACTTGTTCCATTAATGACCTCAGCGTGAGCCGTGTCCAGTGCTCGTGTCAATCACAGGACTGCATGCAGGCTGCCAAAATGATGCTGCTAGGAAAGGAGAGAGGCATCTGGAAAGCTGATTCTAACATACATGGAAAAATATTAATGATACAAAAAGAAAGGCAGTAAAATATTAAACTAAACTGCAGTGGAATAATAGAATCCCAGGATGGTCTGAATTAGAAAGGATCTTAAAGACCCCTTGCCACAGGCAGGGACACCTTCCACTGTCCCAGGTTGCTCCAAGCCCTGTCCTTGGATATTGCCAGGGACCCAGGGGCAGCCACAGCTTTTCTGGGCACCCTGTGCCAGGGCCTCCCCACCCTCAATATCCCATCCAACCCTGCTCTCTTGGCAGTGGGAAGCCATTCCTCCTTGTCCTGTCACTCCTCGTCCAAAGTCCTTCTCCAGCTCTTCTGGAGCCCCTTTAGGCCCTGGAAGGGGTTTCAAGGTCCCTTGGAGCTGTCTCTTCTCCAGGTTGAAGAGCCTCAAAGCTGCAGTACAGTCCTTCCACAGTCAAATCATCACCAAGATAGAAATAAATTTAGACTTCTAATTAGGAAGTTTATTTCTTCTATTCTGAAAAAAACACAATAAAATCAAGACCCTCCTGCTGCCACTGGAACACCTAACAGTGGATCTGGAGTTGCATCAATGTGGACACACAGGCTTGTTCACCAGTTCATGCTTTTAGCTGCACTGCAGAACTAATTCCTGCTTCACAACAACAAAAATCAGAAGAAATATAAAGAAAGAAACTAAGTAATGTAACTGGAACACAAATAACAGAGTAGAAGCAACACCTTAACTCTGAGCAGGAAGAAGAGGAGAAGGCAAAGACGAAGAGAAGGCAAGAGAAGCAGAAAGGAATGTTTTATCCTCCACTCCTTCTCCAGCCCTTCCAGGCTGCTCAGGGGAGAGTGATGCTGAAGGAACTGAGGCTGTTGAACTCCTTGGTGCACAAAGCCTGTTTCCCTGTTTCCCACCCCTCATCCCTCAGCAGGGAGCCCTGCAGGACGGGCCCTCCCCCCGCACGGCCTTTCTCAGTGGGAGGCTCACATTTACACGTGCGGCACTTCATTATGGAATATTAACCAACATGTTGCACCCTGGGCTCTGCTTCAGTGCAAATCTATGGAGAAGAGGGACGGGGACCGGTGCCAACTTTAGGTTTTGGCCTCGGTCCATTTGGTGCAGGGCCAGGATGACTTGGTTGACTGTTGAGTCATCAGTTGGTTCAATTGACATTATTTTACATTTGACTGGTTATTGTTCTTTAAACTTTGAACAGGAGTCCAGAAGCTCAGAAAACACCAGTGGACCAAAAAGAAAGCAGCCAAAACACAGTTTAAACACGGCATGTAAGCAAGAAAAATACTCCCCCTTAAATGACATTTGCTTTTAGCAGAAACTGCTAAAGAATCAAAATCTACCTCGTGGTTTAAAACGTGTCTGTTATATTCCGTATATCTGTAGGAAGGAAAGCAAACTTTTTCCCCAAAAATAAATCAACCAGTAAATGAGAACCATATTTTTAATATATTCCTGAAATTTTGGATGGTCAATGGGCACACTGGGCATTTGCTTCAGCCATGCTCAACCTACAACTGAAAATGAAAATATTTAACCTCCAGAAGTTACTGCTTCAGTATCGTTTGACAGAAGAGATGCCCATAAACTCTACTGGTTTATTTCCGCATGGATGTGACATCAAATGAAGTCATTACATAGATAATTTGCATTTACCAACAGGAGTTCCTACTGAAGGCTCATTCCTGTCGTTTTCAAACTGTTTACTAAACTCACTGTGTCTCCACTGCAATTTCAGGTATGTGTTCAGTACGTTTTGATCCCCTGAGAGGGAAATTCAATGTTATAGCCAGCTAAAGAAATGAGCCGAGGAGGAGCTTGAGCTGGCTTTAATGAGAAGTGCAGTGGGAAGGGAGACTGGCCTCTGCTACAATAAACCCGCCAGGATGGAATCAGCTTTTGTGACGGCTTCCAAGAGCATGAAAAACAAACAAAACCCAATAAAAACATCATATCCTGGGTACTTTGCTGGAAGACAAAAATACTTGTGATGATTTTGAGATCTTAGTCACAAAGATGACGACTGCAAGCTGCTGTCAGCGCCATGGGCCCGAGCTGAGGTGCAGCTTCGACTCGTGTGGATTGTGTTCCCCATTTAGTCATAAGCACCAACGTCACTTCAAAGGGCAGAGATTCTTTTTTACCATCTTACACAGGGAACAGGAAGAAAGTGAAGTAAAGACAAGGAGCAAATTCAAAATTCCTGGTGACTTAAAAATCAGAGAGCTGCTGACGGACGAGCACGGTGATGGCTCAGGGCCCTGAGGGAGAGGGCAAGGCCTCCCCCCAAACCCCACGAAAAGCTTTTCTTTCCTGTTTTACATTGAGCTCTTGGTGCATTTTATCTTTGATATCCAGATCTGTGTGTCTATGGAACAGAGCTTAAAACTGAGAAAACCTGTTTAAAAAGCATTTCCCAAACTCTTTCAACCACTTTTACCACCCTTCAGAACACAATTTCACTTCACTTTAACTGGCCTCTGACACAGTGGAAGCAAAGAACAAATACGAAACCACTCTTCCCCACATGAACAGGAAGAAAAGCACGTCGTAGGTTTGTTTATTGACACAAACTCAGCCACAGAAACTTGTGTCATATTCTCAGAAGGCCAAGTAAGGAGTAGCACCCCAGCTACTGTACACCCTGTATGACGTATGTATTGTATGTAATTTCCAAGGCATTTTTAAGTCAACTTTATTGAATTATCCAGTAGAGTGCTGTAATTACTTTTGTCAACACTGTTAAGCAATTACAGATACAATTTCTGCTATAACATGCACACACAGTAGGTTATTACCTGCTTTTATTTCCACTTGGCAACCATGTCACACACTCAAGACTATAAAGATGCTTCACCACATCCCTCCTGCTGCCCACACCCAGCCCTTACAGGCAATTCTCACCTTGGGGGTTTGGGCTCCTTTGTGGTGTGCTTTTTTCCCCCCCATGATACTTATAGCTCTTGCCTTCTTTCTTTCTCCTGGGCTTCTGGTATTATTTTATCCACTTTCCTCTGTCCTCTCCCCTCCCTGTCAGTTGAAGGAAGCTCTATTCCTTCCTCGCTGAACCTCGCACTGTTTCCTGGCCACATTGTTCGTCTCTGCCTCTTTGTGTATTTTCTCTTCCTGAGCAGCGCTGGGAACCCCTCCCAATTAAACTCCATCTGTAAACTTCATTAATGGGCTGTTTACCTCTCTCACACAACCACCATGACAGGGACAGACAGACCCCGAGTTCTCCACACCATCCCTCTTCTCCGAGAGCATCTCCCGTGTCTCTGGGGCTGAACTTACTGCAAGTGTCCAACAGCAGCAGGTCCAGCATTCTTTCTGAAAAGTATTAAAAACTTTCCTGCTGGGAAACTCTTTTCTTTTCCTGAATTTGAATATGTCCCAACAGCTCAGATCAAGCATTTTAACTATGGTCATTACTCAAGATTTACTCAATGGAGTATATACTGCATTCACTGCTGCAGCAGGTTTTGAAGTCATCTGAAGACTCCCAGTAAGAGAGCTGTAGTATTCCTCAGGGAAAAATTACTGGACGTTAACTGAAATGTGGGAAAGGCAGAATTCACTGCATGCTGGGTTTGGAAGATGAACTCACTCTACTCAGCACCTGAAGAAATCTGGTATTTAATTCGGTTTTAAGACTATGTATTAGTCCCTAAGTCCTTACATAAGCATAATTACACAGGAGGTGAGAGAACAGGTACAGCATCAGTTTCCCACATTATTGATGAAATCAAACAATATAAAAATAGCAGAAAATGCTTTTTGAGCTGCAGCTAGGAAGGGTTTGAAAAGTATGGGTACCTGAAAAGAGCATATCAGAGACAAAAATCTGACAAAGCTAAATGCAGAGTAGGTTAGGAAAAAATGGAAGTTCATCAGCCAATTCCTTCAACCTGTCAGATGATCAGTCAATCCAACAATCCCACCTTCTAAAAATATTAACATAAAGCAAAGGAGAAATAAAAGATCCATTTCAATTGGGCAGTACTGACAAGACCTCACTGAGGTACAACTTCATTTACCTCAGTCTCAGCTTTATAATCAGCTTTTTCAGCAGCAAGTACCAGAGGAACAAACCAAAGGAGCACTGAAGCTCCCGGGGTGCAGACCCCATACAGGTGCAATCACACACACCAAACAAGCTTTTAACTCCAGAGAACAGGGGATGCTGACATGCAGAAAGCCTTAAGTCTTCAAATGAAAAGCACATGGAGGTGCTTTTATGTAAAACACAACATCCTGGTTTAAACAAGCATTTCTGTACTGCTTTAACAGCACAATAACTTCAACTGCTGCTGCATCTTTGAGAGACACTGATCCAATGGCTCAGCAAACTCCAACGCTGCGATGAGGTTCCCTCAGACAAAAGCTTTTCTACCCTTGGAAAGCTTCTCCCAGATTCGTGAGGCTTCAGAGAAACCAACCCCGAAACAAACAACCTTTAGGAAACAGCAAAGTGGTTAATCTTTCCTTATTTTTAACAGTGGTTCACAGCAAAGCAGCACGTGAGACTCCAGACACATCAGCACAGCCAGGGCTCCAAAAGCAGAGGCTGGGACCAGGCTGGCTCCCCAGCACAGTGCTCCCACCCAGGCTCTCAACAGCCCCCAGAAGCTGCAGCTACCCCAGGAGGAATTTTAAGGTGCAATCAATATGTGTATGACCAAAGCCTCGCTGTATTTCCAGGCTAAAATCTGTCTGACAATGCCTCAACTGCTCTTATGTCACTGACATGTTCTGAGAACTCCTAAACAAAGGTCAGGCAGACAAACAGGAACAAACCCAGCTCTGACTGCACACTTCACTCTGTGAGGAGAGGGCTCTGCTCACAGCCACAGATAAAGCCTTGCTGGGACAGGGATTCACCAGCCCAGGTTTGGGGCCGGGTGTGCAGCAGGGCCCAGCGGGGGGGCAGACAGGAATTCCCTGTGCTGGCCCTCCCTGGGGAGGAAGGAGCTCTTGGTTTTCTGCAGCCATCCCACTGCTCTCCCCGGAGCATCCACTTCCACGGAGTCATCCCACTGCCCCTCCCAGGAGAAAAGGAGCTCCTGGTTTTTATGGAGTCATCCCACCACACATGGGCCTTTTCCTTTCCACCCTGCCTAGAGAAGCTTCCACCACCCAATCGACTCGTGGCAAGGTAATAAAGGATCTGGCTCAGAGACAAACCAGGTTAAAAGTTAAGACAATATCTGGATCATGCAGGATGGATACAGTCATAACATTTCAGTGTCTCAATGACCACTCTGTAAAGTATAATTGAGACTATTAACAAATAAACCACCAACACAGAAAACAAAATATAAAAGAACTAAAATATCCTAGGAATAAAATACTGAAGAAAAATCTAGGGTCAATTTTGCCCCCTCCCCAATAATTTAATCTAGCTTCAGGAACCAAGAGGTTCTAATTTTAGAAGTATGGCTATAAGGAACACTTACCTGGCAATACAGAGAAACACTGAACAGCAAAGAACAATCCAAGCCTGTCTCTCCTCCCCACTGCCTCATGGAGAAAACTGAAGTATGGATAATTATGCTCTTAAATTTGAGTTTCAGCACATCTGAATTTAGATAAGATTAACCAATGCCTGAATATAAATTATCATCAAATTGACAGGAAGAAATGTCTTAAGTTTCGTATTTTTATTCGTGACACTGAACACGCCATCATTATCTACAGCTTTTCCTACCTGCAATACAGATCCTCCTCTTATCCCTACTCTGGATGTGGAACCTATAGCTGGAAAGAAAGTTTTTCTGGAAGAAAAACCCAGGAAGCGCCATGAGAGAAATACAGCAAATGATAACATGACAAGATCAGATATACCAACTTCCATTACTGCTGCTACTTCTCAGTATTTCGGAAGCTGTGGTGCTTCAAAGAGCATGGAAAAGTCACAACTCAGCCCCACATTCTCCTGCAACAATCCATAAGGAAGTACCATATCCAGGTAAAAGACTGCAGCTCCTCACCGCAGCTGGAGCTGGAGATAAGCAGGTCAGCCTTCCCAAGGAGACAATCAGAAGTNGAAAGAAAGTTCTTCAGGAAGAAAAACCCAGGAAGCGCCATGAGAGAAATACAGCAAATGATAACATGACAAGATCAGATATACCAACTTCCATTACTGCTGCTACTTCTCAGTATTTCAGAAGCTGTGGTGCTTCAAAGAGCATGGAAAAGTCACAACTCAGCCCCATATTCTCCTGCAACAATCCATAAGGAAGTACCATATCCAGGTAAAAGACTGCAGCTCCTCACCTCAGCTGGAGCTGGAGATAAGCAGGTCAGCCTTCCCAAGGAGACAATCAGAAGTGTTTCCCTGGATTGCCTATTCCTGCAACTTCAGTCACAAATCCTGCAGCATCTGGCACCTCTCCTTCAGCTTCACTTAATGGCTGACAATTAAGAGAATCTGTCTTTTCTCAGAAAATCTGTTCTGGGCTGAGAAATGTACGTGCAGAAGAGCTGAAGAACAAAGCAGCACTTCTGACTACAACCAGGGAGAGAAAATGGGCTTAAACTGCTGCACAAAGAAAAGAAAAAGAAAACATGATTCCTCCCAGCTCCTGGATCCTTCGGCCGGGGACAATGTATGGGCAGGTTTGGAAGGAGCTGCCCTGGAGGTTTGGAGTCCCATCCCTGGAGGTGACACTCAGTGCTCAGGGCTGGGGACAAGGTGGGGACTGGGCACAGTTTGGACTCCACAGTGTTGGGGGTCTTTTCCCACCTCACTCATTCTGGGATTCTGTGATCTGCGTGACCTTTTCTCAAAAACCTCAAAAGTTTCCGTCCAAATTGCCCAAGCCCCAACATCTGAGGAGCTCTTTCCCTAATTTTAATATATAGGCCAGGAAAGCAATTTAATTGGAGAATAAAAGTTTTAAATTTTGTATTTGAAAGGAAATTACCAACTAAATCACACAATTAGGCTGAGCCTCAAACCATGACCTGGTAGTGTTTTTAAGGTTTGTAAGGAAAAGTTGAAATATTTTATGGACTTTGATGAAGCAAGGACCAAATTCCACGGCTCAGTGCTAACTCCGGTGACAAATCCCAGCTCCATGATGGAGCATCTGTTCCTGGGGTGCAGCAGGTTAAGGACCAGCCCTGAGGGGAGTGCCTGTGTCTGTGTTCACCTGCACAGCCCTACATGCACAGGCAGGTATCTTCCAGATATTCCGTGTATTATGGGGATGTACCGTGTTCAGAGCACTGCAGGGACTGCACACGGCAGAGGACTCGTTACAGCCTTAACTGCAGCAGGAATGTGCTCCCAAGGCACGGAACAAACCCATGGTTACTGCTCTCCTGCTCAGTACCAGTCTCCTCCTTCCCCCAGCGAGAGCCACCCCAGAGTGTTGCAAAGTCAGAAATAACCAAATGCATTCCTCCCAGACTCACTTTTTCTGCTCGACACTTTTTAATAACACCACCAAGTAAAAAATGGTTTTATAAATATCACAGGGACTGTCATTTACAGAAAGCAAGGCCTTGAGAAGATCAGAGAAACCACCAAGTAGTCTCAATGTGATGATGGAGACGGGAAATGGACTTGATAGGCTTTAAAGTTCTCAAATGGAAAATTAATAAGGAAAAAAAACCATTCAAAATACTCAAAACCAGTTTCCACTAAGTATTATTGCTTTCAAAACCAGCCTTTAAACTCAGTCCTGAATTACAATATGAAAAGAATGTTTTCACACACTTTTTAAAGGCAAGCTCCCCCACACCTCTGGTGTGTAAAATAGGCATTTTACTTGACATTTATTGGAGGCAGCTGGAGAAGAAGGTGGCTCCTATCATCAGCCTTCACTCTCCTGCAAGCCTCCGCTCCTCTGATTTCCCAAGATAGAGAATACTGGATCTCTCCTTAGACTTTCTGCAGCCCCCCAAGAGGCTCAGGAGACACAGCCATATGTTCCAATCCCGATCTTCCCCTCGGCACTGCACCACAAGCAGGGGCGACTGCACGTGTGCCAAGGCTGCTCTGGCACCCCAAGGAGGCAAAACCAGCCCAGAAATTGCCAGAAATGCAACTGCTATTGCAAAACAGCATTACATGGACAGAGACAACAGATCAGAGGAAGACAGAAAAGTTAAGCTGGAAATAGGGGTTTGTAGAATAAGTAAATTAGCCCCAAGATCACCTGCGCTGCTGTTTCAATCCCATTGCCAAGGCACCCTCTGATTTCTTTTTGACCTCAAACTAGAGCCAAGAAGAGAGATGATATCTAAGACTGCTGTGTAAGAAACAATTACTGTGAAGGTCCCTGCAAAAGCAGATTTACTGCAACATCCAATGATGATTCCTTGTATATGTAACACTGGTGAAAGGATACCACCAAAATCACAGAATTTAAACTGGGGAAGACCTCCAAGGTCATCGATCCAACCTGTGCTCAATGCCCACCTTGTCCCCAGCCCAGAGCACTGAGTGTCACCTCCAGGGATGAGGACCCCAAACCTCCCTGGGCAGCCCCTTCCAAACCTGCCCATACATTACCCCAGGCTGAAGAACCCATGAGCTGGAGGGAATAATACACACATCGTGCTGGTATCGTGCCCTTGAAATAATCCTCCTCTGGTCAAAGAAGAGAGCCACAACCATGAGCCTCAATTCATGTGCTGAGGCTTTCCCAGCAGAAGAAATTTGTTTTGGAGTTTCTGAGCACATTTGGAGGGGAGAAGGAAAGGGATGCAGGAAAGGAAACAAATTTCCTGGCAGATCTTTAG
Source organism: Cyanoderma ruficeps (assembly GCA_008694505.1). Taxonomy (NCBI): domain Eukaryota; kingdom Metazoa; phylum Chordata; class Aves; order Passeriformes; family Timaliidae; genus Cyanoderma; species Cyanoderma ruficeps. Next base: position 14,867,841 of record VZDJ01000219.1, read on the forward strand.
TATAATAACCAGAAAAAGATCAATTACAGGCAAGCATTCAGTCTAATTATTCTCCAGCTTACGGAATAGACATTTTTAATTCCACATTACAGCAATGTGATCACTCAAATATCAGAAGTAAACTAGTCACAGGGGTGCAAAACAGCAGGGTACTGTGGCCAGGTATGTCCCAGGGTGCTTCAGGTCATGTTCTGAGCTGCCTTCCCCACCCTGGAGTTGAAAACACGCAGAAAACACCCTTGTGAAGGGGGATTTTCCAAGCAGAGGAAACTCAGCCCCAGGGACACGGCCTGTGGTCAGGGCACTGCCTCTCGAGGGCTCTGTGTGCCCCAACACCTCCCTGGGGACAGGCACAGCTGCCACAGACAATGCAGGCCTCAGCCAGGGAGAGAAAATCGGTGTGAAACTCCCCCACAAAAAAAGGGGGGAAAAAAGATGAATTTCAAGCCCAGTTACTTCCCAGGCCGGCATCGGCACGACTGCTTCTTGAGGGCTTCAGTGCAAACTCAAAAGCTTCCTCCCACACTGCCTGAGCCCCAATACCTGAGGAGCTCTCTCCCCAATTTCAATATTTAGGCCAGGAAAGCAATTTAATTGGAGAAAAAAAGTTTTATTTTTTGTATTTGAAAGGAAAGGAAATGACCAAGCAAACAGGCATTCTTCTGGGGCTGAAAGCAAGTCCCGAGCTGCCGGCTGCCAGGGCCAGCTGGCCAGCAGCCCGTGTACAGTACGTGTTTACTTGTTGTCTAACCACTGATAACTCCAGAGTGCATCCACGAATCCAAAAGAGAACCAAGTTTGCTGGTCAGAAAGGAAGGAAGAACAAAGCAGACAACAATAAAAATACCCACTGCTGATGGTTACCACACTCACTTCTGAATATATAGTGAATAAAGAACCCAGTATCGAATTAAAACTCTTATGTATCAAACTAGCAAGAGCATTTAGATACAAGCAGGAATTATATTATTATAGAGAAGTAATGCTGCTGTGTACGTGCCCCCATGTAAAACACCAGCTCTCAGGATTCCATCCTCCTGGAGCAAGCACAAGTACAGAGCACACGCAAACCCCAAGCAGACACACAACACAGATGTTTGCTTCCTTCCAAGAGCTCTCAGGTATTTAAGACTAAGTGAAAAACCCTGCTGATGGGGGCTGGCAAATACTCCAAAGCCAAGTCCTACAGGACACACAGAACACTGTCACGGTGCTTTCACTGCTCGTGACATTTGAGGTCACAGTCCTGGTGTCCAGGTGCCAGCCTCACCAGCCACGTGCCAGGGGGAGCTGGAGCCTTGGCACGGCTTTGGGTAGCGCCTCTGACCCTCACAAACAGGGAGCAGAGGCTTTTCCGAGCAGTTCCTCTCCCTCTGCAGTCATATAAAGCAGGAAGCTTTGGGCCTGAGCCCCAGGCTGAGCCCTGCCGGAGCAGCTGCTGCCAAACACCCCCGAGGCTGTTCAGCCCTGGGAGCTCCATGGATGGCAGACTCCATGGAGGGCAGACTCCATGGATGGCAGACTCCATGGAGGGCAGACTCCATGGAGGGCAGACTCCATGGAGGGCAGACTCCATGGACAGCAGACTCCATGGACAGCAGACTCCATGGAGGGCAGACTCCATGGAGGGCAGACTCCATGGACATGGACGGCAGACTCCAGGGACAAGGACGGCAGACTCCATGGAGGGCAGACTCCATGGCTGGCAGACTCCATGGAAGGCAGACTCCATGGAGGGCAGGGGCTCTGCCAGCAGCACCCCCAGGCTGGCAATCCCGGTGTTTGAGCCACACACACGCCCTGGTGCTGGCCAGCCTGCAGGGCCCCATGCAGGGACAGGGAGAAGGTGTCTGATGCCTCCTGCCCGCAGCAGCAGGTGCTGCTGGGCTGCATCTGCAGCTGCACGTGATGCTGCCAGCCCAGGCTAATCCTGCTCCGTGATTCCAGCGGCACGGGCTGCAGCAGAGCTGATAAGGAGCTGGCAGGGGACAGTGGCTCAGCTCTTTACATGGACAGTTACAAAACCCGTGGTTTGTTAAGAAAAAGACTCTCTCCTTGACCATCTCTCACAACCAGACGCTCTAATCTTGTCCCACAGGCTGGGACTGACCAACAGCCTTCAAACCTGTGACTCAAAGTGTTTGTCTTACATTTGCATGTCTACCCTGAGACAAAACTGGCATGCTACTGCCCTAAAAATATTAAAAATCAAATATAGACCTGTATGTGCCTTCTAATCTAAGTAAATACAAGTTTCATAACAGAAAATTTAAAATGTTACTCACATACAGTAAGTGATATAATGACAGCTGGTGATTTAAGAGAAAAAGGCATCACTAGGATGAAGGAGCAGTTTTCATCGGCCAAAAGGCTTCACCAAGTGAATTCCAACACTCCTGTCCTGTCAAATGCAAACCCAGACATTGCTTGTTTATCAAAGGCAACTGCACAAGCCAGACTGACTGGCCTGAAAACTGAAATTTGGACTGGCAAAATGTTACTGAGAAGTAGACAAAAGCTTTCCTTTTTTACACAGGCCTGGGGAAAGGCTTTAGACTGACAGGGGGAAGGGTTAGACAAGATTTTGGCTGAGGCCCTGGCACAGGGTCCCCAGATCAGCTGTGGCTGCCCCTGGATCCCTGGCAGTGTCCAAGGCCAGGCTGGACAGGGCTTGGAGCAGCCTGGGACAGTGGAAGGGTCTCTGCCCATGGCAGGGGTGGCACTGGATGGGCTTTAAGGTCCTTTCCAACCCAAGCCATTCTATGATCCTGTCTTCACTGTGCCAGCAATAACCAAAAAAGAAAGTAGATACTTCACCAAATCAGGGATCCAAAATAAAAGGTGAATGTGTCAGTGCTGGAGTGCGAAAAAATTATCATCAAATATTTGACTCCAATTTTTGAGACGAAGGATGGTAACAGCACGATGCTACAAAGGCATTAATAAAGGCAGGTGACAACTCAGACACCTGCAAAAAGAGGAAAGTAATAACGTTCTGCAGTTCTCCCGGGAACAGAAAATAACAGCAACAAACCAACAGGTTTGGTTTGAACAGGTCCAAAGAGTCCAAGGAAATTCAAGTGCTCAGGCCAGGAGACAGGCTGTGAGGAGGGTCTCAGGTAGTCCAGGGCAGTGGGAACAATGGAGCAGCTCTTCCCTGAGAAATTGCTCCAGCGCGCAGTGACACAGCTCTGCTCTTCCACTCCTGTGCACAAACTGTGGCATCCTCCAGCAAGGACACCACTGCCTGCAGACTGACCTAAACCAAAGAAATACTGCTTTGGAAATGATCTGAAAGCCCTGCCTGACTGAGCTCCAGAAATAAGAGCAAAGCAGCGTGCCCCGGAGCAGAGCAGCAGCCACAGAGAATGGAGCCATTAGCTGCTCCCAGCCTGGTCGCACCGGCACAGAAAGGTCTCCAAAGCACAGTCTGGAGAAGCCAGTAATTGTCATTGTAACACGACGTCTCCCAGTGCAGCGTCTCAGCGTCAGCTTGTTTGTATTACTGTTAATTTTCACATGTTGTGCGAGGCTAAGTCCAAGCAATTAATGCTCTGCAGTATGTGCACGATGACTTTCTACTGGAAAGAATTAGAAAGCCCCTCAGGGCAGAAATACGCAGAGGATTCCCAACACCATTCCCCGCTCCGCATCGAGAACAGCTTTATTCACTAAAACTACAATTCTGGGAAAACTGTGAGAGATCCATCATCACCCTGGGAAACGTAGAGCAGTAACACAATGTACTGCACACACGGAGAGTGGCTGAGGAGGGATCTGCCCCCCCACACCCCAACCACAGCCTCTTCCAAACACACCCAAACCAGAGCCAGCTCCTTCCCCGCAGCCCAATTTCTCACCTTGGAAACCCCTCGCATTTAATGCACCTTCCAAACGAGGAGTCTGAAGCACCACGGCACACTGTTAGCACAGACACGACAAACATCACCACCTTCCCTGGGAAAGAATGATCAGAGAGAGGAGAGCACAGCTCTAGCCTCGGCAGTTAGAAAATGAAGAAAAACAAACTACTGGAATGGCTAGAACATGGCCAAGTTCTCATTTCTCTTGAGCAACTTAAGTTCTTTCTTGCTGCGTTTGTAGAAAATGCTTCGAAAGATTACATTTAAGTCACAAAATTGCATTAATTTTATTAAATTGATATCTATTCTATTGACCACAATTTCCTTACAGTTAAACTAGAGAAAAAAAATTGATTTTTGCCAAACTGGAATCTAGCTGGTTTTGGTGGCACATCCGTGGCAACAGCACAGGAGGGAAAAGAACATTCCTGAGTGCTGGTACAGCAGTCCAAACGTGTGGGGATGACAGGGACAGCCAGGGAAACTACTGACAGTAATGCGTGTGACAGAGTAACCCATCTTTATAATAGAAGATTTTAATTTCCTAGATGTCTCTGGGATGATGACTACAGCATGAAAGAAGTGAAGGATGGCTTTCAAGCCCTCAGGATTTTCCCCAGGCAGCATCTGGAAGAGCCTGTTTCCTCTGATCACCTTGATTTATTTGCAGTTTTAAAGACAAAATGAAGTATGGGGTGGGGGAACACACACATGTCAATATCCCAGTATCAAAACCAAGGAAAGGATGAAGGGTAGAGCATGAAGACATCAGCACAACCACCCTGGATTTGCCACTGTCCCCCCTCCATTTTGGCTGTTTATCTGGTGGCATCTGGGGACAATTTTCTCAAGCACTGGAGCCAAACCCATCCACAGAAGCTCTCTGGTAGCCAGTCAGGAATTCTTTGAGCCCCCTCAGGAGCAGGCAGCAGGGAAGGGGCAGTGCTGGGCTGGGAGCACCGCAGGGCTCACCAGGCACAGCCACAGCTCCTCCTCCGTCCTCCCTGGTGACCAACACCCTCCTCCACCTGCACACTGAGCTCAGGGTGCCCAAGATGATCAGTGACAACCCAGAACCCCTTGCTGAGTCCCAGCTGCCAGCTCTGAGCTCCATCCTGTGCATCCTGGATAGAAAATATTCCTGAGGCTCACAGCCTCCCATTTCCCAGCTGGAGCTCCCCCTCTGCTCAGCTCTGTGCTCACAGAGCTTTCCAGCCTGGTGGCTCAGCACCCGAAATAGCTCAGGATCAGCTAACCCAGAAACCTCTGTGCACGCTCCCTCCCCGGCCCAGCGCTGACCCACAGGGACCAGCAGTGACCCCTCAGCCTCGGCAGCCACCCCCAGACCCTGCCCAGCTCCCCAGCCCACAAAGGAACTGCTCTTCCAGTTCCACCCCAGCCTGGGGGGGTTGCTGGGGTCTGTCTTTTGAAATAACCTCTGGCAAGGAAGCGTGCCAGAGTCTCAAAGGAAGGAGAAGAAGCCATCCCCATCAGTTCAGGCCGACTGGATGTGCAGCCCACCGACAACCTCAGAGGAGCCCAGGCCACTGGATGAGGGGATGTTTTCCCTCCAGGAGCAAGGACAGCTCTTTCGCAAGAGCCTCCTCGTGCTCAGTGACCTTACAGGTTTACAGCCTCCCCCTGTGCCAAGGAGCTGGGCTCCCAACCCACACTGCCCCAGGTGCCACGCAACTCCAGGTCCTCCAGGAGCCCTGGCACGGTGCTGGCTGCTTGGAGACAACATCTTTGAGGGCTGGCAGCTCCTCCAGGCCTGCTGGGCAATGCTCCCCTGGCCCAGGGGATCAGTGGCATCGCAGTGACCCCATGGAGCTGTCCCTGCCCAGGCTGAAGGGGCCCACACCATGTGCCAGCAGCCCCACCAGGCTCTGGCCATCCCTTCCCACCCACCTCCTCCCACCCGGGCTGGGCTTGCGGAGCTGCCTGCCAGGTCAAAATAGGATGGTTTGGGTGTTTTTGATAAAATCTGGAACTGCGAGTTTTGCTATTTCTGTGAAGTTTAGGGCTTCCCTCGTCACCCCAGTTTCATTTTGAAATTAGGACAGTTTTAAGATGTCCACGCCTTGAAATGCCGCATGCAGGAAGCCAGTGCTGGTAGCATTTATGAATACTTGGAAAGATTCAGAGAGCTGAATGCTGCATTTCCTTTAAAGCTCTTCCTCGGTTCCGAGGCTGGGGTCAGCCAGGAATAGAAACCCAGTCACTTCCTCCTCCCCACTGGTATGCTCAGCCGGGCTTTGATCTGCAACACGGAACAAGCCCAGGCACAAAAATAAGTGAACTTCGAAACCTCCAGATTGTTATTTAATAAAATATCAGATGTCCCAACCTTTAACGTGTTAAAAGAGTCTTTAAAGATTTATCTTTAAAGTGATAAAATAAGTCCAAGCTCATTTGTCAAACCAGTTGCTCTGGTTGGAAAGTAGCTGTCAAGTATCTCGATGACTCAGGATGTTGTCGTGCAGGCATCCTGATATTAACTGCTCCCTTCAATAAGAGCTGAAAAAGGAATGCTCTGCCACTCATAATACACAATTCCAAGCACTCGGGCTCTTACAACACTTACATTTTAGATGAGGGAGTTTCAGCACTAGATTTTTTTAATCAAATCATGCACAGAACTTGCAAATCACCTGGCACCGCATGAGAACAGACTTGTCTTCTCCAGCTACGGAAACCAAGTCAGCACAGAACTTGTTAGATGGGTTTTGTTAAAAAAGAAGGTGTCAGGGAAGCTTCCTTTTCAGTTCAGAAAATGGCAGATGTGCGGGGCTTAGCAGAGACACGTGTCCAGGAAGGGCAGAATTCATAAGGCAACATGAAAACGAAACCAATGGAACTCACACCGCTGCAGGACTCGGACCCGACACCAGAGAACTTCCCCCACAGTCAGGGCGGCCAAGGGACCTCTCAAAAGCCTGGGCTGGGCTGGGCCAAAGTAGGTCAGAGGAAAAGCCTTTGCTGAAATATGGATTAAAGCAGCAGCGCTGTTCCAGCTGGGAGAGCCTATCTGTGATCCAGGATCACACTTCGTGCTGCTTCAAATAACAGCAGAAATTCAACCTTCAGTTTTCTTTTAAACCTGAAGCTTATCAGGATTGTCTGGTCAAAGCAAATAACCCCAAAAGAACTACAAGTCTTCCTTTTCCCCCAAACAGGATTACATAATTTACTAATCAAAAGGCAAAGATCTAAGATCATCCTCTAGAAACTAATTTTAATTCATGTCTGGAAATCCCAGAAAGGTACTGGAAACAACTTGGACGTGGCACTCGATGCCCTGGGCTGGTGACAAGGTGGGGACTGGGCACGGCTTGGAATCAATGGCCCAGGAGGGCTCTTCCAACCAAAATGGTTCTGTTTGGAAATGCCTTTTTAATAAAATCCAGGTCTTATTTTTAATAAAATATATTAATAAATTTATTTTTAATAAAATCCAAAGGCCACTCCAGTGCCATCGCTGGGGTCACTGGCCTTCCTTACCAACAGGCAATACGTCCTCCAGTATGCTATTATTTCAATAAACATGAATTATCTCACTAAAATTAAGGTGTGAAATTAAATTCCATATATCTTCAGCATCCCAAAACTATTCTGCATAGGAAGATTAAGAATTCTAATTTTTAAAGCTGCTTTAAAAGTCTGTTTTCAGATACAATTGTTTTTCTCATATTGGTTTATATTCTAATCTAGTCCATGTTTTAAGAGAGCCAAGATGTAGAGTCCTTTATTAAAAAAAAGTCTAATTATACCTACCCTCATATGGGGACAGCACAATTGATCTGGGAGCAATTCATATGGAACACAACATTAGCAAAAATTCAACAGGCAAAATAAACCATCAAAGACCCCGGCAGCAAAAGTAACCCGCAGAAAAAAAAAATACAAGAGAGAAAACAACAGCCGGGCAGCAGGAAACTGAAATCCACATGCAAACTGAAATCCACATGAAGCTGTCAAGTCTGCCAGTTCTTCTCTTTATTTAGTTTTGGTTTTTGTTTTTGAAGTTAACAAGCCTGGACTGCATTCTTGCACAACAAATCCACACATGTGCACGCAGAACGTGCACGTTTTCAGCAGGGATTTAGTCAAAACCTTAGCGGACGGCTTTAGGAAGTTATTGCTTCAGAAAGGCAACAGAAACTCTTAAGGGGAAAAACAAATAAGCAAGAGGGAAAAAAGTGTAAGAGAACACAGCAATGGACAGCGTGCTGCGGATAGGTGGGCTGGTTTAAATTACATCATTCTGAATTTACAGCACCCGACCAACCGAAAAGCTACCGAAATCATAAACAAAATGTAGACTTTAATACATTACAGCTGCATTCTCTCCCCAGATCATTTTTAAGTGATGGGGGAGATGCCCCAGCCCTTTCCTGACAGCAAATCCCTGGGAATGTCACCCTCCGGATACAGCCACACCGGGAACGTCACCCTCCTGCATGGCCCCACTGGGAATGTCACCCTCCTGCACAGCCACATTGGGAATGTCACCCTCCTGTACAGCCCCATTGGGAATGTCACCCTCCAGGGACAGCCACACCAGGAACGTCACCCCCCTGCACGGCCACAATGGGAACGTCACCCTCCTGCACAGCCACACCGGGAATGTCACCCTCCTGCACGGCCACACTGCCAGCCCTCCTCTCTGAGGTGTTGAGCTGAGTGACAAACACAGCACAGCAGCAGCTCAGCACAGCCCCCCCAAGCCCAGCAGCTGCAGCCCCCAGAGGCTCCTGCAGCCCCCAGGGGCTCCTGCAGCCCCCGGTGCCCACCCAGCACCCCCAGGGGCTCCTGCAGCCCCCAGGGGCTCCTGCAGCCCCCAGGGGCTCCTGCTCCCCAGCCATGGCACCCGGTGGCACCGCGGTGTCAGACGTGCTCTGGCAGCACAGCCCTGGCACAGCCCCCCAGCCATGCCAAGCCCTCCCAGACCCTGTTACTCCATCCCTACACAGCACCACACCTTGGAGCAGGTTCTCTGAGCCGTGACAGCAAAAATAAACCACATCAGCTGCTCTTTTCTGTCACAGATTCCAGACTCCTGGCTCAGGGCAGAGTGGATCTGCTGGAGCTCGGCAACAAAAACCCCGAGACCCCCAAACCTCACAGTGGGGCTCTCCAAGCAGGCTGTGAGGGCAGGGGAAGGCAAGGAGACACCACACAGGCTTTGCAGAGCTGCCAGGGGGCTGCAGCCCAAAGCAAGGCCAGGTGCACACACACCACGAGCAGCCATGCCCTTCCCAATGCCCAGCTGGGAAGGAAGAGATCCATGGAAGTCCTCCCCCGTCATACCCAATCCACACAGCTGGAAAGGAGCTGTGTATGGCTGGAGCGTTCTCATCCAACACCAAGACCTCACTTTCTAAAAATTCCCCAGAATTTCTAACCCCAGAGATGCTGTTTTCACATCCCTCTCACCAGTTAAATGCCGCCAAGACACTGCCCCACTTGTGACAAACAGGTCACCCACCTTCCAGGCCCTCTTCTCCACGAGAGCTGCCAGCAGGAGCAGGCATTCAAACATTCAGGGACAGGAACAGGCACTCAAACCTCCAGGATCACACACCAAACCCCCCCCAAACCACCCCTGCCTGCAAAGGTACCAGAAAGAAAAGCCTCAAGTCCCTGCTGCACCCAGAGGTGCACCACAAGCTGTATTCTGGGTGAGGACAATGACAGGACCTTTCCCAGGTTTCTTGGGAAAATGAAAACCAAACCAGGGAGCTGTGAAATCACTTCCAGTATTTGCTTCTTGAACACAGACTCCACTGATACCTCATGATTTGCTCCTCCTCGACTCTACAGCACATTTCTGAGTTTCCCAGGCAGTATTTTGAGGTAAACTACACATTTGTGCTCTCACTTCTTTATAAAAAGTCCCATCCTGAGCAATACTTGCTAACTTTAAACTCAGCTACACAAATAAAAGCAATGAGAAATAAGAAGTATCTGAATAAAGCAACACAAGAGTAAATGGCGCCCTGCTGCTCACAAGTTTCATATTAAATCTTGTGTGACCGTGGTGCAGAAATTTGATGATCTCCAGCTGTTTTCTGACACACAGTAACTGTACAAACATATTACAAATAGTATGAAGAATGTATTACTGTAAAATCCAATATGAAACTCGTTTTCTTTACTAAATTACAGTAGCAGTGAACTGAATTCAAGAAAGACATGATCATTGCTTTAGAATTCCTTCCCCAACAGCACTTTTGCCTTTGCAATCTCACAAAACCCGAGATATTTGATCAAAAAGGGGAAGTTGTGTATGATATTGCCCTCCCACAGCAAAGTATCAGCAGTCTGTGGGATATTAATTTCCAAAATACATCAGGATTGTAATTTTCTAGCAAGATTCAGCAAGGACTGGGAGCTCCGCGGGTAGAGCTGGAATCTGGAGGTTTAATGGTGACCCCGTGGCACTGGCTGGATTAAAAAGGCAGTGGGCTGGTACGGAAACATTCTCCACACACCGTGTCAAGATGACTTCTGAAGAGCACCATTTCCTCCAGAAATCCACACAATTGTGGTGATTATTGATTTAAGGCACCAGGATTAGAGAACTCTACATGATATCCTGGGTAAGTAACAGCGTGTCCTGGAGCCTGGACTCGCCTCTCACACACGAGCAGTGAGAAAACCTGACCTCATCTCCATCCCCTGCAAGCCAAAGCCCAGCTCCAGGCTTGGCTCCCCGAGCCAGAGGAGCTGCAGCTGCTCCTCCTGCCCCTGCCAGACACCTCTGGGACACGGAGGGGACACAGCTGGCAGGACAGCCCACGGGAGAGGGAGGAAAAGCCTCTGTCAGGGTGTTTTACAGCTCTACCTCCAGCATTACAGGCATGGCCTGAGCACAGGGAGACACTGCTTCACCCAGGGATGGAATCCCAGCAGGAAACAGCACGGCACAGGTTTGTGGGAGCTGAGTCAGGCCAGGACGTGGGAGGCACAGGCACAACATCTCCTTTGGAGTGAAGGTGAGGTAAGGAGGAAAACCCCCAGGAGAGACAGAGTGTGCTGAACTGTCCTCCCAGCCCAACCCTGCACTTCTGGGGACACAGTGACTGCTTATCCATGGGGACACCCCACACCTGCTGGTTCTCCTGCCCACGGGCAGCAAGAGCCGCATGGCCAGAGTCCTCCAGCTGCTCCTCCAGTGGTACCAAGTGCTCCAGCCCAGGGATGGAGCTCACTCCGTGCAGGTGACCCTCTGCTGACATCCCTCTGCAGGAGACCAGCAATGCCACAATGGTCACACCCTCACGCATGGGCAAAGAAATCGTTGATTCTGTGTTTTCTTTTTTCCCACAGATAGCCCAAAAGAGCTGCTCTGGAGTCAGAGCCAAGACAATGAGATGAAATTATTCTTTTTTTGCATGTGTCATCTATTCCAGCTGTACTGGTTCACTCCTGTCCCAGGGGGATGAGGCCATCCACAGACAGCATCTGACCAGTATTTCCAGAACCCAGCTCTGAGAACAGGATTAACTCCTGGTCTGCTCTGTGAGGGCCCTGGCCATTTGCAAAGGCTGTGCTATACAAGGGCATCCATGGATCTCACACTACAGTGCCTGTTACAAATGGTTATCAATGGATCTCATAGTGCAGTGAATCAGCCAGAAAATCCCTGGGACGAGAACAATAACCTGTACATGCAACAGGGCCACACATTAATTCTTCAGTAAATAAGATTAAAATCTGTGTATACTTGAGACTCTAGAAGACAAAGGCTGGGAAACCAAAGAGAGCTTAACCCAAACTCCTGGGTCTGGTGCACAGCATTCAGCACATCCAAGTGCTCCTCCCAGGAGGCACCTTGTTGCACACACACTTGTTCTGTGCTCCTGAGTTCCAAGCTGATCACTTCACAAAGGCATTTCCCAGTTCATTTCTCTACACCAGAGGAGACACTCACAGTTATTTCAATAGTATAAACCCAAGGTAATTGTAACTATGGCTCTACAAAACTCTTCCCACTGCTCGTAACTTGGACTGCAAACAGGATTTTATGGGGATGTTGTTTTCCTCCAGGCTGATGCCATGGGGACCATTCACAGGATACAGCCGTGACACTACAGCAGCACCCTGGGGTGGGACAGCAGCTTGGGCAGGATTCAACTGCCCCAAAAATGGATGGAACCCCAAAGCAACGGCTTTGGGAGGAGAAAAGTTACGACCACACTCAGCAGTGGCTATAAAACCAAACCCAGGAAGACAGGAGGACTTGGGAACCTTTTAAAGTGCAGAGATAATTCCAGTTTGCAGTTACATGTACACACAGAATATGCACCACTTGTTCATTTCCAGAATGAGCAGCAAAAATCAAAGGAAGAAGGGAGATTTGCTTCCTTCAAGATAAATTGCTCCCACTGTAAAATAATCTTTAGCATGGTAAATATACAATGTAGGAGTTTGATAATACCTGTGTTTCACATTTCTGAGAAGATTCGTGAGTAGGACTCATTCCTTAAGGACTTATTCCACAGCTTTGCCTTCACTGGCAGCAGGAGAGTACAAGGGGTATAACCATGGAGATAAACTTTAAAAAAATGGTATGGACAACAAAAATAAGGTTGTTTTATAAGCCAGGATTAAGTTTAAAATAGAGATCATCGTGGGGAGAAATAAATTCGCAGAAGTTAACCATTTGGACTGGTCTTACAACCTCCTTGGCTATGAGCTCGATGGAAGGACCAGCCGAAACTGGGAAAAGCGGGTTACATCTTCCATGACCTCTCATTTATCAGTTACCTTCTCTCAGCACCTTAGAGCACATTCTGCAGGACAATCCTGATTCATCCCTTTCTGCCAAAACAACTGGATTTTTTTTGCCATGCACTTCCAGAGTCAAACTCCCAAGTACAGTATTACATTAAGCTGACAAATCACAACACAGGCTACTGGAACCCCGAGCACTCCAAACACCACGCCTGGGTTTTATATCAAAATAGAATTATTAAAAAAGCCCCGATTCCGGATGTCCCATACATTACAGACTGCTGAGTCAGGCAGCACTTAAAGCACTGCCTCCAGCCCTGCCAAGCCACCGGCCTTGGCCAGCAGCCGAGGGAAACAAAGCGGGAAGACAAACGGACAACTGACCTTTACCACCGCTGGCAAACAAGCCCTTTTCTCCCCCTTCCTTCTCACACAGCACCTGAGCCCAAGCGGAATCCCAGCTAAAGAGTGAAGGGTAGAAGGGCAGAAGGGGAACTTTTGGCAGCAAGGCTTTGGACTGCGACCGACCCAGCGAAACTTTTCCTCCTTCCAGCCTCTCCTCCTCTTTAATGGCTTCTCTCAGCTCTTGCCCTTTCTTAAACTTCCTTAATGATCCTTATCCCCCACAAGCTTAAGTACTAGGAACGATTTCAATTGTAATAAGAGAAGCCCTAACAGCGCCAGTGGGGCCCGGTTTCTGTGAATTCTGGCTGTAGGAGCAAACCCCGCATGGCTGGGCTGGTTCTCGGCACCCCCCGCTCCCCCCACAGCCAGCCACATCTCCAGGAAGTCGGAGCAACAGGAGTTGAGCAAAGGATTTAATGTATATACCATGCAAGAGCCCCACGAGTGTGTGTTGCTAAAACCATTTCCTTGAAATGGAACGGTTTTCCCTGGGTTTGTGTAATAAATCACAGGAACATCCCATCGGAGACAGCCAGCAAACCCTCCAACTCTTCAGCGAAGCACTGCAGCCTCGATTTGCTCCTCTTCCAGCTGCCGTCTCACTGCCATTAAGGACAATCTAAGGTAAACTCTCTGTTCATTTACTTTTTCCTCCCTTTTATTCCGTCCACCTTCTCCATTCACTGCACTCAGTCGGAGGGGAGACCTCGAAGGCACCCAGACAAAGCCTCCCTGCGGCTCAGGATCTGGAGTCTGAGGAGCTGCAGCTCAGCGTCTCAGCAGCTCAGCACAGGCACCAGCTGGCTCTTCCACCACCAACAGCTTATTGATTATTGCCAATCCATTCCCATTAATCAAACTCCCGAAGTTTGCATTCTGCTTGTTAACTTCTGGGTCCCTCCCGCAGCTCACTGCAATTGATTGGTTTTCTTGGGCCTGATTATCACCCGTCTCATTAAAGCCCAGCACGCTGGGCTACCTGGAGGAGCAAAACCACTCAGAAACGGCACGACATCAATTCCAGCCTGAGCGGATAGAGCGGCACATTCCAGGTTTCCCATTAAACAGGCAGATTAAATACAACCCGAACACCAGGGCTGAACTGCAGCTCTTCTTCCCCTATGTTCACTCTACAATTAACAAGTTATTGGTAGACAAATAATTCTACAAACACCAAGAAGTATTTCCTCCTGGAACCTGAAGCTTCTCAAAATCCCAGCCTCCACCTCTCATATTTAGTACCTAAAAAAAACCCAAACCACGGGAACCTGGCAAGAGAGTCCTTCCTTTGTTTCTAAAACAAATGCCAATTTTGTTAAGTCTTCTGCAAGAAAAACAAACAAATCCACAATACATCACCTTAAACTAACCCAGTTTAGACCAAATATTTCTGGCAAGGCTCAAGAAGAAAGAAAATTCCTGCTTCAAACCCAGGGCTCATTAATACCTCTAACACTGTAAAAGGAAGATGGAATTGCCTGAATGTTATAGAATAAAAATAATAAAGCAATCCCAAACAACGCTGTTTTTAGAACTGGACTTTGTAGCTGAAGTATATAAAAATCCTTGGGAAGTAAGAACAGCTTCCACAAAGCCGTGAATAACGCATTCTCACACAAAGCCCAACTAGGAGCCACCTCGAAATTCTTTACACATTCCATAAGGAATAAAAAAAAAAATCCATTATCTTACGGCAAAAAGGAAGCAATAAAATATAAGATGACCTTGCAGGAAGCAAGACCGTCATTGCCGAAGCCCCAGGCTGGATAACCCCGGGCACTGGGGCAGGCAGCCGGGGTCGGGATGCTCCGGGACCGTCCCTGCGCTGTCCCGGCACCGCCAGCCCTGCCCCAAACTGCGCCAGAACATCTCCCCCCGATCCCCCACTCCCTCCAGGAGCGGCTCTGCCCCACACACAGCCCAGAGGAGCCCCCCCATCCCCCGGCATCACACACAGGACACAAAGGCGGCGTCCGAACTCCCCGGAGCCGGGCAGACATCCCTGTGCCACCCACCCCGAGGGCGTGGGCTCTGCCCGCACGGCTCCGCACACCGCAGCCCGGGCTGCACCTCCTCGGAAATATCCTCCAAAGTGACATTTCCATTATCTCGGGGGAATCTGCTTATTTAAACCGTCCCTGAAATCCTCCTCCCCGATGCAGAAGCACTTCTTGCTTTGACGCAGAGTTTACGATTATCATTAAAGATACAGCGAGCGCAGAGGAAATAAACTCCCCAAAAAATCCCCATGAAACAAACTGAACACAACATGGAATAAAACTAATTATGCAAAAGATTAGCATGAAGCATTTCTACTCTGTCGAAATAAATGATAAGACATGCTCAATAATCACGTATCAAGGTGGAATCTGGCCACAGATTTTGATTTTCTTTTCTGGATCTCTTACATTACAAATTGCTTTAAACACTTCAAAGAAAAAAAAAAACAAAAACATTTAAAACAGGAATCAAAATCTGTGAAAGAAACTGAGAACGAAAGCAAGCTAAAAGTTGTATTCCCAAAACAAAGACAAAATCCTCACACACTTCATTCCAACCATGGGAAAATGGAGCAAATATCGCTCAGGGAGAGCCCCGGGACTGGCAGGAACACCCCGGGGATCCAAGTGTCAGCAGAGCAATAAAACCCAGAACGCTAAACCAGACCCTTCATCAAAATCCTCCAAATACCAAGTTTCTGTACAGGCACTTGCAAGGCCATTTTCTAACAGATTTTACAAAATCCCCCTCCCTCTGTGGAGGCCACAGGCTGCTCGTGCAAGGAGCTGTTACACACAGAGCAGGCGGGGGAGACACACCGGGGTGTTCCCCTGGAACGGGAACCGTCCCTGTGCCCCTGCAGCACAGCCCAGCTGCCCCGGGGCTGCCCCGGCCACGCTGCTCCTCCTGCAGCGCTTCCCTGCAACAGCTGCACCTCTGCATTACTGGAGGAAACAACCACCGCTGGCCACAGGCAGGAACCGGCTCCCCACACGCCCCTCCCAGCAGCCCTCCCGCCCTTCTGCCCAGGACTTAAATTCCAGGTGTGTTTAAGTCTGGCTGCAAATATCCTTATCTCTCTCAAAGGCAGTTATTGAACGAGCTGCTGAGTATTTCCCACTCGGAATCTTCTTGTCCATGTAAGGTAAATGCGATACCGAGCACAGCGAAAACTCCAGTTCAGCTTAAATGTAATTCTAGAAATTTACCCAGCAACCAAGTTATTTTTGTGCATAACATTTAAGTAATGCTAGGAAGGGGAAAAAGCCCACAGTGATTGATCCTCTAACCCCTGGGAACGAAGGAGCTTTTCTGTACACTTAAATACTTCCTTCCATACTGCCTGCGTATGGATCCTGCTACCACATGCTCCATTTTCCCTCTAGGCTGTACCTTGGAAGTTTTATTTTTATTTATTTATTTACTTTGTACAGCATGCCAGCTCCCGTCCGCTTTTCTTCCCTTTAATGCCAATAATTGAGTAGTTGCTTAAAGCTGCTGTTGTGCTGTGGGATAAACATTCCCCAGCGATGTCTAATCAGCCACACATACCAAATGGAAAACAGGAAAAAAAGGGAAAAAAGCCTGAGCAACAAACCAGCATGCACGGAGTTGTGCTAAACACACAGCGTTTTAATCAAGAGCAACAAAAACTAATTACCTTGAATAGCCATTAGAGAAGGCGGGTCTGCCAGAGAGGTTGAGCGTTCCCAGCGGAGCCAGTGCCTCATCCCCTGATCCCTGGCACCTATTCCAATTTTCTGACCCGGCAGGAAGAGATGGAATGATATTAAAAATTGGTTTCTGATCCTGCTGCTGAGAGAGAGACGCAGTATTTAAATCATAGTGGTACATCTGTCCCCCAGAGGTGCTGACTCCGTGGATGGAGATGGCCGAGACCTTCGTACCCAGCAGGTTCGACCCGGAGAAGTTGGCCTGGCAGTAGAGCGGGCCCA
The DNA here is from genome assembly GCA_008694505.1 of Cyanoderma ruficeps. Lineage (NCBI taxonomy): Eukaryota > Metazoa > Chordata > Aves > Passeriformes > Timaliidae > Cyanoderma > Cyanoderma ruficeps. The sequence continues at coordinate 14,884,804 of VZDJ01000219.1, forward strand.
TGTTTTCCTGCTTGATGCCGGGAGTACACAGTTCAATGAAGTCTTCCTTTTCTGTTTTCACTTGAGGCATTGGCATTTTGGAACTGGGTAAAAGGTCACCACGGTCATTAATTTTAGGTTTAGTGTCAGATAAAAGCGGAGGCTTGCAGTCTTCACCGAGACTTCCTTCCAGGAGAAAGGCGTCGTCCGTGGATATGGGGGAGAGCAAGCCGCCCTCATCCAGCAACGGGTCCAGCCGCCACGGGCTCCCGTTGGGCTCCTTGCCCGGCGACACCGGCGGCAATTCCAAGTCCTGGAGGATATCCAGAGTGCTTTGGTCTTCAGAGAACAACTTCAAGTTGCCACCATTCGAGCCCACCTGGCTTTGGACTGCAGCCCCCGACTCGGCGGGGACGCTGTGCCCGGCCATGCCTGGGAAATCCGGCGAGAGCGGCACCTCAGCAGACGCGGTTCCCTTGGCGTCCTCGGCCAGGCTCGAGGACTTGTTCAAGCTCGCAATGCTTTCCTCCAGGAGCCTGAAGTCCGTTTCTCCAGAAGAGATGCCGATTTGGCCCTGGTGCGAAAATCCAAGGTCGTTTCCCATCACTTTTGCGTCTGTTTCACCCATGTACAGTCCCATCGAGAGCGACACTGCCTTGGAAAGGTCTGGCTGAGGCACATTGTTTCCTAATCCTTTTGGAAAGTCACCCAAAGCAGGTTGCTGACTGGAATCTGACTGACAAGACGCAGGGAGAGGGGATGTAGACACAGGGGCTTGGACAGTAGCTCCACCCCTGAAGGGTGGATGGAAGTCCATCACGATCCCTCCTTTGGTACTGATGAGTGCATTTTTCCTGGTTTCGTCTTGATCCGACGGGTTAAGCAACTCTTTGGAATCCATTACTTTACCATTAACTACAAAAAGATGAGAAGCAGTCAAAGTCAGCACGGCAAGGGCACAGTAACAACAGCTTTAAAATAAAAAGTCTAAATGCTTCGCCTGGCGAACCTGGCTCAGCTGCTCTGAGAGCGAAGGCACGGCACACCACGCTCTGGGCTGACACGTGCCACATCTCCCAAACACTCTGCGCTTGTTTTCGGGGGATTTTGGGTTTTGTTCTCTGTCTAGTGAGGAGGAACTATGTATTTTAAAGCTTTGCTAAACGTGGATGAAAGGGTAAATCTGCCCGCACACAGCTCAAGCTACAGCACACGACATCCCTGCAGGCAGTCTCCAGCTCTGTCACCCATGCCCGCACTAAGGAACTGTAAGAATTGCTAAAGAACCCGGTTTACAAATTCTGCCAGGTAAATGTCCCTGGTATTTAACTACACCTTGAGCAGGGGAAAAGGACATTTGGCACCTTTCCCAGTCAGCTCTCCCCTTGCAGAGCAGGTCCAGAGCTCCCAGAGGCGGCACCTCCGTGCTTTGGCATTCCCCAGGACTCGACCTCCCCACCACAAAACACAGCGTTTGCCACCTTCGCACGAGATCCGTCTTAAAATCCAACCCATCCATCTCGCAGCAAAGCCCGCATAACTTTTTAAACAAGAGTTTATAAATAAAATCTAGCTAAAAAAAGCAGGATTTTTATTAGCTTCCACACTCTACCCGTCCACGGCCACTCTCCAAACAACACCCGACACCCGAAAACAAACCTCGTAAGTTTCAGACGTTTGTATTTGCTACATGTTTTTTCTTTTTCAGCGGAGAGCATAAATATTTGGAGAAAACACCGTAAAATTCTTCGGCAAACTTCCGACACCGTGTCCGGCCTTCCCCCGGCAGCGCCCAGCCCGCAGTGCCGCAGTCCGGGGGGCACAGCCCCACTGCCGGCCCGTGCCCTCCCCGCCGGGCACCGGGACACGGGCACCGGGAGGGACACGGGCACCGGGAGGGACACGGGCACAGCCCGGCTCTCACGGCCGCGGCCCCGCCGCTATTTCTGTGTGCAAAGTTAAGGCTGCGAGCGACTCAAAAGGCCCCACGTGTAAAACCTTAAGGTGGCTCGGGCCAGCTCGTCCCGGGCGGGAGCGGCTCAGCGCCAGGAGCCTCCGGCAGCCTTCAGCGGCCCCTCCGAAAGGATTCGGGGGTCCCGTCCGAGCTGTCCCAGGGGAATGGAACCCCAGGGCCGCGTCCACGGAACCGCAGCCCGGCCAGCCCGGCCCACGGCCCGGCCCGGGAGCGGGGCAGCCCCGAACTGCTGCGCTGCTTAAGGTGGACACCCAACAGCGACCGGAAAAAATACAACTATCTACCTCCAGCGCTGCCTTCTTCCTTTTTAACACGAAGGGGAGGGAAAAGGTAGTTATTTCATTTGACAATTCCCCCAACGCCCAAAAAAAACCCACAAGGCAGCGAATCATCCAGCGTAGGAAACGTGTCAAAAAATCAGCTGCGAGAGTCTGCCCAAGGGCGGAAAACGCTGCAAATACTTAAAACCGCCGGGTTGCAATAAAATCGCCTTTGCGAAGTACAGTTTTCAGAGAAATGTGTCGGGACCTGTTGAGCCGTCTCCTGGCACACCCACTTGTGCAGAACCAGCCCCGCGCGGGGCTCGGCCGCGCTCCCCGCCCGCGCCCCCCGCTCCCCCGGGACACCGACACCGGGGGCCCGGCCCGCGGCCCCCGCGCCCCGCCGGGGCGGCCCCGCCGCCGCTCCCGCTCCGGTCCCGGCCCGGGCTCCTCCGGGGACGGCTCGGCTCGGCTCCCCCCCGCCCCGGGCATTCCTGCGGGGACCGCCGCCGACTGCCGCCCCCCCTGCCAAGTTCCCCGGGTGAAGTGCAACCCCCGCGGGACCCCCGCCGGCCTTACCTCGTCCGGGGGAGGGCGCTGGGGCTCCTTCAGCCGCCCACGGCCATAGCGGCCCGCGGCGCGGGCGGCAGCCGGCGGGGAGGGGGGTCAACAGCCGCCCCTCGGGGGCCGCGGCGGCGGCAGCACCGCTCCCCCCGCTGCCGCTCCGCTGATGCTGCTCCGGCCGCTGCCGCTGCTCCTCCCGCGGGCCCCAGACCCTGACCCGTCCCCGCCCGCCGCCGCGGCGCCCCCTCCGTTAATTAGCGCTAATTGCCTTCGCGGATCTCGCCCCCCCCTGCGCTCCCCGCCCCGTCCCTCCGCCGGGCAGCGCCGCGCTCGGCGGTTCTGCCCCCGCCACAAAATGGAGGACGGCGGCGGCCGCGCCTCCCCTTCCCCTCCCTCTCTCCCTCCCTCCGCCTCCCCGACGTGGAGAGGGAGTGGAGACAGCCGGCTCGGCGAGGGGCGGCCGCGGCCAGAGCTGCTCCGCGCCCCGGCTCGCCTCGGCTCGGCTGTGCCGTGCCCAGCCCGGCCCCGGCCCCGCCGCCGCCCGGCTCCGGGGCCGGCCCCAGCCGAGGGGGAACGGTGCGACCTGTTGGCCGAGCCGGGAAAGTGCAGCCGGGCCGGGCCCCGAGCGGGCAGGGACGGCTGGGCACAGCGGGCAGGGACGGCTGGGCAGAGCGGGCAGGGCAGGGACGGCTGGGCAGAGCGGGCAGGGCAGGGCAGAGTGGGCAGAGCGGGCAGAGCTGGGTAGAATGGACAGGGCAGAGCAGGGCTGCGTAGAGCAGCGTGGACAGGGCAGAGCAGGCAGGACAGGGCATGGGGAGATGCTCCTGCTTGACCCTGGTGAGGCACATCTGGAGCCTGTGTCCAGCTCCAGGCTCTGCTCTATGGGTGAGACAAGGAGCTACTGGAGAGGGTCCAGCAGAGGCCACGAAGATATTGAGGGATCTGGAGCATCCTTCTGATGGAGGAGGGACAGTGGGAGCTGGGCTGGGTTAGTCCGGAGAAGACTGAGAGGGGATCCCATCAACCCACACAAACATCTCCCAGCACTGGCACAGGATGGTGCCAGACCCTGCCCAGTGGTGCCAGAGACAGGACAAGGAGCAATAAACTCAAACACAGCGAGTTCCACCTCAACATGAAGAAGAACTTCTTCCATGGAGGGTGGCAGGTGCTGGAACAGCTGCCCAGGAAGGCGCTGGAGTTTCCCTCTCTGGAAACATCCCAAACCCACCTGGACACATTCCTGTGTCACCTCCAGGTGACCCTGCCTTGGCAGAGGGTTGGACAAGAGGAAGAGATTTTACAGCACAATTATATGCCCTCTCTTTTTTAAAAAGTTTTTTTTCAAGCGGCATTGACTTCTGGAAGTTGTTATTTTACTTTTAAAACGCAAAACACATGCACACACTGTTACATTAACATTACTTTTTCCCCCACAAGTTATGAAAAATGGTTCTCAAAATTGTAGCTCTTCCCCATTTTTGAAAGATGTGTTTAAAGCAGCCCTCAAAACTGTCTTGTGGTGCGTTTAGAATGATGCAATGGATTTCTCAGGAAACGCTTCTTCCCATGTGAGGGAACCGGAATAGCAGAAGTCAGAGTGTTCACAGAGACTGTGAAACCTGTGTCACCAGTGCAGGGCTGTCGCAGAGGTCCTGGCTGGTCAATAAAGGAAGCAATGTCTCTCAAAGCATGAAATCCAAAATTGCTGCTGGGAAAATTTACACTATTGCTCTGTGAATGTGCTGTTGCAGAAACTGTTGTGCATTTGGGAACCTCTCTTACCCCTGCAATTCGGGGAACTCAAATATGAGGGTACATGTGGGAGAACGTCAGCCTGGAGGAGAGCTGCAGCTCCTTCTGTAGTTTGGGGAAACTGGAATAACAAAGCTGTTTATTTCTAAGACATTTAGATGAGAACATCTGTTTATAAACACCCGTTCAGATGCTTAATTACAGCTGGGTTTGTGCAGTAATGGGTAGGACACTCCTTCTCTAATGAATAATTCTTTATCTTAATGCTATCTTTGATCCTAAAGAACCCAATTTTAGATTCTTACACAGAATTTTACTGTGAGGGTGGGGAGGTGTACACAGGGTGCCCAGAGAAGCTGTGACTGCCCCTGGAAGTGTCCCAGGCCAGGGTGGACACCAGGAGCAGCCTGGGACATTGGAAGGTGTCCCTGCCCATGGCAGGGGTGGGAATGGGGTGATTTTTAAGGTCCTCTCAGAGCCGTGGGGTGCTGTGACTCTGTGAATTCATTCAGCAGCCCCAGCCCGGGGCTCAGCGCCGGAGCACGGCCAGCTGCAATCCCTGCGGGAATTTGGGGCAGGGGACGGGGGTCTGCAGGAGGGCACGGCGGGGCCCCTCTCCCCAGGGCTGTATCCCCTCGGTGCCCCTCTCCCCGGGGCTGTATCCCCCCGGTGCCCCTCTCCCCGGGGCTGTATCTCCCCGGGGCTGTATCTCCCCGGGGCTGTATCTCCCCGGGGCTGTATCCCCTCGGTGCCGGCTGCAGCGGTCAGTGCCACCTCCTTTGGTGACACTCCCGGTCTGTCCCCGCAGCTCAGCCCGGCGCTGCGGCCGCTCCGGGTCCGCCCTGGGTTCTGTCCCTCAGAACTGTTCCCCGTAGAAGGTTTTCTATCGAATGGAGCAGATTAAAAATGTCAGATGTTTTCTGCCTCTCTCTATAAAACTGGGAAAAGAATGTCCCAGGCTCGTCCTTCCCCAGGTGCTCCTCGGCCGGGAGGAGCCGGAGCGTCCCTCAGGCGGTGACCGGGGATGCTCCTGTGGCTCCCCCGGTGCTGCACAAACCTTCCTCACACAGCTGCTCTCTGGGGCTGAACAAGCCAACAAACCACCTCCCCTCGTCCTCCTTCAGACAGAAGTCTTCCCGAGGACACTCCTACACTGTAAAAATAAATGTGATGTAAAAGTTGATAAGCTGCGTGTTCTGGCTGTTTTACAACGTTGATGTGTAGCCAATACAGAACAACTGCAAATGTGTTGTGTGATGATGGTCGGAGTTAAACACAAGTCATCTTTGCTAGTTTATACAGAGGCATGAAATTAGTTAGGCCTTAATAAACTTGTGATTTTTTTTTCAAATAAGTGCAGGTCTGGTCCAGATCCCCAGGAATTTTGGGGAGCCACAGGGAGAGTGGTGCCAACTGTCACACTACGGATTTCAAAAATCTGTAAATGGCTGCACACTCCTACACCACAATGCAAGAATACCGCAGAGATAACGAGCCTTGACCTTAACAAACATTAAATACAGAGTTTAAAATATAGAAGTGGAGAATATTATTAAATCATTAAAGCGTAATTATGGCTCTCATTGAGGAGACTGGGCAATTCATGGAAGCAGGAGCCACTTTGGGCTTTGTGTAGAGCATTCCAGAGGTCAGCAAGAACATCTGAAGCACCGAGAGGAACTCCTGTGGCTGCCAGATGGTGACATAAATCTGCCTGGGGTCAGCACGGACAATGGGGGCACCTGGAGATAAGCAGATCCTGTCACATCTGACTGCAGGGAGCGTGCAGAGCACGGGGCACAGGAAACATCTCGGTGTGGAGTCACATGGGGAAAGATCAGTTTGCCCTCATGGAATAAAGGCTCCGTGGAGTCCACACATAACAACTCGTAAAGTCCTTAAGCCTCCTTGGAAGTACCTCCAAAAGCAAGGGTTGTGTTGCCTTTTCTTGTGAAATGCCAGTTGTGTAGCTGTGCCTCAGACAGCTCACGTAAAGCAGAGTTTTATAGGAAGAACTGCTCCTCCCTCTGCAATCTGCTCCCTCCCAGAAGGGCAGGGACATGCCCAGTGTCTAAGGCTCTTCCCAAGGCCAAAGCTTTTAAGATCTTGGTTGCCTTGTAAGGAGCTGCTTTTTGTTTCCTATCAGCTTGAGAGTAATTCTGTTTAATTCTTGAACATACATCAAAGTCCCTCAGCCAGTGCCTGCAGCCTGTCAATAGCTTGGCAGGGAAGCCAGAATGGGATAAGGATGTTCCCCAGCTGTGGCTCCCACAGCTCAGGAGCTGCTGCTTTACCAGCAGGACATCACAGCATCCTCCCCGTGTTTGTCAGAGGAGCTCCTGGCTCTGAGCTCACTCCAAGTGTGCTTTTGCCATTAGCTGTGGTCAGACACAGGCTGAGGCACAGAGGGGCTGGGCCATGCCCTCCTACCTCCTCCTCACACTAATGACTCCTGGTATTTTTGCTGGTTTTGCCATGTTTTTTTCCTGTATTTCCCATCATAGCCTTGTCTGTTTTCATCTATTTTGTGCTTTGATTTCCCACCAGGTTCTTCACTTCTACATGAACCACTCTGTAGTTCTTCCTCTGGGCCATTCTCCTTCCCAGCTCCTTCCTCTTTGCACGTATTGATCTGCTTCGTCCTCAGTCCCTTGGTTCCTTCCCTTCGAGGATCATGGAGTGGTCTGGGTCGGAAGGGACCTTGAAACTCAGCCCATTCCTGTGGGATCTGTGACAAAGGGCTGAAGCTCCAAGGTGCTGGGACAGACAGACAGTGAAATCCAGTGGTCAGAACTGGAGGAGGGGATGGGAGAGGAATTAATTGGGTTAATTGACGAGGAGGAGGAGCACTTTGTGACAGGCATGAGGTGAAGTCATGTGCAAGTACACACAAACAACTTTGTTGTTTTGAAGCTTTGCAGAAACATCTGGCAACAACATGCAAGGAAGAGGAAACCTTTGGTTTATGCATCAAGACCTCTCTATGAAAAAAGAAAGCTTGAGCTAATTACAGGATGCCTGCAAGAGGAGAACCACCTCTGATTGCAGCCGTATTTTTTCCTGCAGCACAATGCCTGCTGAAATCCAGTAGCCAGTGGCACGGAGATTTTAGTCTGGGCTCTGTGGCATTGCCAACACAGCCCCTCCATGGGCAGGACGGTTGTGGGGCTCCCTGTGTCACTGAGACCTGATGGCAGCCTGGGAGCTCCCGGGGCCACCTTGGCTCAGCTGTCCCTGGGACAGGGAGAAGTTACCTGGACAGGTGAGTCACTGAAGGCCTGACCTGGCTCAGCAGTTCCTGGGACAGCTCCAGGAATTGCCATGTGCAAGGAGCCAGGCAGGTGGAAATGATGCAGGGCAGTGTTGGGAGTTCCTTTGTTTGTTTTGGGATGTTGTGGTGCTGCTGCTGCTGCAAAGGGGCAAATTAACAGCAGTGCCAAGGCAGTGCTGTGCCAGCGTGCTGGGACCAGGGTGGGCACAGCTGTGGATTCCCAAGGACTCTGGAGCTGCATTCCCACCTGGCCCCACCACGGCAGATCCAACGCAGGAGTGCAGCCCACAGCACTGACACCCATTTTTGTGTTAAAGCAAGTCCTGCTTCCCCTTGCTGGTGATGTCAAAGCGGGCTCTGTAAATCCAGGCCTTGTCAGCAATAAAGCAGAGTTATGTGCAGCTGGGTGCACTGATGAAACAAATTCAGCTGTGACACTGGCAGAGTTCTCAGCTCGGACTCACGAGTGAAATATGTAAGTAAAGGTATGAACAAAACAAAAATGTTACCACTAAAATTGTGTTTTATGAAACGCCTTTTAAAACATCTGCCTTTACAGCAAGAGATCTGGTACCTCTTCAAACTGAAACCATAATTCCAAACTCTGACATGTTTAGTACCCTGGATGGCTCCTAAATTAGAGCCTGAGACAATCCCAGGGGCCAAGGGGAAGGGTTCTTGGACTTGCAGTATGAGCACCACATGAAGAAAAGATTTTTAAACCTTTTCCTAAATATCACATACCCAAATTTGGAGAATTCAAAGGGAGTTAGGTAAGGAGCTGGGTTATTAAAATTAAAATGCTTTTCCTGGAGACAAGAAGGGAATACGGTAGAAATTAATTTGATGCAAGATCTTGATCTTTTAATTTCTTATGCAAAAAGTGCTTAATTGTCCTTATCCTTTGGGCTCCATCCTCTTTACTCCCTGTGTTTCGTTGGTCCAGTATTTACATGGATATAACTTTCAAAGGAATGCTGTTTCAAATGGGCTTTTTCTGTGATTAACTTGGGAAATCTTATAAAAAACCAGAAGAGTTACCAAGGTGTTTCCTCTGTGGGATTGTGCTCGGCATCAGACTGACATCACAGAAATTGGTGCTGAAAACAGAAAACAAATAAAAAGACAATCATATTGTCTTATCCTATTTAAAGATGAGTTTAGAGGCAGCCTAAACATTCTGGCAGCATAAAGCTCTCCAGAACAGGTGGTTATTTTGCCACCTGAGAGTTTCTGCATTGCCAGCAGCACTGAAACCCAGATTTGTGAGTGGCTCTGAAACGCTCGAGTGTAAATAGGCAGCAGCTCTGTCAGGAACAGCCTCACTCCAAATATTTCGAGGAGCAGGGCCTCTCCCAGTTTTCGTTCAGAAATAGTCTGGAGCCAGCCCCCTGCAGCCCCTGTTCTCCCCTGCAGCCCCTGTTCTCCCCTGCAGCCCCTGCTCTCCCCTGCAGCCCCTGCTCTCCCCTGCTCTCCCCTGCAGCCCGTGCTGGGGCTGGGTTCCAGTGTCCCCAGGACATGGGAGCGGTGGGGCCGTGTGTCCCCTGTCACACGTCGTGTCACAGGGGCAGATGCACAGTGACAGCAGCCTCAGCCCCATGGAATCAAGCAGGAGTGTGTGCTCTCCAGAGCTGTTGTTTTGCTCCAATCCTGTTTCTTGACCTTTTCTACACCTTTTCATTCTTGGGCACACTTGCTGAGAGGGGTGACCAGAAGAACACAAGACAGACATGGTCACACAAAGCTCTTTTCTCTCCCTTCCCTCATCACTCAGAACATCCCAGCTGATTTTTCTGACAGCCAGTGAGGAGTTTGTTTCGGAAGAACTCTGTATCTCCAGTGGCAGTAGCTAATTTACAGCTTGTCATGGCACACGCTCATTTGTTTTTCTTGCTTTCCTTTGTGTGCACGATAATCTTTTGTGCATTGTAAACCCAGCCTGGCATCTGATCGCCTGCTCACTCTCAGGTCAGGCCCTGGTCAGGTATTTCTGCGGCTCTTTACAGTTAAATTTTGGGTTTATTGCTTTGAATGATGTATTTTCAGCAGACAGCTTTGTCACTTCCTGCCACCTCCTGCCACCTCCTCCCCTTTTCCAAGTCATTTATGAGTATTTGGAAGGCAGAGACCTCTGTGGGACTCCACTTAGCTGTGAAATGATCTGTTCTTTTCTACCTTTTGCTCCTACATTTTCACCACTTTGTGACCCTTAAAGGATCCTCTGTCTTTTCCCTGGGCAGCTCAATTTGTCTGACATGAAAGCTGTCTGGAAGGGGCACGGCAGCAGAGAACGAGCCCGACCTTTCATTAAAACCCCAGCAAAGACAGATGAGGGGCCCAGTTGTGCTGTGGGTGTCAGCACAAAGAAATCAGCGATTCCTGCTGAGAGGAACAAGAGCCTGACTCACCCTGCAGACAGAAACCCTCAGCTGCAGCCGCCGGGAGGAACCGGGCTCTGCCCAGGCACAGACTCACTCACAGGATTGAAACTCCTCTCTTTGCAAGCTTCGTCCCAAGAGAGCACGAGCGAGGCTAATTGGCTTAGAGGCACTAATGAAGCTGCAGGTTTGGGCTCTCGTGTATCAATGCAAAGCTTACAAAATAAAAAAATTGTTTCTCCTGTGAAACAAGTCTTCTCTGGTTTTTCAGGTATGGTGTGGAGCTCCTGGTTAATTTGCAGGTAAGAGCCAACCACACCCCTGCTGTGACAGCCCAAGGGGCTGTGGGATGGCAGGAGTTCTGCTGCTGGGATGGTTTGTGGGGTTTAGCAGAGATGAAGAGAACTCCAGGCTCAGCACTCGCTGGGAATTATTACAGAAGTTTCTCACGTCTCTCAGGAGCTGGAGCTCCCCGGGTGCTCTGAGCAGCCCAATATTGAGCCTTGCTGCACCATTTGTCTGCAAGAGAGGCTCTGACATCTCCCAGGGGACTGTGGTGTGTTGGCATCCCTGCCACGGACCTGCATCCTCGGGCACAGCCTCCTCAGGGATTCCGAGTACTCACACTGTGCATTTCTTTGGGGAAAGCTGAAGGAAATGTTTGGAGAATTAGAGAATCCCAGACAGGTTCGGGCTGGGAGGGCCAGTAAAGATGATTTTTGACCCAACCCCCTGCCGTGGGCAGGGACACCTGAGCCCTAAATGAGCAGTGTAAGAAAATGCTCCCAGTGGATGGGTGGGACTGAGAAATATTTACTAATAAACCAAGAAATATAATTTAAAATAACTCAGTCATGATCAGAGAGGAAGGAAAAAGCAGATGATGAACAGGAACTTTTATACAGACTTGTGAGGAACTCCAGGAGTCCTCAGAGGTTGTTACAGTGCCCCAAAAGGCTCTTTAGGGCTTACACGAAAGGTCAATGTTTGACTTCTTCCATTACTGCTTAACAAGGAACAGGACCCGAAACAACTGCAAAAGGCAAATAAAAGCTTTACAGCTCGGTCTCCTTGCCAAAGCTCTGCTGTGCCTGTAGCCCCCGAAGGGCCGAGACAGAGGCAGGAAAATTGGAGGGCGGATGAGAGCAAATTCCATCGCAGCTCCCGGAGCCAGGGGGGTCGGGGATTTCTCCTGCTCCTCCCAAAGGGCTGCTGCGGCTCCACCGGGGCTTCGAGCTGCTTTGTTAAGGGATTTCTACAAAGTGAAACCGCCCGGGAGCATCCGTGAGAACGAAAGTGAAACCCCCCAGGTTATTTGTGCCTGTCCCCTCAGCCCTGGCCGTGTCAGGGTGTTGGGCTCACCGGGAGCAGCCCCAGAGGGGCTGGTGGCTGTTTTTATCGGGAGAACTCCCTAAAAAACTGACAGAGAGAGCAGGAACCCAGAGCTCTGCAGGGGCTCCCTGCGCCCTCTCCCTCTGCAGGGTGTGCTGCTGCCCGCTGAGCCCCCGGCCATGCGACAGGACGGGGACACTGGGCAGGAGGTGAAGAAAACGCCCTGAGCTGCCTCCTCTTTCCACCTGCACTGCCGCTGCCAGGCAGGATGTTCCCTCCAAATTGGAGAATCCCAGACTGGTTTGGGTTGGAGGGAGCTCCAAGCCCCTCCGGTCCCACCCCAGCCATGGCAGGGACACCTCCCACCGCCCCAGGGTGTCCCCAGCCCCGTCCAGCCTGGCCTGGACGCCCCAGGGATGGGGCATTACCCACCCACAGCACTCACCCGGGCAGCCCTCAGTAGTTCCCCTTCAGACAACGTCCCAGTGAGTTCCAGGGAAGAATCCTCGTGACTCTGAGGGGCAGGGAGAGGGGGGCAGGCCCAGGGGCTCCCTGGGCAGGGACAGGGATGCATTGGCTGGAGAAGCAGCGTGCTGCCCGTGCCTCCCCAGGGCACCACACACCTCTGGCATCTGGGAAACAGCTGATAACAATGGGCAGGGGAACGGTAACCTGGATCAATGTACAAATTCAATTAGGAAGAGAAAATGAAAATATTATGTGGATTACTAAGCTAACCTGATATTTTAGCCTTGAGTTTAGAATTTGTTTGGTTTAGAGGACAAGTTCTAATCAGATTAAAAGGAGGTTTCAAAAAAATTACTAACAGATGTGAATGAAATAGATAATGATTTTCATTCCTGATTATGTGACCAAGGTTATAGATGGGAGGGGGGAGTTTAATGGAAATAACGTGGCCATTATGTGTGCTTAAGTGTGCTTATGCTTTTCTGATAAAGATTAACTCTTTGCGGTTTCTCTCATTTATAAATGCCCAGCAATGCATTCCCGACTGACCTGAACCCAGGAATGAAAATATTGGCTGCCTCGGTTTCCACCTGCTGTCCTGGGGATGTAATCAGTGTGTGAACGATGTGATTCCTCCTGTGGAAGGCCAGAACACCTTCCTAGAGGGGAGCAGTGTCAGGGTTGTCCTTCACTCAGGGGATGCCACATCTTCAGCCCAGTGCAGGAGTTTCCAGCTCACAGGCCCAGGGCACACACAGCCCCAGGACCTGCCCTCCACAGCCAAAGCTTTCCTGGTGGACCAAAACTGTCAGAGCCCAGAACAGAAAAACAAAAGAATTCTCCTGTAGAAGCAGGGACAGCCAAGTGCACAAAGCCCTGAGGGGACCTGGGAGCTGTCACTTCAGGGGGGGCTGAATTCCTGGAACTGTTTCGTTCTGCACATGGAAGAAGAGAATCTGTGGCTTGTTGCATTTTCCTGATCAGCACAACTCGTGGAAGGACTCAGTGCTGAGGCACCATCACTCTCCTTCTGTCGTTCCTCCCACATCCAAAAGGAGCCAAAAGTGACGTAGAACCTCTCCATCAGCCCCTGAAATGGCCGAGGAGCCGTGGTGGGGGAGACTGAGAGTTATGAGGGTGAGAACATCACTGTGGAGCAACCAGGACACCTCAGCCAGCAGTTCCAGGTCATTGTGTTCCAAATAATTTGCTGGGAGCAGCACTGCTGCTGCTGAGCCTTGCTTGGAGAAGCCTCCACGGAGCCAAAGGGCACCAGGGTGGCTCCTGTGTCCCCTGTGCCAGCCCTGACCCCTGCACTGTCAGATCAGTTCCTGGGATTTTACACACTCTGCACTTTTCAGATCTATAATCCTTGAAAGTTCTCAGTTTTCAGGAGGAATTTTGCTAAATGAGTCAAATCTTGTCTTTAGAACCTGTTCAAGCTAACAGCCTGAGGGGTAAGTGATTTCAGCCCTCCCTTCCCCTCCCGTGTCACATTTGCTTGGTTGTGTTTCACATCTTTAAGCTTTGGAGTGAAGAGAGAACAGAGACAAATATGTTGTTTGTTTTCCCAATGCCAGATGGATGGATTCAATTTTCAGATTCCTGAAACTGCCAACACTGCAAAATTGTAAAGAAAGAAAAAACCAAAATCATTTGTTTTAAAGATCTGTTGTGGTTTCTATAAACTGCATAGAAATTTTTTTGGCATTTATAACAGAATTGATGCCACATGAACATTCTATCGCTCACATACTTTAGTGAGAAGTTTAAGTAAGGTAAAAAGGAGTCAATACAGTGCTTCTTTTTTTTCCCTGCTGCCTTCCTTTAACCACAGAGCCGCAGGTAAAACTCCTCCCACCCTGCCCTGGGTGTGAGTGCCCCCCTGGGCTGTCCACAGCCCCACCTGCCAGGGCCTTGCTCCTGTCCCCCGGGGTTACCCATGGAGCTGGTGGCCTCGTGGAGCACCCTGCCCACCCTGCTGACACACTGAAAGTCCTCAGGAAAGCAGAAAAACTGCATGGAGGAGTTATTTCCAAACGTGTATTATTCCCAAACGGGCTCTGTAGCCTGAAGAGCATTTGGAGAAGGAGTTCCCTCTAGCAGTCTACTCAAGTCTTGTGTGAACCACTAAACTATCACAACAATCTGGAATAATTGGCAGTTTTCCACTCAAACCCCCTATTTTATTCTGCTTCTGTCTGCTGGGTCTGAAGAGAGCTGTTTTTGTACAACATCCAGAATTCCAGGAAAACCTGCCATTCCCATTGCACAGCCATCCCTCCGCTCCCAGAAACAATCTGTCACTACCCGGAGCCTCTCCAGTCGTTCCACTGACACTTCTGCCTGTTCACCGGGGAGTGTTTGTGCCCTCGGAGACGGTCCCAGCTCCCGGATGAGGTCAAACTCCTCCTGTGCCCCTGTCCCTGCCCAGATCCCCCATCCCACATTCCCCGTCCTCCATCCCCCATCCCTCGGTCCCGTCCCGGCTGGGAGCAGCGCTCTGCACTTCCACTGAACCACCCGGGGCACGGGCAAAGCTGGGAATCCCGCAGCTGCATCCTGCGGGATCCCTCTGCCCAGGGAGATCAGGGACACCCGGAGGGACAGCCCGGATTCAGGGCAGCGCCGGGACCAGGGGGAGCAGCGGCGCCTTCCCCCGCCCCGTGCAGCGCCCGGAACGGCAGAGCCGCGGAATATCCCGGGCTGGAAGGGACCCACAAGGACTCTCCGAGTCCAGCTCCGTGCTCCGAGCGGGAAAACCCCAGGAACGCCCCGGTGCCTTTCGGCAGGCGGAGAATTGGGGGAGCAGAGCGGAGCTGAGCAGGGCCATCCCTGTCCCAATGCCGTCCCTGTCCCAATGCCACCCCTGTCCCAATGCCATCCCTGTCCCAATGCCACCCCTGTCCCAATGTTATCCTGTCCCAATGCCATCCCTGTCCCCCCGGTCGGTGCCCTCAGGGCAGGTGGAACCAGGTGTGGCCCCGGCTGCCCTTGGTCCTGCCCAGGCCCAGCCCTGGCTGTGTGAGCTCCGTGCTGGGCCCTGCTCTCCCTCCAGAGGTGCCACCCCTGGGCAGCACCAACTGCAGGGACACGCCTGTCCCGGGGTGGGGGCTGACAGGACAGCATGGGCAATATGGTGTTGACCATGTAAAGTGTATTTTAGCTTTTTTTTTCTGGAATAAATAACCTCTGGAGCATTAGGAAGTTGCTGAACGGGACTGTGCTAGGGAGAAATAATTGCCTGGTCATCAAAGCGAATGCAGATGTATGAATAACAGTATTTATATAATTTCTGGGATCATATAAATAGAGTCTCTGTGCAGAGATGGAGCCTGTGAATCACTCATTTGCTTTATGAGGCTGAATAAGCTTGGACTCCATCAGTTATCAGCTCTGAAGAAACAAGCATGATGCTGTAACCACAGATCCTTTTACTGGAATTATTCTTTCCAAGCCCTAAAGCCCAGCCCCAGAGCCCAACCCCAAAGCCCAACCCTAATCCCATCCCCAAAGCCCAGCCCTAAGCCCATCCCCAAAGCCCGGCCCTAAGCCCATCCCCAAAGCCCCGTCGCTGTCCCTGTCCTGTCCCCGAGGCTCAGCCCGAGGTCCCCGCGGGGTCACAGCTTTGCTCAACCCTTTACCGGCAGCTGGAGAACGCCGAGAGCCTCGGAGCGCTCGGGTGGGGAACTTCCCTCAGCACGGGAAGCCGCTGCAAACCCGGCCGGGAACTGCCCCGGGCCGCCCTCCCGGCTCTGCCCCAGCGCTTTCACAGTCCGGGTTTGCCGACACCTGCACAGGTCCCGAATGTCCCGGGATGTGGCTCCAGCGGTGACAGGGCACAGGGATGGATTCCCGGGCTGCTTTCCTGCTGCCCCAGATCCCGCTCCCCCAGTTCCCGGTGCCCGGAGCTGTTCCAGCGTTGCCCTCGCTCCCACTCCCACCCCCAGAGCCCTCCCGGGGCTGTGCCCAGCTCCCTGCCCACCACAGCCCCCTGCAGGAAAAGCCCCCTGGCAGATTTTTAAATCCCAAGATATCCTTAAATTGTTTTCTTAATTAGGGCTTGGAATTTTTTTTAAATTGTTTCTGGCTGCCTGGGATTCTTGTTCATTAAAAGGGAAAAAAGAAAAAAAAGAATCTTTAAATCTGCAGTGACTTACAGTACAATTTTATTGACTTCATATTTGAGGTATATTACCTGACTCCAACAAGGCTGCAGAGGGAATTACAAGCCAGGCCAGAACATATTTCCAGCTAAGACAAGCATAAAAACTTTTTAAAATCCATAGTTCAATAGCAAATGCATCATTTAAAAAGAACTGCAATAATTAGCCAAGAGGGGGAAAAGCCACGGAGCCATAGGTGGAAAACACACGTCAGAGCCCGTGTCCTCGGAGGGGCCGGCAGGGCTCGTGTTCTGCAGGAGCACCAGGCACAACGTCAGGGCTCAGCAAGCAGCATTTCAGTAAATATTCATCTATGGATGGACTCAACCGTGATTAGATCCATGTGTGGAGTCAGTGAGGGTGAGCAGACCGTGCTCAGGGCAGGGCAGGGTCCCCTCCCAGCGTCCCCTCTCAGTGTCCCCAGTGTCACAGCCTGGCCTGGACGGTGCCACCCCCCTGCAGGGCTCCACCAGCACCTGCCCAGAGGGGTTTGTGTCCCCAAACATGAAGTGTCCCCCCTCCCTGGGACACCACAGGGTCACCTGGGCCACGGCTGGGGCTCCCCAGGGCGAGGCACCAGCAGTTCCCACTCGCCTCCCCAGCAGCTCCGAGCAGAGCAGCACCAGCTGCTCTTATTTGGGGTCACCGTGCCCGTCCAGGAGGCACAGTTTGCATATTTTCCTTTTTTTTTTTTTCCCCTCCCCAAAAAGCATTTGGTTGCGTTCAACGTGCATTGCAAACAAATTTCAGTCGAAGAGTTTTCCAAAAAAATGACATTCTTGTGTTGCAGCCAGCCCTGCTCCCTTCTGCAAGTACAGTATTTTGATAACACAGTGAGGGCTGAGCAACAAATTGGCCAAGAAATGAAACTGATTTTAAAATCCCCCTCTCTGAAGAGATACCCTTTGGGAAACTCTTTATGTTCTCCTCGAACTTGAAGAAATGAGTCGAGTTTTTTATCACTTTTATAACTTTAGACAAGCAGGGAGAGAAAACCAGTGCTTTATGAAGGCAGAACTGCTCCCCTCAGAGCTCCCTCACCAGGCTTCCCACAGAGGGGGAACTGAGACTTTGCAGCTCTCTGGGCGACTGAAATGGAACCAAAGACCCCTGGATAAAGATTTAACTGGCAGGAATAGTTCGTGCTGTGCTCAGGTCAGTAAGAAATTGGCTGCAGGACCCAGATAGGAGGCAGGGGAGTGAGGTGAGGTGGAGCCACACAGGTAAGGACACGGCAGGGCTGAAATCCAGGGGCTGGGGAGGAAACGGGCTGGCAGGGGGAATCCCCAGACACAGAAGTGGGAAATAGCTCTGAGCAGACAGACAGGGCTGTGAGGAACATTTATTTATTTCTTTGTTGTCTGCTGTGTCCCCACACCCCCAGGGAGTCCCTGTCCCCCCCGGGGGTGGAGGGGAAATGCTTTACCTGTCCCTCAGGGATCTGTGAGCACACGAGGTGGGAGCTGGCACAGCCTGCAGGGACAGATGCTCTCCCTGAAGGAGAACTCCAAAAATAACACGGAGAAAAGGCCACGGGAGGTTTGGAAGGTCAGATCAGCAGGAGCAGCTCTGCAGAGCCCCCAGGAACCTGCCCCAGAAACTGGAGGCAACCCAACCTCCAGCCCTGGTTATCTGGAATGCAAGATGAGTTATAGAAACCATAAAACCCAAATGATTTATGGCCCGTAAAGGCCAGTGGTGCTCAGCTCTGCCTCCCCACATTTGACTATACATGGTGGGGATCACAGGGGCTGCAGACCTGGAGGGAGGGTGGGATTAGGAGAGAAAAGGAGACTTTAGAGCTGAGAGCTCAGCGGGGGTGACACACTCCAGACTCCCTCTGCCCCATCCCAGCAGAGGTGCCAAGCTCCTGGCAGCAGCTCCAGGGGCTGCACAGCCCAGCAGATGAATCCTTCTGGAAGATGTACAGTACAGCCCTCACTGCTGCCAAGGGGTGAGGTCATCTTGGAAGGAATCTTATTTATTCAGGAAATATTTCTGGAAATATTTACATGTCAAGACTACATGTTTAAATTCTTTGACAAAGCAAGCTCTGGGCCACTTGCAGAATTTCTGAAGAGCTTTGCAAGTAGGTTTTTCTGCAGACAAAAGGCTTTGCTGCATCCCCGCTCTGGTAGAGGCAACAATCCCTTTCCCTAAGCTAAGGAGCTGCAGTTCTGTGTTGGAGGCTCCAGTCTGAGCAGGGGGCTGCAGTTTTTATCCTGTGCAAAGACACGGGATGGGAGTCACTTCCTATGCACGGCTCAGGATGATGCACCCAGAGCCTGTTTCCAGGGCAGAGCTGTAAATACCGTGACATTCCTGCCCAGGAGAGGGAACCCAGCCGCCTGCCAGGGCCCCACACCCAGCTGAGGGAGCCCTGGGAGGTCACACTTGCCCCAGGGATGGTTAATATTCCGAGTTTCTGGCAGATCCAGACCCAGGCAGTACTATGGGAGGAGTTATTCTGTCTTCTTTAAACATATATATATATATATAAATATATGATCATTTTCAGCTCTGCAAGGCCGTTAGCAGACCCTCCAGGGATCACTCCTGCTCTGGAACAGGCACAGGGAAGCCCTCTGAGGCGTGGTGTGCCCAGCAGAGTGGCCCTGTACTCCCCCTGGTCACTGCAGGGGACAGGAGATGGGCAGAGGAGTGAGAGGAGCAGCCGGGCAGTGACCTCAGTGACCTCAGCCGTGCCCGCAGGGGATGGGGAGGGGACCAGCCTGGAAAATGACAACTGGGCAAGAGAAAGGAGCACACCTGGAGTTCCCCAGCCCAGAAGAGCCAGGCAGGGCCGGGAGGAGCCCGAGCTGCACAGGGAGGATGTGCCAGCTCCTGCCCACCCTGCTCCTCCCGGGGACATCCCCTCTTTCCTGCTAAATAACAACGAGTGAGTTATTTGAAGCCAGGAAATGAAGAGAGAATGAACTGACAACTCTGTGTGTTGGTTCTCATTTGCCAACACACTGCAATATCTGCTCCACAATATCCACTCCACTCTCCCTCAACTGTTGCCTAATTCATGAGGTCGAGGTGAAATTCCCAGAAGCACCGAGGAATTGTGGCACGACAGACTCAGCAGTGTTATTCCTGGAGTTACACACAGTATTCCTAAAGTTACAGCCGGATCTATACCCTGCCTGAGGCATTAAAAAACTCAGGCTAATTAAATACCAGACACTGCAAGGTAGGTGAGATTATTCATAGAGCTTCGGGCAACACCACCTTGTCTGGCTGGTGATAAAATCACAGCCACTCATGTGAGAAAGGAACACACCAACACTTCTCCAGGCAGGAAAGCCTTGGCCTCAGCCTCCCCAGGGCTCAGCCTCACCCAGCACAAACCCACCTGGAGCAGACTCAAATTTACACAAACTATTCACAGAAACCACTTCTTTGGAAGGAACCCCAAAACCACAACAAGCACAGCACCAACGTAACTCCCATGTCTTATGGCACAGGGGTGGTTTTGCTTTGCCCAGGAATTCTCAGGGAGGTTTCCAAACCATTCCCACCTGAGGGGCTGCACCACAGGGAGGATTTTCCCCTCAAGCTCCCTTTGGAGACTGCAAAGAGCACCAGGCAATTCCTCTCTGTAAAAACAAAAGAACAGGAATCTGCATGAGGAAACAGAGCAGGGCTGGCCTGTGGCAGAGCCTGTCCTGGAAGGATGCAGGAGGCCAAACGTACCATGTACAGCTCCTCACACTCCCCTGGAAACTTCTGACTATGGCTTGGATGCTCATCAGCATTATTTATGGGATATATATGAAGATAAACACCACAATATATTCTTGAAAGAATATAATTCTGCTGAGATTGGGGAGATGCTGAAATACAGGAGCCCTGGGATTAACAGCCTGAGCTAATATTGCGATTGTCATCGCATTAAGGGGCTCTCGGGAGACCAGAATATTGATACAACTGTGGTGTGAAATCAAAATCTTGTCATTTATAAAGGGAAAAAAAATGTCCCTGGCATGCAGACAGCTGGTTAGGCTTGAGTGTAGCACATACAAACCACAGCGTTAGAAAAGCCCCAGGAGAGGCTGCGATTCTGCAAGCACAATAAAATACTCAATATACCCAAATGGAAAAAGTTCATCTCTGCCACACTCCTCAATCAGTTATTTGCATAATTTCAGGGCTGTTATCCTGTTTTTCCTCTGATATTCCTTCTTCCTCATCAGCACCATTTGTGGCAATTGAGCTGCATGCAGGAGCTGAATACAAAGCAAAGCTGCTGCCTGCTGGGCGGGGAGGGACAGCAGCCCCGGGGTTTGTGCCGCTCCCGGCTCCCCACAGCGATCCCTCTGCCAGGACCTGGATCGGGATCCAGGATCCAGTGCCTC
This sequence comes from Cyanoderma ruficeps, assembly GCA_008694505.1. Lineage (NCBI taxonomy): Eukaryota > Metazoa > Chordata > Aves > Passeriformes > Timaliidae > Cyanoderma > Cyanoderma ruficeps. The sequence continues at coordinate 14,905,313 of VZDJ01000219.1, forward strand.
CATTTCCCTCCAAACACAACCTCCATGTGTGGCTGCACCATCAGGTACCCAGGAACAACATCAGCAGAGCAACATCAGCAAAGCTGCTGCACCCAAACACTCACCTGAACAGCACCTCACTCCTCTGAACATCATCTCACTCCTCTGAACATCACCTCACTCCTCTGAACGTCACCTCACTCCTCTGAACGTCACCTCACTCCTCTGAACGTCATCTTCCTCCTCTGAACGTCACCTCACTCCTCTGAACATCATCTCACTCCTCTGAACATCACCTCACGCCTCTGAACGTCACTTCACTCCTCTGAACATCATCTCACTCCTCTGAACATCATCTCACTCCTCTGAACGTCATCTTCCTTCTCTGAACAGCACCTCACTCCTCTGAATGTCATCTTCCTCCTCTGAATGTCACTTCACTCCTCTGAACATCACCTCACTCCTCTGAACCTCATCTTCCTCCTCTCAACATCATCTTCCTCCTCTGAACAGCACCTCACTCACCTGAACACCACCTCACTCATCTGTGCCACCTCCACAGTGCCACCTCCATTCTGCAGCTGCCACCTCCACACTGTCACCTCCACCACGACTGTTTGGGAATTGCTCCCTGCAGGCACAGCTCCTCCATCCCCAGCCACTCCCATTTCACAGGGCAGGACACAAACCTGAGCCCTGAGGGGATTTTTGCTTTGGCCAGCCAGGTTTCTGTTGCCCATGGAAGGCAGAAGGCCAAATGTCTTCTCAGGGGATGCAGGAAAATGCAGGAACTTGGATCCTCCTGAACCACTGTCTGAAAACAGGAGGAATTTGGATAGAAATGCTAAATGATACCTGTACCCATTACATTTCCCCAGTCCTAATTATAATACAGACATGAAACCTGGATACTTAACTTAGAAAATGTGCATCTATAATGAATAGAGCTGACAAGTAAATGAAGAAAGTAAATTAAGTACTCGTTTCTTCATGACTTGAAGGTAAAATGAGCAAATAGGTATTTCACCTGCTGAGATGTAATGCAACCTAAAGCTAAATTATTATATTATTGTTGTATTGTAGTGCCCAGAGCAGCTGTGGCTGCCCCTGGACCCCTGGCAGTGCCCAAGGCCAGGTTGGAGCAGCCTGGGACAGTGGGAGGTGTCCCTGCCATGGCAGGGGTGGCACTGGGTGGCCCTTAAGGTCCCTCCCCACCCAAACCATTCTGTGGCTCTGTTATTCTATTCTAGTTGCCAACATCCTGGGTGACATCAGCATTATATGAACTATTTTATTTGTATTGTCTCCTCTTGGAAAGGAAGACTGATTTTGGAACTCTGACTTTTCCCCGTGGGCCTGGGAATACCGAGGCCTATGGATGGAATAAAGTGCTCCAGCTACTCCAGGGCACTCTCACAGGAGCACGTGGTGGGAAGTGGAAATGCAAACACCGTGTGCTCTTATTGAGGTTGTAACTGAGGGATTTGGGAAAGGAACCAATGTAAATTATTTTTCATAACAGTGAGCCTTTATATAGGGTTGGACTCTTTAAAAACCTGCCCACTGTGTCCAGGCAGTGAGGGAAATGTCAGGCCATGTTTATGAACAGTCAGGGTTGAGTTGATTTTTGTCAGACTCCACAGTAATGGTTTCTAATTCTGACATGCAGGAGCTCAGGTCTCCCCACAGCTAATAAAGCATCCTGAAATCCAGGTGAGAGTTACTCTCTGCACCTCGGGGTGGGCAGGGCTCACCATGCCCATGCCAGGCCTGAAAACACGGCACAGGCTGGTGAAAGTTTTAGTGGAATCCCTGTTCTGGACAGTGGCACAATATCCAAAGAAGATGATCCAGAGAAGCTGTGGATCCCCATCCCTGGAAGTGTCCAAAGTGGGGACAACTGGGAGAGGGGCAGCCAGAGGTACCTGCTGGGATGGGTGTCAGCTCTGCAGGGAGCT
>VZDJ01000219.1:14907456-14937665 GCA_008694505.1 Cyanoderma ruficeps
TCCCTCCATCCATCCCTCCCTCCCTCCATCCCTCCCTCTGATCCCTGGGTGGGAGATGGGCAGTGGGAGAAGCCCCCAGCTGTGGAACCCAAATGAGCAGACGCTGCTCGGTGCTTGTCCCCGTCTAGAAATACGTTGTTGATGTCCATGGTGTTGCACCTTGGTGAGATGTGGTTTTTTAGGCAGGATTAGGTGTGCCCAGGTTGCCCTGGCTGGTGGAGCACAGCCAGGGTTAAAGTTCTGGTCTCTGAGGCCCAGCTCGGGTCCCAAGCCTTGGCCCCTGGCACAGGCTGAGCCCAGCGTGGCCTCACAGGAGCCACAGCTCCCCAAACCCTGGCACCGACAGCCCGGGAGAGGGGAAATCAGCATTCAACATTTCACGCATCAGAAGATGATTAATTTTCTCCCAACTAATTAATGAAATGAGATAATTTTCCACCTCCTGATCCGGCGTCCAGCAAGATCAGCAAAAAGCCTCACGTTGACTTCCGAGGACTTTGCCCGGTGACATTTCGTGGTTCAGTTCAGCAGGATGATACATTCCTATTGGGAAAGGGAGGTGGTGGGCTTTGCTAGGAACAAGATCATTTTTCAGAAAGAAGGATGTTTACCTTCATTTTCTCTGCTGCTACGGCAACTGAAAGAAAGCGTTGTTGTTTTGGTTTTAATTAAAGTTTTTAGCATTCGTCTCAGCCACCATATTGGCTTTTTAATCTATGAATAAATATTAAAAAAACACATATATTTTATACTCCCTGCTCTGCATTTATTCACTGCAATTCACAGGATTCTTTCCAGCACTCTGAGTTACACATTTTCAGCAGCATCCTGCCACATCTTAAGAGAAAAAAAAAAAAAAAGTAGGGCAGAAAAACCACCAGATTAACCCACAACGTCCCGAAATGAGCTGTGCTCTGCTCCCAACGGCCTCGCTGGGTTCTGCTCCTATCTACAGCCAGGAGGTCACAGCCCTTCCAAAACATCCTGCAAACATCCAAGCCCTGCACTCCCCAGGGCTGCCAAGCACCATTTTGCTGCTTTCAGACTATGGGGATTGACACACCCCAGACACCCCAGACAGACACCCCTGACAGACACCCCAGACAGACACCCCCGACACCCCATGTCCCACCGTGATGGGGGTGTCACCTCATCTGTGTCACCTCCACTGTGCCACCTCCATTCTGCCACTTCCACCTCCACACTGCCACCCCCCAGTGCCACCTCCACAGTGCCACCTCCACCCCCCAGTGTCACCTCCACACGGAGCACCCCAGGACAGGGCTGGGCAGAGCCCAGCGTGGCCCCCGTGTTTCCCAAGGGCTGCAGACAAACAGCACAGCTGGGGCTGGAAACATCCCTGGGTCACAACCCAAACAGGCTGGAGGAACCTGCCGGGTTCGAGGCATTTCTCAAAAGCCCCTCAGCCCTTTGCCCTCTCTCCTGAGCTCCCCTGGGAACAGGTTCCCCCCAAAGCTCCCAAAGGCTGGTTGGACATGGGGCTGCACGGGGACACCCTGAATTCTCAGCCTGAGCTACCTGAATATTCCCAGAGCTGCCTCCTTATGCCTGTGAATAATTCCAAGCAGATGGATGAAGATTTCAGGAGCTTTGGTTCCCCCAGGAAAAGGTTTTTCCCTGTGATCAGCCCAGCGGGTGCCGGGCTGGAGGAGCCAGCCCTGCCCCGTGTGCCCAGCCCGGCAGGTTGGGGACAAGGTGACAGCGCCAGCCCGGCAGGTTGGGGACAAGGTGACAGCGCCATCCCGGCCGCAGGGAGGGGAGGACAGACACAGGGGAGTGTTAACGGGGTGATAAGCTGGGGAACGGAACGGCTTCCCGTGTAAAGGTTAATTAAAGCAGCCAAGCTCACCGGCAGGCTCGCCACGGCTCTTTTCCCTTTAAATATTCTGCACGGCGAGGGAAACTTCCCTCCCCTCCCTGCACACACACAAATAAATAAATAAATGGAGTGAATCAAGTCGACCATAATTCCAATTAGTCCCAGCTGTTATTTCTCCATCCTTTATGGCCCTGTCTGCAGCGCCTGGCAATCGGTTACACATGGCCTCGTGCAAGGAGACATGAAATAATTGCTTCAATCTGAGGCAAGAGTAACTAATTTTGTTCATGTTTTATTCAGAGTGACAGGGACATTACTGCAATAACTCCTGCCTTGTTCCGTCTCCTCCAGGATGGTGGATGAAAAGGCGTTTGCAGCCACACGAAGGGGGATGAGCCACTTCTCCAGCTCCACCTTGCTCCGATCCCTGTTTATTTTTAACAGCATTCCCAAATCACACGGCAACGATGCTGCTTTTCATAGCAAAGGTTCATTTTGGCTGGGAGGATGAGGAGAGCTCTTCCTGAGCCAACGTGACCTGCTACTGATTTAGCAGGAATAGATGATGCCACAGGAAATAAATGATTCTTTAGTATTTCTTCTTTTTTCTCCTAGGGACAGAAAGAATGACTTTGGTAAGTCAGTCAGCAGTAAAATTAGGAAATGACTGTAAGAGAGTCTGTTGGGAGAGGACACTTTTGGATGCCAACAAATTTATTTATTGGCTGTTTGTGGCCGTGCACATTGCAGCCTAACTTTGAAAAGTGCATATTGTGATTTACTGACCTGGCAATGCGTTTAAACAAAAAGGTGGTTTGAATTGTCACTGTCAAATAAAGGAGAGAAAGAATAAAAGCAGGGGTAAAAATAAAAGGGAAAGCAAAAAGGGCCAAGCCATGAAGGATGACAGTGGGTGGACTTAGACATGCACCTGTGTGTCAGCTTTTTAATGGAAAGGAAAATGATAAAAATCTTAAATAAGTTTCTCTGTATAAGTTTCAAAGTTGCTCTGATTTGAAATCTCCGGGACTGGTCAAGTGTTGAGGTTTTCTCCTTTCCCCCGTCCCATATACCCATTATCAGGAATTAGGAGCAAAAGACCAAAAGAAAGACCAAAGTTATGGTTTTGATTACAAAACGGGGACACAGTCTGCAATCTTGTCCAGGAAGGGTGACAAGGACACCCAAAGGTGTCCCAGGCCGGGGGGGTTCCTGGGCTGGTGGTTCCCAGCTCTCCACGAGCAGCTCGAGCACTCCGGAGCTGAGAAAGAGCCCAACAGAAGGAGTTTCCAGCTAATCACTCTGAACTTTTACTAATATGTAGATAATAAATTCGTAAGTATATTAGTAAATGTGTTGGTGAATGAATTAGTAACTAGAGCAGAGAATGGTTTGGTGTACAGGGACATCTGCCAGCGCGTGGGGCCGGGGGCTCAGAGCTCACCCAGAGTCAGACAAACAGCCGAGCAAAACCAGGGGATCAAGGCCCTTCCCCACACATCAGAGCGATGAAGAAGTTAATAAGGCATTAGAAACCAGCTGAAAAACAACCCGTTTTTTCCAAAAGCAGCAGGGTCGGGTGGGCAGAAGCGTGTCAGGGCCTGCACACAGAGGGTCAGGTGCTGCTTTCCAGCGGTTCCTGCTGACTAATTACAGCCTCTGCACTTACCACAGGGCTGCTACGATTCCTCAGCACAGAAACATCTTGTTCACTCAATGCCGAAATGTTTATTTACTCATCACATCTCTTTCAATAGCTGAGCAAGAAGGAGGCTGAGGGTGACCCACTTTTTGTCCCCTGAGCAGTCAGATGGTCCTTCAGCAGGGAAAGGTCAGCAGACTGCTGCGAGAGAACCCCTGGTTTGTACAACTTTATTCTCATCACAGAGCCGGCCCACACCAGCTCGGGATTAGCTCAGTGCTGAAAGTTCACCAGGAGTTCTCCGAGGAAAATGTGGGAACTGCAGGCTGGAGCTGCAGGCCCGAGGGGGCTGAGGGACAGACCACCCAGCTGGGAAAGCTTCCCGCAGGTTCTCTTCTGCTGCACTTCCCGGTCACAGGGCTCTCGCTGCAATTTAAGGGCTGAAGTAATAGGTTAAAATGATACATTGTAGTAAAACCAAAATAAATTCCTGTCTTGCATGAGTCTTGGCAGTAGAGCTGAGGAAAGTCTTGTCAGCTGAGGAAACGCTGCCATGAAATTCCTGATAAAATCTCCCGAGCCGGCCGTCCCCAGGCTGGATGTGTCAGTGGCAGGTTGGAGAACAGGGGTGCACCTTGCTGCCAGAGCATTCCCCAGCTGGGAGCTGTGTCCCTGCTCAGACCCACGGCCCCAGGGCAGAGCTCTGCCCTCCTGTGGCTTCTCCCATGGGGCAGATCTGGCTCCTGCACGTGCTGAGGGTTCTCTTTCCCTGGTGAACATCCCATGGGGCAGCACAGGGAATGAAGCCAAGTGGTCAGGCACCTTCTGTTTCAGCAATTTCTCTCCTCTCCATTCTCAGAATTAAGCAGTGACTTTGGGGGCTCCAGGGCTGCTGCAGTGCTCGCCCTGCACTGACCCACGGCTGCATCACCAGCTGAGAAAACTCAGAAGGGCTCAGTGCACGGCAGAGCTGTGCTAATTAAGACCTTTCCTCTACTTACTCTAAAATCAGGTCCCAGGCAGCCTCCTGTCTCTCCCAAGCCCTCCATTCCTGATCCCAAACCCCAGCCCAGCCCTGTGCCCCTCTAGTGTGCCCCAAACAGCACCTCAGGGCTGCCCCCAGAGCAGCCCCCACCCACCTGGGGTCTCGCTGCTGCTCAAACCCAGCAGGAGCACTGAGCTCAGCCCCAGCAGTGTTTTCTGTCTGTCTGTCCCTCCTGCAGCCAGGCCATGCCCTGTGCTCCCAGCCCTGCTGGAAGGCAGCGTGGCCCCCTTGGCTCCAGCCCCACAGGGGAGCTGGTGCTGGGGTGGGACGGGCTGTGGAACCCCCAGCCCCACCAGGAGCTCCTCCCCAGGGGATGTGCAGCCCTCCCGTGTTCCCTGGCCTTGCATGAACCTCCCAAATGTCCAACAAAGGAGCCTCTGGCACCCCAGGCAGCTCTGCAGGGGGATGGGAGTCTCCTCTGCCGTGCCCACCACGGCCTGGGCTGGGCTGGGCTGGCTGCCACGGGGCAGGAAGGGGGAGAGCATTGAGGGGTTTGGGGTTTTTTACTCCCCAAAAAGTACAACTAAAGGGTTTTTCCTCATGGTCACCGTACCAGGGCTGTGTGGCTGGCCCCTGGCTGGTTAAATCTCCCTGGCAGTGCTGCAGGGGGCACGTCCTCTGAGCTGTGCCCCCATCCCTGTGGTGCTGTGCCACTCTCTGCCCTTTGCCCACAGGAATATTGAGTTATGTTTGCATCCAGGTGCTGCCACTGCCCATCTCACCTTGTCTCCTCTGTCAGCTGCTGAGAACATTCTTACAGCTTTGCCAGGTGAGGCCTTATTCCTTTAAAAAATAAATTAGAAAAGCCATCTGGAGTATCTTTTTCAAACCAACACGAACTCCTCCAGCTGTTGGGTGACCTCATCCTTTATTAATTCCTGTAGACTCGCGTTTACCATTGAGATCAACCCTACAAGTGTATAATTTCCTGATTTCTTTCCAGCTCTTTATTAAAGATTGGGGTTAGAGATTGGCCCCCCGAGTCCCTCGATAACCCTCCTCTCTCACAGGAGTTGTTAAGGAGCAGATGATGCATCACAGGTTCCTCTATAGCAGCAATAATTGTTCTGCTTCGGGAGCGACCCTGCCTTATATACTGCCTCTTCCTGAAATTGTTTTTCTTCTTCTCCTTATTGCCGAGGAAGATATTGGCACCAAAATGTGATTTGAGGGCTCATGTTCCCTCATTCTCCCCGTACCTGAGCCAGGGCAGATGCGGCGCTGGCGGTGCCACCGCTGACATCTGTGTAACCCAATCCTGCCTCATAAACAGGAAGCAGAAGTGACAGCAGCAATTTCAATCGGTGCTTTTCTTCTGCCGGAGCCATTACTCGGGACAGGATGTATAAATCACGGCGTGTGTGATGTGGCCAGCTCCAAGCCTGAGGCAGCGCTGAGCCCCAGCCCCGGCCTGGCTGCCCGCCCCGAGGCGCTGGAGCTGGGCTGGGGGAGGGAAAGGGAGGGGACAGTCACTCCAAAGGCCACGGGATGGCTTTGGGGCTCTCTGCAGCAGCACAAGGTGCACACACTCCCCGTGCAGGCCTGGGCTCCACACCCAGCTCCCATCTTCCTGACAATCACTACAGACGGTGACATTTCCCCGCGGTGACATTCCTCTGCTTCTGCCCTGCAGGGGTGGGACAGGCAAAGCCACCTCATCCCGTAAGGCCACACCACAGTGCAGGGTGAGAGGAGGCTGAAACTGCAGCAGAGAGGGGCTGGGGGACACTGACAGTGCTGGGTGGGCAGAGGGACGGGGAGGATGGCCCTGGTGGCACTGGAAACTGGCGAATGGCTTTGATTCCATTGCACTGGAACACCTGCAGCTTTGAAGGGACCTCCTTTCTTTTTGTCAGTTCCATATTCCCAGTGCATCACTGAATATTTTAGGGGGACATCATCCCGCTCCTCTGAAAGGCAGGGGACTGCAGCCCCCATCCCTGGGGCTGAGCAGGATGGGGATGGGGAATAGGGGGGTGTGGGGATGTGGGAATGGGGGAATGTGGGGATGTGGGATATGGGGATGTGGGGATGTGGGATGGGGGGATGTGGGGATGTGGGGATGTGGGATGGGGGATAGGGGGATAGGGGGATATGGGGATGTGGGAACGTGGGAATGTGCGGATATGGGATGTGGGGATGCAGGGATGTGGGATGTGGGATGGGGGATAGGGGGATATGGAGATGTGGGAACGCGGGAATGTGCAGACATGGGATGTGGGAACCTGGGGATGTGGGAACATGGGGATGTGATCCTGGCTCCCCCAGGCAGCCCAGGACACACCTGAGGCCCCAGCAGCACCTGTTCCCCTGCTCAGGAACGACAGATAAGGGGCAGAGTTTGTTCAGGCCTTACTGGAAACACAGAGGTTGTGTTTGATATATCAACGGGCAGAAAATGAAAGGGTGATTTATAAATATTTGCATCCTATAATTGTCTTTAGGAGAGATCAGCTGGGTTGAGGCGCAGCGGGGCCGTTTGTCCGGAGGAACAGCCGAGCTGTTCACAGGTTTCATTTCCACCACTCAAGCACTTAATGGGCAATCCCTCAGTCTGATCACACTCCTGCTTCCAAATGGCACTCCGCGAGGGAGCACCTCCAATCCAACGTGTTCCTGCAGCCTCGTGTGTGGGAAATGACTCTCAGGCATCCCAAGGTTGCTGGGATGAGTCTGAATGTCAGGGACGGCGCTCCTGAGTGATGGGAAGCACACAGCATGGCTCTTTGTGGGGACGAGCAAGCAAACAGCTGGAAAACAATGTGGGCTCAGCTGCTCATCTGCCAGCTCCCGGGGGGAGCAGGGGAGGCAGCTGAGGGGCTCAGAGCTCCTCATGTCTGCGTGGTTTTCTGTGCCATAACACAGGAGAGAGCTGCATCCTGCCTCCTGTTTAATCCTGAGTTTAACAAATCCGTTCCAAACTGAGGCTGAGGCCACTCTGAGGGGGGAGCAGGGAAAGCAGCTCTGCAGGACTTTCCCCTGGCTAGGAAGGGATGAACCTCTGAGACTGTCCTGAAGACACAAAGACACTTATGGACACGAACAAATATTTGAATCTTCTCCTCTAGCTGTTCTCTCTCTGTTGGGAGGGGCTTTTCCAAAATTTCAACCCTCTGGGATGCACATGGAGAGAAGCAAAAGGCTGTGAAAGAGGTGAGGACAAGGTAACCCTGGGGTGACACAAACCCAGGGAACTGCGTTTGCATTTAGATGCCAAAGCCAGAGGACCTTCAACACAAACCACTGACCCGAGAGAGTTTGGGTGCAAATGCTGTGGCTGGGGCTTGACATCAGATCGAGGTTATGGGATGGAGATGCTGCAGAGCTTGCCCAGTTCCCTGGGGTGGTCACTGCAGTCCTCACCCTGCACTGACCCACGGCTGCACCACCAGCTGAGAAAACCCAAAAGGACACAGGGCATGGAAGAGCTGTGCTCATTAAGGCCTTTCCTGTATTTATTTTATTTCCTAAAATCAGCACTGTGGAAAGAGGCTGTAAATAATACAAGATGTGGTAAGAAAACAAGAGCAAAGCCTCCACCCTCCAGTCAGAGAATGAACGAAATTTGCTTCCTCCAATAAGCAACAGGAGAAAAGTGGAGCTTATCCTGAGAAGGGCTGAGTGGCCTCACTCCCCCCGTGCTGAGGGTCACACTGACAGCCCCCTCCCACATCAGGGGGCATTTCCTGGCCCCAGGGAATCCCAGCTGAGGGATGAAGCTGCTCCCAGGGCAGCCAGTGGTGTTCTGGCCTCTCCAGCAGAGCCAGCACCTTGCTCTGCTCTGCCTCTGCAAGGCTTTGGCTTGGACACAGAACCCGTTGTTGATGTGGCTGTGGAAGCACCATCTGGGGTCGGGATGAAACACCAAGGGAAAATTGAAGGATTTTAATAATGCCTATTTTTATTTCTGCTAGATGCCAACCATCCGAGCTAATAGAATGTAATTGGAAGACTCAATTTAGCAATTTTCTTTATTATTATGTCTTGATGTACTTCTGTCAACTCCAAAATACTCATTACATGTAATTAGGAGGAAGATTAGAGTGCCGTTAAGATGTGGAATAATGATGCAGCTCAACAAGGGCCAGTGGAAAAAACAACCCACTGAGGAAAATATCTCCAAAGTGCTGAGCAGAGGAGGGCATTTAAAAAACTGATAAAGCTGAGAGCTGGTGCCAAATAATGAGGATGAGACTTTGAAGTGGGACAGAGTCGATCCAGTGAATCAAAGCAGTTATGACACTTCCTCCCTCTCAAATGAATCCCTCATGTTTTTTGGATGGCTGAAGTAACATTAATAAGAGAATTCCCTGAGAACCACCCTCTGTGTCTTCTCCATAAACTCCCACCCCAAACAGCATAATTAATTTCGCTGTTGTACAGAAGAATAATAATAAAAAATCCATCCTTTGAGAGGTAGGTGGTAATTTCTATCTGATGGAAATTGAGATTAGACACAGCACATAAAACTTTTTGATAATTTATTCACCAGAAATTGCCGTATTACACCTATCAGAGAGCTGGTGATATGAAACTTAACAAGCTGATATTTCACTCTGATTTCCTTGAGCATGATCCAATTTATTAAATCTAAATTCTAGATTAGGTTTAATACGAAAGAAGATTTTTATATTCCGGACTAATGTATGTCAGAACGCACGAAGCCGATAATGGGAGCGCTGACAGGAGTTAAGGTTTGTGTGGCACCGAGAGACAGGTTCAGAATGAGAAGCAGAAATTTCCCCAAATTTCTGAATATTTCTGCAGGACTGGGGGATAAAAGAGGAGAAAAGAGAGCAGCAACACCGGCCAGAGCAGCACAGCACGAGGCATTACCGTGGGGGAAGCTATTTCTGGTTCTATCATCAACTCCCCATATGACAGCAGAGGAATTATTTCAGGACAGAATCGCTTTTCCAATGGATACGGAATAAATAGAACAAGAGCTGTTGAGAAGCCCTTGCTGCTTCCTGTCCCTCCCTCTCCAGTGCCTCACTGCAGGCAGGGTCCCACTGCACCACCAGGTCCCTGTGGCCACCCCGATGGGGCTGGTGGCCACCAGCAATGGGTGACAAGGGTCCTACTCAGTGGGTGACAATGGCCACTCCTGACAGGTGACAATGGCCACCCCACAGGGTGGGGCTGCCCACGATGGCCCCCTGCTCCTCGCAGGCTCTGCACAGCTCTTGCACCTGTTTTTTGTCTCTCTTTTTTTGTTTGTTGGTTTGGGTGACTTTGCCAGGCCCCTGGCTCTGCCCGTGCCCCTCACTAGAGCAGGAGCAGGGGTGGAAGGAGGAGAGAGAGTGGCTGGAGCAAGGGATGGGTCTGCCAGGGGTGCAAAGAGTGTTCTGGTGTTCTGTGCTGGGGACACCCCACGGGCAGGATTCCAGGGCTGGGGACACCCCACGGGCAGGATTCCACGGCTGGAGGCTGCAGGAGCACTGAGCCATCTCAGACCATCCCCAAAAAATAAAGTTGAGAGCACCGAGCCGTGAGGGGTGCCCGGGCTTGGGAGAGAGGAGGGAGATGAGGTTTCCTGGGACAGCCCCTCGGCAGATGTTGAGGCAGGTGTGCCGGGCAGCCCGGCGGGGCAGCGGGCAGAGCCCAGCGCTGCAGAGCCCACGGGCAGAGCCCACGGGCAGAGCCCAGCGCTGCAGAGCCCACGGGCACGGACACGGCTCGGCGCGGCCCAGGGACCGCAAATGTCCCTGTGTCCCCCGGCCCAAGTGTCCGCAGCGGGAGCGGCCAGCCGGGCCGGACAGCGCGGGCCCCGCACAGGGCACGGGGCGCTGCTGTCGGGGACAGTCACCGCACTGCGGGGGGACAGAGCACACCTGGTTAACCCCTGAATGGCCCCGGGGGAGCCGCACCCCTCGGAGCGGGCGGTGCCCCCCGCCCGGCCACGGCGCTGCCCGCGCTGGGGACGGGGACCCGGCACTGTGGGACGGCTCCTCTGCAGCCCAATCAATCCCCTCCGCTTGTTTATAACTATCTGTGACTCACAGGCGTTTTTCCTGCTCCTTAATTGCCAGTTTCCTGAGAAACCATCGCAGGCAGCCAATCGGCCGCGCGGCTCTGACTGAGAGACTGGAGAGAACTGGGAAAAATAAATCCAGCGTTATTGGGAAATTGAACGGCGCTTTCCTAAGTACAGCACGTATTTATAAACAACACATCTGCAGGAACCGAGAGCCCCTGCTCTGCTCAGGGAGGTCTCTAAGGTCTGATCCTGAGCAGCAGCGCCCACTCCCCTCCTGTGCCCCCCTCTGCGGTGCCGGGTGCCCGGTGACCCGTGCCCGGGGCTGGCTTTGTCCCCTGCTCCCCGTCCCTGCTCCCCGTCTCTTCCCAGGGGTCCGGAGGGGCTTGCCCGGGGTGCTGGGGGCGCCCACCTGGGCAGAGCGGGCAGGGGAGGGGCACAGATACCTGTCCGGGCAGCATCCCGCTGTCCCTCTGCCCCGCTGTCCCTCTGTCCCGCTGCCCCTCTGTTCCTCTGTTCCTCTGTCCCTCTGTCCCTCTGTCCCGCTGTCCCTCTGTCCCTCTGGCCCGCNCCCTCTGCCCCGCTGTCCCTCTGCCCCGCTGTCCCTCTGTCCCTCTGTCCCGCCGGCTCTCCCTCACCGCTCAGTCCCGATGTGAACGCTGTGCCTGCCCCACCATTCTGCCTCCCCGCGAGCCCGTACAGACCGGAGCAGCGATTTTAATAAACGAACTGAAATCCTTGGAGGAGCCACAATAGAGTCCTGGTAATGTTATTCAGCGTTATTATAAAAGTGATGCATGAGATCTAAATAAGAGAAGAAATCTCTGCGCTCAGTATTAGTCACTGCTCAGTTACAGCTCGATCCAGAGCCGTTCACTGGTACAGAGAAAGCAGCCTGTGAAGTCCCCCGGCACAGCCTGCGCCTTCCTCTGTGCTCTTAGAGCACGGTGGTGTTTGGGAAGCTCGGAAGTCTCTTTTAGCAATCAAAGAGAGCCATGCCGACCGTCGGTAAAGGCTCGGAAACACGGAGCCGGTTGATTTTGGAGGAGTTCACAGGGCACTGGGGGAAGGATATAAAAATCTGCCGGTACAAAGCCGGGGCTGAGCTGGAGGAGCCGCAGCCCCTCGGCAGCTGTGACACATCTGTGACTCAGGGATGGCAGCACAGGCCTGGGCACTGGGGACTCGTGTCCCACAGCCCACGGCACAGCCCCGGGGCTCCAGCTGTCCCCCGTGAGCACCGTGGGCAGGGGAAGGCTCTGCTCCCTCCCGGGCTGGGACCGGACCCCTACGGAACTGCCCCAACGTCCTGGCGCTGCTGGCATGGCTGGGAAACTGAGGCAGCAGCCCAGGGGGTGTCTGAGGGGCAGGCAGGTAGGAATTCTGTCTCCCAGCTGTTGGAGGGGTGGGCAGAGGTGGCTGGTGGCGGGGACTGACCACCAAGTGCTGGACAGTCCCTGCCAGGCCCGTGCCCACAGAGCCCACGGTGGCACCGAGGGCTGGGGATGGGGAGCTGGGACACCCAATCCCCCTCCCTGGGGCTCAAGTCCCTCTCTCATCTGTCTAAAATTCCCATCTCTGCTTCAAATGCTCAGAACCTGTGTGCTTTGAGCACAGAGCAGGCAAAGTCTGCTTGGAATCATTCCAGCAAGGGGTCTTGGAAATGAGGAGTTCAGTTTCTTTCTTCCCCTGCAGCAAATCCATCATTTTTCTGCAGGGTGACACTTAATCTTTGTGTGTGCCCTCAGACCCAGAGCTCCCACTGCAGTTCTGATCAAGATCAAACTAATTTCAGCTGGCCAACACTCACCATTTGACATTCCACCTGTTGGGAGCGGAATTGGAACTGGTATTTATGATGAAGATTAGCTCATGGCCATTAAGTGCTCTGGGCTGAAGATGGATATTTGCTGTCAAAGTGGTGGTGGTGATTTATCTCAGAAAAAAGTTCCCTCAGCTCTCTGAAGTGACTGCCACAAAGCTCTCCTGGCACAAGAAACCCGGGAATGTTCCTGAGCTGCATTTTTGCAAAGCTGAAGAACTGACCCCGAAACGCTTTTGCAAAGACAAGAAGGGAGATCTGGCTCCTTCCCTTCCTCAGCCTGAGCTGTCTGAATCACTTGGTACTGGAGCAGCATCAAACAGATGGCGGAAAAAAAGACAAAGAAATAAACTTTTTTCTTCAGTCTTCGCTGGTCAAAGAAGATGGGGATTAAACCAAATCTGACGGCTGCAAAAAAATTCAAACCAGGTCCTAGAGGTCTGTGTTTAGATCTTGCCCCACGAGTGACGGCAGCCACAGCCCATCCGTGCTGGGTCAGCGCTCGTGGCTTCCAGAACCTTCTCTGTGCCACAGCTCAGCTCTTCCAGAACCGTCTCTCTGCACAGCCCAGCTCTTCCAGAACCTTCTCTCTGCACAGCTCAGCTCTTCCAGAACCTTCTCTCTGCACAGCCCAGCTCTTCCAGAACTTTCCTTCTGCACAGCTCAGCTCTTCCAGAACCTTCCCTTTGCCACAGCCCAGCTCTTCCNGTGACGGCAGCCACAGCCCATCCGTGCTGGGTCAGCGCTCGTGGCTTCCAGAACCTTCTCTGTGCACAGCCCAGCACTTCCAGAACTTTCCCTCTGCACAGCCCAGCTCTTCCAGGACCTTCCTTCTCTCTGTGCACAGCTCAGCTCTTCCAGAACCTTCTCTGTGCACAGCCCAGCGCTTCCAGGACCTTCCTTCTCTCTGTCACAGCTCAGCTCTTCCAGAACCTTCTCTCTGCCACAAGCAGGGGTGGGAAGGCTGCTGTGGGGCTGAGTGAGGCTGGAGAGGGACGTGTCCAGCTCAGTCCCTGTCCCAGCGTGGGGCAGAGGGAGAGGGGAGCAGAAGCACGTGGAGACTGTGGGGCTGTGCCCCCCTCGCTGTGTCCCAGCCCTGCTTCCAGATCAAATGGTATGGAAATGGAGCGGACGGATCTCCCCACAGTTTTAGAAAACAATTCACTCCAGTGTCTGATTTCCCACATCCCAGACTGTGGCAGGGCAGATTCCAGTGGGAGCAGGACACCGCGGGAACAGGGTATTGATCACATCCTTCAGATCGTCTGAGCCAGAGACTTCCAAAAGAGACACTTCCCTCCTTTCCCACGGCAGCGTTTTTGAAAATCTACCACATTTTTCTTTCTAAATAAACCAGCCCAAACTGCCTCCAGAGGGTTTTGCCATCCTTACATTTACTCCAGCAGAGTAATCTTCTAGGAAGATAAAATACCAGAGCAACTCAGGGAAGTGCTGAGCAGACAGGCACAAACCTAAAGATGGATATCCAAGTTCAAGCCTTTCAAGCCCAGAAAATAAATCAAGATGACAACAGTCCCAAAACATCAGAAAGCCTCAGACTTACGAAAGCCAGAATATCATAAGTTAATACATTTCCAGCTCAGATGTCTGGAACCATGAGCTGTGTTTGATGTTGCACACAGGCCGCAGGGGGGACGGCGGGGGGACGCGGGCAGGTGATGAGCAGGAGCTGTGGGGTGGTGGTCAGGGGAGCTGCTCTGCCATGTCAGGCCTGGCAGGAGCCCAGATCTGCCCCAGGGTTATGGCCTGGGTGATGGAGCACCTCTCCTCAGCCAGGGTTGCCCACCCTGCTGCCCCCTGGCAGGAGGGCTCTGGGACCCTGCCGTAGGATGATGTACAGAGCCCTCCCTGCCCCTAAACACACACCTCTGTTCCTGGAAAATTCTCTTGCAGAGGATATTAAAACTGTCTCTTCCAATTCAGCTCAGGGACTCTCTAACCAGCGTGTCAATAAGGCCACATAATAATAATCAGATGTTTCAGCTTGGCCCAGATCAGGGAGCTCCTGGAGAGCAGCCAGGCTGCTCTCATTCGCTGAGGTCAGATGCCAGCTCGGAATGAGGAGTGATGGTAAAAGCCAAATCTCTTCAGTTTTATCTAGAAGTTAAAATTAGGCACCAAACCAAAATACATGTTCTTGGGCAAGGTCGTATTGATTTAGTTTAGGTTTGGTTACAGGGGTTGGAATAAAACACACGAAGATATTTCGTGAACACGAACTGTATTCAGTCATGTCAGGGAAGAGCCCCCTGGAGCCCCACTTTCCTGACTCCTTTCCCAAGCCCTCAGCTCTGTGCCACCCCCTGGGCCAGCCCAGCCACCAGGGCCACCTGTGCCCGTGCCTTGGCTCACCTGAGCCCTTCATCTGTCAAGTGCAAATGGCCAAAATTACAGCTGGGCTACAACAGCCCGGAGGCAAAACCTCCACGCAGAGCAGTTTGATGCTTACAGCCAAATCACAGCTACTGACATTTTAGCTGCAGAGCTGAGGATTTCTGATACAATTGGTGTTTTTTATTCCCTTCTGGTTTCTGCAGGCTCTGCACAGAGGGATGTGAGACTGCCCTGAGGGTCATCCTCGCCAGGCCATCGTTCCCATGCCATGCCCTTGCTGTCCCTCATGTCACCTCTATTAGCACTGAGCACAGGCAGCCAAAGGCCCCCATGCACCAAAGGCTGGAGAACTGGAGGGAAACTGAGAAGGAGTTCAGGGAGCAATGTTCTGAAAGGGGAAGGAACCCCATTAATACAATCACGGATTTTTCAGGGTGCCTAAGCTGGAGGCACAGAATAATTAGAAGGCCACACAGTGGCAATCAGTAAAAGTGCACCAAATTTGTGTTAATCTCATCATTTGATTGCTTCTCTATTTAGACTCACACTAAATATAAACAAGCAAATGGAAGAGAGCCCTTCTGAAATTCCAGCCTCAGTACAAAATCACCATCAGTCACTAAAGCAACCGGAGCAGTGCAGGTGCCCCAGCCACTCTGAACTCTGCTTTACACCTCCTGCAGATGGGCAGAGTGCTGGGTTATATTCAGAATAAATGCTCAATGAGCAGCAATTTCCATAATTTTGCCTCTATTCCATTATCACACCGCTGCTTCCCACTGCTCAGTAGCGTTTCCTTAGGCCTTTCACAGGGTACTCTGTTTAAATTACCTTTAAAAACATATTTCTTTGCACACTTCTCACATCATTTTATATCACCCTGGCTTGTGCAGATGGAAGAGGAGGTAATTTAATACTGGCATCAAAGGATGGGCAAGAGCTGTGGGTGTTATGACTGCTGATGGCAGAGGGCTGCAAACACAGCGTGTGACAGGGGTCTGCTCAAAGCCGAGACTAATCACTCAGCCAAGTTCAGCTAATTGCATTGATTAGCTCTGCATCGACGAGCCAGTTACTGGGGAATTGTTTGTGTCTCTCTCCTGAAGCATCCCTTGGGTTTGAGACAGTAACAAGTACTCAGAGCCAAACAAAGCTCTTTGCATTTGACTTTTACCCGGGCTTGATCCAGTGCTGGGTGTCCAGGCAACAACTGTAAAAAGCAATTTTAATGTTGAATTTGAACGGCCATAAAGATTCTGGGATAGTGTTTCGGTTTGGTTCTTGTCACAAACACAATTATTTAGAGGATGCACATCAATGTTATTTATGACTCTTTAACTGAACCCTGAAGGACCCGATTCAGTTCTTCTGTTACTTTTGCAGAGGGAACCCCAAGCTCTGCTCCTCATGTACAAACACTGACATGAAATCCGTGTGGAATCTGCCTGTACACTGAAATTACAGCTTGCAACAAAAACTGTCTTGGATTTGAGGGCTGGGGAGAGCAGCAGTTTGAAATAATCGTCCATCACAGGAAAACATTCAGCTGTAAAGCTGAAGCAGAAACCTTCAGGCATGGAGCTGCATGAGCACATTGGCCGAGGTCCACCATTAAGATTGTCAGAGTAAATATTAAAGGGAGTTTTGTGTTCAGCTGAAATATCTGTTTACAGAGTTCTTCTGCTGAAGCCGCATATTGTACAACGAAACGAGAGCTCCAAACCCATTTCTGTTCTAATAACTTTATAAATTCTGCTATATGTTTTATGGAATTTGAATGTATGAGTGGTTGGCCCAGAAGTCCTTGTGCAGGAGATTATTGGGAGAAAACATTACCATATGTCAGGAGAATGGCAACGTCCCATCGATACTGGAGAGGATCTCAGCTCTGTGTTTATACTGTGGCAACATTTCCATACTTCAGATATTGGTACCTCTGCTTGTATAAACAACATTATGGCCATGGTTGTCAAAGACACTTAGAGGATTCCAATGAAAATAAAAGTGAATTTCTGCTTCCATATTTTCACAAAGTCCTGCTCCTGCTGGCAGAGCCCTGTGGTGAGAGAGCCCGTGCCAGCAGCCCAGTGCCAGGCTGGCAGCCCTGGGCAGAGCTGTCACAGAGCCCCAGGGGGATCTCTGGGTGTCCATGGCACAGGCTGACCCTGCTGCTGGCTTCCAGCAGCTCCAGGCTTTCCATGGGGAGCACTGGGGACCTTGGCTTTGTCCTGTGGCCCCTCTGAGCCCCCAGAGCTCTGGCATTCCGTGTTCACTGTGTGCTCAGGGTGCAGGCATTCTCCTCCTCCGGGCATCTCTGTGCTCTTCCCCAGGGCTTCAGGCAGTGCCAGCCCTGCCCTGCCACGGGGAGGGGGATCTGTGTCCTCCTGCCCTCAGTCCTGGGCACAGGGAGCTGCTGCCATGGAGGGGAACACGACCCATGGGCTGCCTGGCCCAGACTGCTGGAGAGGAGACAGCTCAGTGCTCAGAGACAGCAATTTCCCCTGCACAGAGCACGGCTTTCCTTTGCTCAGCGCTTCTGATGGCACTTGTTGAACCAAACCAAGCCATGCAGCTGCACATCATTCCAAATCCATTTGCAATTTCAGTTTCTTGCACTGTGGAATTGCAAAACCCAGCAAGAAATGGCTTAACCAGAGCTTTGTCTCCTCGAGGAGGTGTTTTCCCAGCTGCCCCAAGACACACCTGAGCACACGTGGCCAGTGGTGTTCAGGACACAGGCAGCTGGCCCAGGGTTTGGCTTTGCTGTCAAAAAAGACATTTGCCACGATTAAAGATTAATAGTTGCACAAGGGAAGCTCTGTCCTGTAATTGCACAGCTTGTGCCAGGCCACACAAGAACAGGTAGAAGCATTTCTTTGGGAATAAAACATCTATTTAAGGACCCTGAACATCGTCTGGACAAGCAGAACAGAGAAACAAATATTGTTCAATATCAAAAATAACGAGGAAGTAACTTGTAAAGTCATTTTTCAGCAAAGAGATGAAAAATGTATTTGCTAATAAAATAGGGTGGGAAAGCAAACCCCAAAAGCACCCAAAAGTGCCAGTTCAGACTCTTGAGGAAGAAACACCTCAAGGTTCCCAAAACCATCCTGGGGGATTCACAGCTCTTCCTTCCAGCAAAGGCAGATGGACATTCTGAGGAGCTGCTTTATTTTGTAAGAAAAACAAACAGTTTCTGATTCTGGTAATGAAGGCCTGAACTTAGATTTTATTGGTTTCCATTGGGCTCATTTGAGATTGATAAGCCCAATTAAGAATGCTAATTAGTATCTGATTCTTTTTAATTAAGTAAAAGTAGAGACTGGGGGATGCTGATGCAATGAATTTGACCTTTCTGTGTAAAGTGCAGCACTTCCCTGAGGACGGAACCGCGGCCGTGGCTGCTCCAGGCGCTGCCCTGGACAAACCCCTTTTGTGCAGGGGCAGTGATGGGGAATGAGCAGCCACAGCCCTGTCACCCTGAGTCCCTGTCACTGAGTCCCTGAGTCCCTGTCACCACACCCCTGCCACCCTGAGCCCTGCTGGAGGCCGGAGCAGAGGAATGCAGGCAGCTCCTGCTCCAAGGGTGACCTGCAGCCCTTTTCCAGGGGGGATTTCACTCCCGTGCTGAGGGCTGGGCACTCTGCTTGCCTGTGTCTCCAGAAATAATTGTCTGAGGCAGGAGCCAAGCAGGGTCAGACCTCCCTTCCTGTGTAGATTATCCCCATTGCAGAGCCAGCCTTTTCTCCTACTCAACATTCATTACTGGGCCAAAATTCTTCACTTGAGGATCAGACTGACAGTGAAGCCCTCCCAGGGCCCTTCAACAAAGCAGCAATTAAAGTGTCTGTGATCTAATTGATTCTCTGAGCAGGATCTGCTCCAGCCTCAACATCACCACTTTGGTACAACTGCAGTGAAGCAACAGGAGAAGTGATGTGAGTAAAATCAGCAAAAATTCACTCAGGTCTGAATCCTGGGTGTTCTGGGTCTTTTATAAGAGTCTCTGCATGATGCTTTACCCCTTTTGATGTAAATTGTTCACATAAGTTGTAGCTTTTTAGATGACAGGGAATTACAAATTCAGACCATTAACTTTTGTTACTCTGAAATTTCAGAATCCTTTCTTGGCAAGAAAGAAATTTTTTTGTGCCTTGCATTACGCCTCGGTGACAGAAATCCCAGAGAAGGGTGTCCAGCCACTGCAAACAAGGGCTGATATTTGGGCACAAATCTCCCCCTGCCCTGGGCCCTGGCAAGGCTCCTGACCCAACACCCAAAGCACTTGGCAGGTGAGGGGTGAACAACTTCAGCAGCGCCGTTTACACAACGGGGCTGATCAAAGCATTCCGCTCCCCCCAGAGCACAGGGAACACGACAATTGACAGGGCTGGGGGGGCAGGACCGGGGTGGCCACAGGGAAAATCTGGGATGGCCACAGGGAAAATCTGGGATGGCCACAGGGATCACCCGGGATGGCCACAGGGATCATCTGGGATGGCCACAGGGATCACCCGGGATGGCCACAGGGATCACCCGGGATGGCTGTCAGAAAGAGAAATCTGTTGTATCAGCGCTTTCCACTCTGCCAGATGAGCTGGATTTTAGCAACACAGGTGTTTATCCACCAGCTCCTCATCCCACGGTGTTGGTGTCCCCCCCTGTGACTCCCCATCAGAACACAGCTCTGAACAGGTGCTGGCACTCCCTCAGGGATGGAACAACATTCCTTGGTGTGTTTTTCCACCCTTGGGCTGCTGGTGCCAGGGAGGAGAAAAAGATTTGCCATCAACACTCCCAGACAACAATGTCCCGTGGTTGGGTGGCCTTTCCTGAGCCCGTGGCTGAGGATTCCCCTCGCTCTGGCCAGGCACAGCAGGAGGGGGAGCACAGGCAGAGCAAACCAGCCCGTGGGAGCTGGGGGCTGTGTGTGATCCCTCCACGGTTCCTCAGCCCAGCTCTCCTGATGCACATGGACACAGCAGGTCTGGGGACAGCCCAGAGAATCCCCCAGGCCATGTCCCTCAGCCCCTCTGGAGCTGCTCGGGCCTTTGGACACTTTTCCATCACGAGCAGTGAGTGCCTCTGCTCTCTGTGTTTTCTATTAAACCACTCACATCTTCCACGGGTTGTTTCCCTTGGCAGCCCCTGTGACTGTCCCAGATTTCTCCCTCTCTCCTCAGTACTGGCACAGATAACAGCTCATTTTTCACTCCAGCACAGAGTCCAAACACACTTTACATGGTGCAAAGACCACAGCTTATCCTCAGCTAGGCATGAAGGAAAAGAATGACCAGAGAAGATGATGAACAGCCCGTGGATTTTCAATTGGCTCCCAGGCAGATCCAGGCCCTGGCTCCTTTTGAATATTCCCTTTCACCGAGATGAGGGAGGAGCTGCCTTACCTGGGTGGTGCTGCACAGGGTTTATCCCACAGTGGCACAGAAGGGAATCTTTGGTTTGGTGTCTTTGGATCACCCAAACGAAGACATTAGACAAGACAAGGACTTCTGTTCCTTGGAGCTGTCACCAAGAGAAATGGAATGGCTCTGCAAATAAGGAACAAGCGACTTGCTCCATTTCTTGCGGGAGATTAAATATACGCTATCCAAAAATAGCTGATGTGCATAGTTCTCTCTGGAAAATGGAGACAATTCCAAAATCAAAGGTGTCAGCCAGGGATAGAATTGATGCTGCAGAGGCAGCACAGGCAGTCAATGGAGCTGGGAGCAATTTTCATAGCAACCCCCTGGCAAAACATCTCCCACTTTGGATACGATCACAAACCCAAACTCCGCTCAGGCTCGTGAAGTTTTCAGCCAAGCTAAGCCTTATAAGAGAGAATTCCTGCAGGATGCTGCCAGCCTGGGCACTTCTGAGCCCAGGAGTGGGGGAGGAATAGCTCAGCACTTCTCCATGGCCTCCCTTCTGTCCCCTGCAGCCAGAGTGTCCCAAGGAGCTGCTGGAGGCTCCCAGACCCTGCAGGGCAGGAGTTCCTTTGGGCAAAACCCTGCAGGAGTTGATCCCTCTGAGCAGACTGAGCAGGGCCCTCCGGGGGTCCCTCCCAGCTGAGGCCAGCCCATGATTCTGTAGGGTTTCATTCCTTTCCCTCTCCACTATCAGTAAATGAGAACAGAAACCTGTCCTTTAATCCTTTCTTTGTTCCTGTGGCCCGTTTCTCACCCAAAGCCGCCGGGGCTCAGTGAGCTCACAATCATTTCCACAGCTGGGAGCTGAGATGTCACACACACGGAGCATGATGGATTCCAGGAGGGAAATGCACAGGGCTGAAATACCAGGACCGAGAAATCCATTAGCAGGGAGAGTCAGGGGGAGAGGTTTCAGTCCCCCTCACATCTGCTTTCATCATTTCCCTCCCCGTGTCTGAGTGCCTGAGCTCTGCTGGGATGCCCAGAGAGCTCAGAACAGGCAGGGCCTGACACGTCCTGAGCCCCTGGGTCATCCCCTGCTCATTCCACCTGGGAATGGGGAAAGGGGGACTGAAACATCCACTCCTCCTTTCCTTTCCATATTCAGGCTAAAAAAAGATAAAGGGGCATAAAGATTTTTAGCACACTGAAGTTTTGTGCAGCTGGAGAGGGAAGGAGTGGCTGGAGCCTGATTCTGCAATCCATGCAGAGCATGGACAGAGGCATCCACAGTGATCCCCACACCTTCCCAAGGCAGGAGCTGAACAGACCCTACACAGAGCTCCCCTGCTGCTGCCCCCAGTGTGCAGAAACAGCTCAGTCCTGCTGGGGTGCTCAGGAGATGTTCACAGAGGGCAAAGCCATGGAGAGGAGGGAGCAGGCAATGCTCCTGGTGCCCCCAGAGCTCAGCTCCTCCAGCCAGGACACAGGTAATCCCAGAGCAGGTGGGGAACTGGGAGTCACCTGTGTGCAAATAAGAAATCAGAAACAACAGGAGATGCCAGTTCTTTGGTTTTCTCCGAAGATGGACTCTGTGAGACTCTGAAGCTGGGGGAGCAGGGCTGGGGCACTTAAGTGCCAAAACCAGACTGATTTGGCCAGAAATACTCAATTAAACACCCAAATTAGACCTGGACAGAGCTCCTTCCTCATCAGCTGCTTCCCCATGCCTAACCTGTGTTGTGAAGTGAATACAGAAAATCCCAGAATCCCAGAGTGATTTGGGTGGGAAGGACCTTAAAGTCCATCCCAACCACCCCTGCCACGTGCAGGGACACCTCCCACTGCCCCAGGTGCTCCCAGCCCTGTCCAGCCTGGCTCTGGCTGGATAACCACAGAGCTCCATGGACAATGAACATCTCTGGAAGCCTGAATTGCAGGTACCAGCTGTGTTTGGGGCTCCTGCTCCCTGGGGAAAAGCAGGGATGGCAATGACTGGACACAGCCATTCACTAAAAAAAGAAGATGGTTTTGTACAAAACATTTCACCTCATTGAGGTGTTTCACGGCCTTTCAGGACTGAGACAGTCTGAGGTGGGAAATGAGCCCTCAGCAGCTCCTGCTGCAGGTTGAGGGGTGCCCGGGGTGAGTTCTGCTGGACTCAGTGAAACTATAGAGGGGTAGAGAAAAACTCTCTCACTGTTCCATGGTTGTAACCTTTACACACTCCTCCCTCTCTGCTTGGCTGGCCTGGGTCAATGGGTTTCATTTTCTGAAAAGCATCCTCGCCTGGAAAAGCTGCCGGGAAATAAAACCCGGCGTGGTTTTATTTGGCCAAAGCTCACCAGGCAACTTTTGCACGTCCTGAAGCCAAAATTGCTTGTGCGGTTTGCCTAAATATTCTAATTCCAACTTGCAAAGTCACAGGGATTTGGAAAGTAACTCCAGCCTTGGCCCACCTCTGTCCGGGAACATGAGCTGGGGTATCTGCTGTCAGGGCTGCAGATTCCTGTCACTGCAATATTTCAGCTTGAATGGAGTGAAATGTCTGAAAGGAACCACAAATGCGTTTGGGAGCCGACGCGCAGCAGTTGTGATTTGAGGTGATCTGGTTACCCTGAACACTCAGTGTCTGTGGGAACTTTGTGTGTGGAGGAGTTATTTCCACACTGCTGAGTCTCCTGTGCCCATCCTGCAGTCAGCCCCAGCACTGTGGAACTTCCTCATGCACAGGGCTGAAATGCTCATTCTGAGCACATGAAGGGTGACATCTGTATCTGTATCTATATCGAGCTATCTCCATAGAGTCTGGAGAGGCAAATGTAAAGAGTGACTAATATAACTGCCTTTTTTTTTTTTTTAATTAGAAAATGAGGAAATTATATGTTTCATGGAGGTTTTTAAGGTCAGGCACATTATCAGCATTGTGCATCAGTTTTGCTGTTAGTCACTTCACTTGAGAGTTAATAAACCAGCCTGAGACAACAGCCCCAGGCTGAGCCCCCTCCTCGCTGCTCACTGACTCATTTTCTGAACGCTCAGCTCTCCCTTTACCTTCACTGGAACAGTATTTCCTTAAAGCCTTCTCTGTTCTAGATCTTATTTGTGGAACTAAAGGGTTTGGCTCAGCCTGGCCCTGCACAGTGGCTGCAGCTCTTCCTTCCAACCCCATCCCCACGTTTGGCTTCTCTGGGGAAACACCAACCCAAGGCCACCCTTTGCAACACGACAGACCCACCAAGCAACAGGAGAAGGAGAGATATTCAAATATTTAAATACTTAGAGAGGTGGAGCTACATTCCCAAGAGGTCCAGACCTTGACATGTGCGAAATTACAAATTGTGTTCAGCTATTTGCACGCTCAGTTGAAATGTAGTAAAAAATTCCCCTAGAAAGGGGGGAAGGAACATTTGGTAATACTGAACCATCTAAATTCAACTCTATTTTTTGAGAATTTCTTGGAAATCGTGCAAAACAAGAAAGAAGAAGTCATCCAGTCCATTCTCTTGCTTCAAGTCAAGATCAATTATAGTTAAATCATTCCTGAAAATAGCTGCCAAAATTATTCTTAAAGACTTCCCATGATGGAGTTTCCTTAAGCTCTCCTGGCAGCCCAGGCCGTGCCTCACCATTTTAATCATTAGCAAGGTTTTCCTGATGTCTGGCCTAAAGTGCCCTCGCTGAAATGGGATGTTTCATCAGATCTGCTCTCTCGAATAAAGAGCCCAATTATATTAAAAGGGATCTGCATGCACAAATTAAAGATTTCACTTGGAGGAAACTGTTCCATCAGGAAAAACGTTCACAGCTGCTCAGTGCAAAACCAAGGAGCTGCACGGCGGATGCCAGGACTCAGCTGAAGAACCAGAGTGTCCAAATTGCTGCTTTGCTTACAACTGACATTGAAAGGGATCCATTCCACGTTCTGGAATATTCTGGGTTACTCTTTGGACAGACAGCCTTATGACCTGGCCCCAAAGAGCGGGTTGGGACGGGAGAGCAAAAGGAGTTGGAATGACTTCTCCAGAGTCCTGTAAAGCACAGAGCAGTTTCCTCCCAGCGCGTGGGGCTGGGGCAGCTCTGAGCACAGCAGACCCCACTGGGGACCCCAGCAGCCACCAACTGCAGCAAGGGGGGCTTGGAGGGTCTGGGGTTCTTCTGACACCCTGATCCTGTCTGATTGTCCAAACTGCTGAGGCAAAGCAGAGAAATACTCTTTGAATCAAGGTTTGGAACAAATGATAATATTAATGCTTTAAATACCCTTTTGTGACTCTCAGCCTGCCCCCTCCTTGTTCAGTGCCTTTACAAGAGACAGTTGCTCTTGGATTCCTTGGAAATGAATAGAGGCTGCTTTTGTACTTTCAAACCAGTCTAGGAGAAGAAAATTGCAAGAATATTTTCAGGTTAATGAGTCTGAATTACAAAATCCAAGACGAACATGACACTAATCACTAAATCAATGCTGCTCAGAGCACAGTTTCATCCTGCAAGTCTCTTCTTCTTCTTGTTATTGTGACAGCGTGCAAAGAAGCATTTGTCAAATAAATGACATTTTTAAAAAAGAACACGGATCTCAGCAAATCATGCAACAATTATTATGTTACCAGTCCCAATGAGAAACACTTGGGGCAAATGATGATGGATCTGGGGATGGCTTGGGGCGGGTGTGGTGTTCTCTCTGTCAGACTCGGCCCCATTCCCTGGGCTCTTGTTTGTGGCAGATCCCTTGCTGTGGAGGGATCCCTTGCTGTGGAGGGATCCCCTAGAAACCAGCCCAGAGGAGCCCTGCAGCAGCACAGAGCTGCCCCGCTTCACCCCAATTCAGTCACAGCTTCAACCCCAGGAAGGCTCCCAGGGAGGGGTGAGCCTGGGGAGGTTTTGGGGCTCATTGGCCCCTCCTCAGCCCTCTCTGCTCCCCCAGCCCCACCAGGCTGTGCCCAAAGGAGCCTCTGTGCCCGTGGTCAGAGCTCAGCCAGGCACAACCCCCTGAACACCCGGGGAGCATCTCAATATGAAGTGAGACCTGTGTTCTCCTTGGGGGAAAGCGGAATAAACCCACGGGCGTGTGTCTCCCCTCAGGGACAGCCAGGGCCTGCTGGCACAGGGAGGTGTGACAGACACTGAGTGCTGCTGGGCCCCTCCTGCCACCTTCAGCCCAGAACACCAAAGCTCATCATCCCTCGGTAAGGCTGGGAACAAAAAGCCAAACCCAACAAACGTGGGGTGGCCCAGAGTCCCCAGAGCCATTATGGAGTTGGGGTTTGCCTTCCCGGGAGCTGAATGTGGCATTGAAGGCAAACAGGAAACTGTTCTAGGGGATGGAACCACAACATAACTTCTTCAGCTGCTCCACACATTGCTGACATTTCCAAGGACTCTGTATTTTGAAAATACCATTCAATAAGTGGTATTCTCCATAAGTATTTTTTGCATCTTTTCCTCTACCCAGCAAATGTTTTTCTCCAGCACTTTTACCAGGAGAGAAATGTCTGGTACTAGAGAAAATTCAGTTTTGCACTTTCAAATGCAAATATTAACACAAGCAGCCTGGCTTCTCTTGCTGCTTTTGGCAACACAACATGAGTTTTTTCAACTACAGGCAGAACTGTCACAGTCTGAATAGCAAATATTAAATAACCACGGAAAAATTCTCAGAATTAACTCAAGGAAATAAAAATAGGGAAAAAATATTATCCTGGTATTACAGGAGGAGGAAAATAGAGTAAACTGGAAAAATTAGAGCAACAGAGATCAAGTTCCATAGGTTAATTCTAGAAGACACTTTCCAGATTGTTGCATTCCAAAGGGGCCAGTGGTGTAGGTTGGAACAGTCGGTTTCTTTGGCATTGGTTTGGTTTGGTTGGTTCTCCCTCTCATTGAGTACATTCTGCTCTTATTCCATACAAGGTGAACGGTTTTCAGTCTTTTCAGTCGTTTTTGTTCTACTCAAATGTGCTTCTGAAGCCGAGCACGTCAATTTGTGTACAACAAGCCTCCTGCCTGTATTTTCAGTTTCTAATTACATACAAACAGGGACAAAAAATTCCCCCAAGGATGAGCTGAGAGATTATGTTCCTGTGGAGATGCATTGTGATCATCTTTTCTCAGAAACAACCGTTTTCAGTGGCCCAAGGAGAAGTTTGGTCCCTTCAAGGGTAAGAGCTGGTGAAAGGAGGGACCGTGGTGCTGCTGGAGCTCCTCTGCCACCACAGCACCCCAGAGCTGCCCCCAGAGCACCCCCAGGGCAGCTCAGAGCCCTGCTGTGCCTCAGCCTGGGCTGGGTGTGCTCCGTGTGCCTCTGCGGGTTTACCCCCGGTGTGCCCTGGCGTTGGGAATTTATCCCAAGGGTGCCCAGTGTGCCCTCCCCGTGGGGATTTATCCCAAGGGTGCCCAGTGTGCCCTGGCTCTGGGGATTCACCCCAGACGTGTCCAGTGTGCCCTGGCTCTGGGGATTTATCCCAGACGTGTTCAGTTTGCCCTGGCTCTGGGGATTTACCCCAGACATGTTCAGTGTGCCCTGGCTCTGGGGATTTACCCCAGACGTGTTCAGTGTGCCCTGGCTCTGGGGATTTACCCCAGACGTGTTCAGTGTGCCCTGTCTCTGGGGATTTATCCCAGACATGTTCAGTGTGCCCTGGCTCTGGGGATTTATCCCAGACGTGTTCAGTGTGCCCTGGCTCTGGGGATTCATCCCAGACATGTTCAGTGTGCCCTGGCTCTGAGGATTTACCCAGGTGTGCCCAGTGTGCCCTGGCCCTGGGGATTCACCCCAGCAGTGCCCAGAGCTGGTGCTGCACACGGGGGCTGTGGGTCCTGCAGCCCCCCCACCCAGCCTGAGTCCCCCCCCCGGAGAGGGCAAGGCTCCCGGGGCACAGAGAGTTTTCCACAGGAACCATTCCCAAGCTGTTTCCCCCGTGCTGCTGCAGCCTCAGCTCCAGCCCGGGGGGATCCTGGGCTCTGTTCCTGGATGGGCTCGTTCCAGGCTCTGCATTATTTATCCATCCCCGAGGCTGCTGATTGTGACATCGGCTGGGAGGGGAGGGCACAGAGCCCAGAGAGGCAGCAGGGCCTCCCCGGGGCAGGGCAGCAGGGCAGGCACCTGCAGGGACTGCTGTTCACACCTCTGTGCACTCAGGGGGTGCCTGGGGAGGGCTCTGGGCACGGGGAGTCACCTGCACCTGCAGCCTCAGCAGCTCCTGGTCCCCGGAGCAGAGCCTGCACTTGGGCTCTTCAGAACATCCCTGCTGATGCTGGCCCCTGCTCACGTGTGTCAGTCAAAATGTCCTGTTTGGTGTGGTCTTTGATGAAATTTTATGAGGGAAAAATTGGTTTCAGAAGGCAGAAGATAATACCTTTTAAACAATAATTCAGATTTTGTTGTGGCGTGCTACATTCCATGTGCACAGCCGTGAAATAGATCTACCCATGGAAACCACGGGGGAGCTGCTCCAAGCTGGGGTCTCTTGGTGGCTCAGGAACCTCCGTTTCTGTGCTCCCAGCTGCAGTTTCACACACCCAACACTCAGACTTCATTTAAGTGTCGATGAGAGCAGCATTTGGTTTCATTTTGACTTTTGCAGCCATAATAATTTTAACCACAGACTCACCCTCAGCTCTCCTGTCAGGACTCAGCCAGAAGAGGCCAGAGAGGAGCTCTTCAGCTCTTCCCTTCCCTCTCCTCAGCAGGGCCTGGCTGAGGCTGGAGCGCTGCTGGAAGTTCACCCAGTAGTCACCTGTCTTTCAGATTATTGTAATGGAGCTTAAAAACTTGTCCCCCACTTGGAACAAATATTGTGCTTCGCTTTTGAAAGAATTCAGGTTGGTCCAGAACACTGAAAACCCCGGAACAAACATTCATAAAACCACCTAGAAACTCAGATACTTTTTTCCCCCCTGTGTATCTATTTATGATGAAATAAAGACCCTGGAATCTGAAGATGCAATTTGAAGAGTTGGGTTCATGGTCATAGAGGAAGAAACATGCCTTTCTATTGATTGCCACCGTTACTCATCATCCTTTTACTGTTATCAACGAGACAGGAATAGAATGAACAGACAGCTAAACAATAAGGCAAAGTTCTGCAGCTGCTTAAAGCCAATAAAATAACTTTTATTGACGAGGTTATCAAAATGTCAGATGTGCCAGCTCAGCTGGCATTCTTCTCTGCCTTTTTATTAAAATCTCATAACAAAGTAGAACAGGCAAGCAGAGAGTTCAGCATTTGGAGCCTTTCCTGATCTAATGGTTTAGGATCTCTTTTTAAGGATTGGTTTTCAGTTGGCATCTGTACATGAATAGAATGCACAGATGGATGGGCACAGTGATTTGTTTGGGGGCTTTATTTGGGTTTTTTGCTGTGCAAGGATCACATCTCTGCTGCAGATGCACATTGCCACTGTCTCTCCCCCGCGGTCCCAAAGGAACAGCGGGGCTGGGGAAGAATTCTCTGTTTCTGGGCTCTTTGGAATGGATATTGCTGCTGAGCACAGACACTCCTTCTAGAGGAGTGGGGTGGTCCCTGGTCCTTCCAAAGCCTGCTCCTTCCAGAGGAACCTGCCTGCTCCTTCCAGAGGAACCTGCCTAGTTCTTCCAAAGGAACCTGCCTAGTCCTTCCAGAGCCTGCTCCTTTCAGAGCCTGCTCCTTCCAGAGGAACCTGCCTGCTCCTTCCAGAGGAACCTGCCTGCTCCTTCCAAAGGAACCTGCCTGGTCCTTCCAAAGGAACCTGCCTAGTCCTTCCAGAGCCTGCTCCTTCCAGAGCCTGCTCCTTTCAGAGCCTGCTCCTTCCAAAGGAACCTGCCTGCTCCTTCCCAAGGAACCTGCCTGCTCCTTCCAGAGGAACCTGCCTGCTCCTTCCAGAGGAACCTGCCTGGCTGTTCTGCACTTGGTCTCCACCGTTTCCTGACTAACTGAAGCCCTCCAGACCCCAGCCCAGCCCCATCCCCACAGCCCATGTGAGCTGAAGCAAAGCCCCAGTGCCAGGAGCCCCCCAGGCCTGTGCTGCTCTGGTGAACCCCAAACTCTGCAGCTCCAGCCCAGCTCTGGCCGTGGCCAGCAGCAGCGCCGGCTCTGGCATTGCCTTGGCAACATTTTTTATGCTTTGATTAAGGAGCAACTGATGCAATACTTCAGGAGACAGGGGGGAAATGGTTTGATACTGAGAAAAACATTCTGGCTGTTCTGTATTGTCCTTGAGGACTTCGGCGTGTGCCGTCACCGAGTGCTTAGCAACAGATTGGTAGTGGCTGCAAATCAATCTTTTCAGAGCAGAGAGCACAGTTTACAATGCAGCGTGTTCCAATTCAAGGGATGCTATTGGGGAGCTATATAAGCATCAATTATGGTTTTTTAGATGGAGTTAATTATAGCAGGGAGAACTCTGATCAGAAATCAGCTTTCCATACTCCCCCTTCTGCCTTTTAAAAATCGCAGGAGAATTACTATAGATTAGCAAATTAGAAATCGCAAAAATGTAATTATCCAAAATTAAGATGGGTTGTCAGGCTCTGTTTCTGAATGGATTTGTGCCAGAAAAGTGAAGAAAAATAAACTTCCCATCCTTTAAAAAGTTTCAAATTGAATCGTAATTATTCTCCGGTTTGGTTTTTGATTTTCTTTAATGTACTATTAAAAACTGGGGTTTTTTAATTAAAACTATTTTTAAATAGGGCTCTATTCCCAAAAATACACGCAGACATCAAAATAGAAGAGAAAGTGGACAGCAGAAGGAATATGGAATGGAGAGAAGCTGAGGAGGATAAAGGCATCAGGACCAGACACATCCCTGGGGCAGGGACTCTCTCCCTGCTCTGTGCCCAGGGCTGAGGGGCTGCTGCAGGCACGGGCTCCATCCCAGGAAAGCCACGAGCTCCCCCACACAGCTGGGAGCGGCGCCTTCATCTCTGTCAGCGTCTCTCCTGGAGGGTGAACCCGCAGGGTCCTGCAGGAGCAGCAGGGCAGGGACCGAGTCCCTGTGCCAGGCACCAAGAGCTCCTCTGGCAGGGCCACGGGCAGCCCTCGGCGTTTGGTGCCCCAGCTCGGGGCTGCAGCTCCCTCGGTGCAGCTGAGGAGCTGCTGCAGGGGGAGAAAGGCTCCTTCTTCTGCCCCATGGACAGCACAGGGCACCCATGGACAGCACCCACAGCACCCACAGC
>VZDJ01000219.1:14937737-14951521 GCA_008694505.1 Cyanoderma ruficeps
GCACCCACAGCACCCACAGCCCCATGGACACAGCACCCACAGCACCCACAGCGCCATCGACACAGCACCCACAGCCCCATGGACAGCACAGGGCACCCACAGCACCCACAGCCCCATGGACAGCACCCACAGCACCCACAGCCCCACGGACACAGCACCAAGTGGGATTTCTCATCCCTCTTGCTTTTGATGGAGTGACAATAACGGGAAGGTGTTTGACACTTTGGAGTCTCCAGCAGTGCCTAAAGAGTCCAACGACAACGTGTGATCTTACAAACCCTCCCCTGTGACTCCAGTCCCCAAAGGCTTTCTGGGGTGGTTCACATTCTGGCTGATTAATAGCTGGACAGAAAGAACAAAATAAGTAGAAATTACAGTGCATTAACATAAAGGAATCTCACTTGTGCACATGTATTCAAAGAGAATTTAATTTCTCTTTTGGAGTTTCTCCTGGTTTAAAAGCTTGAAATGGAGATTAAAAGCTTCCCTTTCCTGGCTGCATCTTATCAAACGCGATTTCATATCTCTGCAGCTTTCTGGAATCCCTCAACTATATCCCTTAAATTCTGTGCTAATTGAATTTAAAATTAGTCCCCAGTGGGGCCTAAGTAGAAGCCAAGTAATTTAATGGTCAGACAATTAACAACTCTGCATTAACCAGAGCTCTAAACAACAACTGTGTTGGGTTCCTCAGGCAGGCTCTGCCTCCATTCAGAGGGGGGAGACCACAGCTCAGAGCTATTACTGAAAAATGCCACTTTTACTGCCACAGGATGATTAAATGGTGGTTTTTTTTCCCAAACAGAAGCAGCTTTGTGGGCCCCCTCAGGTCGATTCTATCTTAGCACCTTCTCGCTCTGTTTTCATGTCTGATAACCATATCTGGGCCATTCTGGAGGGGTTTCATTGCAGGCTGGGCTGCTTTTGCAGCAGGCAAATGTCTGGTCATATGCTGGTATTAATTCCAGCCAGCCCTGGAAATGGAGTTTCCATTTACACCGAGTGTTCTGGAGCCATGGAAATGTCAGCAGCTTTAAAAACAGGAGACATCCCACATGGATGCAAATATACCAGCAGTGCTGCCCCTCATGTGGGCACACAAAACCACCTCTAACACTTCAAATAAACCCTCCTGGAGAGGCTGTTGCTAAGAGCTGCTCCTACAACAGAGGCTCCCTCACAGCTCCCCGGGACCAGGACTCCACACCCTGCATTCAGGGCAGTGACCACAGCGAGACCCAGCAGGGCTCCAGCCACGGCCGGGACCTCAGGGGCCACCCCTTGAACCCCTGCCCCAAAGGTTTCCCCCTTGGAGGCACAACTTGGAATCCCAGAAGGGTTTGGGTTGGGAGGGACCTTAAAGATCATCTCAGTCCCTTATACCTGTATTTAGATACGCTACATCAAAATATTAATTGCCACAGTGGTCACCACTCTTGGTTTGCTGGGCATGGGGTTCAGTATTGCAGCCCATGGTCTGGGACCCAGAGCCCCCCAGGGGGGTCCGGCCCTGCAGAGCCCCTCGGACCAGGCTGTGTCAGACCCCTGCAGGCTGCAGCTTTCAAACTATCATGACAATTCCACTTCTGCTTTCATCACTGCTTTCATTTATTTGGAAGTAATGAAGACAAGACACGTGCTCAAGAGCCTGAAGGGTGGAAGTCTTGCAGCTTAAAGAGTTATTGGAGGAGTTACTTCCAACTTACTGCTGCACAGGAACATCAAATTCCCTTTCCCTCTTCCCAAAGTATCAAAAACACCTCCAGAAATTTCCTTTCCAACACAAGGATCCAGCAGTAAAAGGGGCAAACCTTCAGCACAGCCATCTCTGACAGCTGCACCCCTTATAACCCTCCAGCTCTGAACCACACACAGCAAAAGACAAAGCCCAAAGCCCAGAGCCCCTCACGGCTTTGAGCCCCTCATGGCCCTGGGCCCCTCACGGCCCTGGGTGCCACCAGGTCCCCACCCCAGGCTGCTGGAGGAACAGGATCTGGCAGGTAATTTCGACCATCCTTTAATTAGCTTAACACCTTCCATCCATAATTAAGCAGTGTGGTAGGGAATGGACTTCAGGCTCCCGACTGTAGATGTTCACAGGAGGGGAGATAATTGAAGCACAAATTAAACAGGCTTTCCCTTAAAAAAAAAAGTAAACGGCTGTTTTTTGTTAACCTGAAGCTCTATCAAAGTCAGAACTTGTCTTTTGTAAATGCATTTCTTCCCTAAAAACCCTCCAGTCCCAGCTTGGGCAGATTCCTTCTCTGGCCAGGCACAAGGAGCCGTTCCCACACCCTGCAAAGACAGTTCATCTTTCTCTAAAGCAATTAGCACGGCCCTTAGATACCTCCTGAGAGCTGATTGCTTACCTTGCACACCCCAAGCAGTGGCAGCAGGAGGAGGAAGAGGAGGAAGAGCNAGAAGAGCTGCCCTGCTGCCCTGGACCCCCAGGACCTTCCCTACCTCTCTGCACACCACGGTGCAGTCCTCAGCAGAGGGGACCCACCTTTCCCCTGAGCTGCAGCTCCCAGGAGTAACCCCCAGACCAGGCTCCCCTGCTCAGGGCCACCCCAGGGAGTGTCCCCTGCTCTGTCCCCTGCCCTGCATTTGTTGTCCCCTCTCTCGCTGGGGTTTACAGCCTGCCCCATGTCTGCCCTTAACATTTCAGAGGAAGTTCTTCCATCCCAGCTCCACACAAAGCACAGGAGTGTTCCTCTGCCGCCTGGCAGATCTGAGTGAGCTCTGCCAGCCCTGCCAATGTGGATTTCCATGGCTCAGGGACCCCTGGTGTGGCAGCAGCCACTCCAGGTGCTGGGGACAAGGCTGGCACAGAGTGCCAGGGACACCCAGACAGGTGTGCCAGGGCTGGAAATGGTCTTCTCCAGAAAAACCTGCTGGGATTTTAGGAAATGATAAGAAATGGATTTTTGTTCAGTAAACATCCCACAGGTGAAATCTGTGTTATGGCAGAGCCATCACCGCTCCCCATTCTGCACTTCCCAGACTCCTTTCTCCTGGCTCCCCGTGGCAGGAGCTTCATTCCTCATGATTTTTATCCTTCTGGCAGCGAGTGCCATTTATAACTCAGACAGGCTGTTTCCATTTTTACTTTGACCAAACTCCATTGGTTTCTGCAGAGAAATCCCTGCACTTCTTAGGCAAGAGGAAAAGGAGCATCTCCATCTCCAGAGATGTCACTTTACACAACCAGAGGCTCTGACCCCCGTTTTCCTGCTCCTCTCTCCTCCCCTGGGTTCAGGGCTGTGAGTTAAACCCTTGGGATTTACTGAAATGTTTATTCATTTTCCCCAGCGCCGCATCTCTTGAATGGTGCAAAATGCACATCTGAGGAATAAGAAAAGGCAAATGGGACGAGCCGGGTGGGAGTGTGGGAGGTGATAAATGGGCACAGCATCAATTTCGCAGGAGGAGGGATGGATGATCTAACGCGCCGCTCTGTGCAGCCCCACGTGGTGCAGCTTCATTTAAAGCACACGAAGCTCTCCCTCCGTCCCCCGCAGGGTCCCTCCGCCAGTGCCCGGGCTGAGAGGAGCGTCCCCGGCCGGGCACAGGTTGGGGGGAGCGGGGGCAGTGCCACCAGCGGGTCTGTCCCGGCGCTGTCACCTCCCCCTGCCAGCCCTGGCAGCAGCGGCCAGCACGGGGTGCATCTGCATCTCATTCTCACTGAATCCTGCACGGGCACCAGCCAGCTCCAAGGCTGCCTTTGAAGCTGCAGCCTCACCATTTTATGAGAGGAGTTGGGGAAAAAATTGATTCACTCCTTTGAAAATTAATGAAGGTTTTGCATTTCATGGTAATGCTCTGTTTGATCAGTGTGTTCCCTGCCTCTGACAAGCAGCTCCTGGTGTCTGTTCACTGAAAATTGGGGATATTTTGGAGCTGTCCCAGAGCGGGTGGCCCTGCAGGGGGGTCCTCTCAACCACAGGGAAAGAAGGAACTGGGGGGAAAGGACCTGAGGGCTTTCCAAGTCCTTCATAATTGTTTAATGCTTAAACAAGCTGAGTGAAATGAGCTGGGAAATCGAGGAGGAAACCAAGCTGAGCCTGCAGGGAATGAAACAGGACCCGGGCTTTGTCCCCAGCCCTGCTCTCTCAGGAGGAGCAGGAACACGAGTGCAGCTCCCCGTGGTTCTCATGGATAAACGGCAGCAGCTTTCACTATCAGAATGACTCCATGCCTCG
This sequence comes from Cyanoderma ruficeps, assembly GCA_008694505.1. Taxonomy (NCBI): domain Eukaryota; kingdom Metazoa; phylum Chordata; class Aves; order Passeriformes; family Timaliidae; genus Cyanoderma; species Cyanoderma ruficeps. The sequence continues at coordinate 14,941,940 of VZDJ01000219.1, forward strand.
GATGGAGATAAGGTGCTAGTGCATGAAAAAGAACAGGAAATATTTTAAGAGACTTTCTCAGGTGAACTCATTTCCTTTTGCACGGCATTAATTTTTTAATCTCTCTGCTGCTGCTTTTCTTCCACTTCCCTTTACAGCACAGTTATTTAAAGCCTCAGTTTATGGTTACAATCCCCATGCGAAATTTTAAATAAACACTAATGCATCATTAAATACCAATTAATAAATTCTTTCCGCGTATCGCTGCTATTAACTTCCATTTGAAGTCAGCTCTTCTCCTCTCTGCTTGGAGCAAGACTTTGCATTGCAGCAGCCCTGATCCACGTTTGGAACCATCTGCTTGTGCTGCTCCACTCGCAGTTGGACCGGGCAGAAAAATTCTGCAGATTCAAAAAAAGAATGGAGAGCCCGAGCACTGGAAGGCTCTGGGAGCCGGTGCTCACTCAATATTTCAGTCCAGAACACCGAGGAAACACCCGGTACCTGTATCCTTGTGCCTGAGCAGGCAGGGAAAGTTTTCCTTTCAGCTGCACGGTGGTGAAACATTCTGAAATTTCCGTGCCTTGGCAAGGTGATAGATCCAGAGAAAACACAGCGTTGGCAGCCAAGGTCTGAACTTTCCCCTCACTCTGAGAGAAGCTGGAGCCCTGTGAGGGGCTGGGGCAGCTCCAGCCCGGGAGGGTCCCAGGGCCGGGGGGTCCCAGGGCCGGGGGGTCCCAGGGCCGGGGGGTCCCAGACCCTGCCCTGCAGCAATGAGCACGCACAGTCACTGACAGAGAGCTCCGATTACTGAGCAGCCGCACAATCTGCTCCAGGAGCCCCATTCTCAGCACCTCTGCGGCCAGGCTTTGTGCTCCAGTGTGTGCTCTGTTTGCCGCCTCCCAGCTGACAATCCATCACGGGCCGCGGGGAAAATCCTGCGGGAACTACAGCAAGCCTCATGCCAACCATAATCGCTGTCCCTGTTCACACCGGCAGAATAACGCTGCCATTCACGCCGGGAAATGCAGATTTCCGGCTTCTCCTTAAGAGAGGTGCCTGGCAGAAGCTTTTTCTGCTACATTGGGTTTTAGTTGAGCTACCAGTGAAAGGAGATATGTTTGCAGGAGTCACGTTATTGGTACTCCAGGGGTACAACACAGCCCCGAGAAAATACACTGTGANGCACGAATACAAGATTTATGAACAGCCACATTCCCCAGTGTTGACTCTGTGAAGGTTTTTAGTGTTTTATTCCCTCTGCTTTCCTCCTCCTCTGCACACAACAGACATCAAGGCTGTCCCCTCACATCAGCTGCGGATGGTTGTGTCTCCTGCTGCAAACACGGAATTTGTGAGCAGCAGTGCCCGATGTGTCACTGTCACTGCTGACAGCTCTGACAGTGACACTGCTTCAGGAATTCCTCCTGGGCTGCTGGCGATGGCCCGGGGAGTTCTCCCTCCTCCAACACCCAGGACTTCAGTCACTGCTTTCATTTCTGGTCTAATTAACTGCATCCAGTTAAATGCACCTCCAACCCTGTAGCTGTAAGTTTCAGTGATTTTGCCTTCTAGGAAGGTTCAGCTGGTTGTCTGTACCTGCCGTGGAGCTCTTCTCGGGCTGTGCTGGGGATGGCAGAGTTTGGATTTCAAAGGAATTTCCCATGGGGAAGAATTCCAGCCTGAGGACTCAGCGACATTATTTATTTCTAAGTGAGGTGAGACTGTATCTGCTCATTTTGTTGCCCTGGGTGCTCAATATATCACAGTTACATTCTGGAACAATCTGTGCTCAGGGTATGGGCACACAGCTTTGGGAATGGCGTTTCCAGCCCTGCCCAGGGGAAGCCCTTGGTGCAGTGGCCCAGAGGAGATTGAGGGTGACACAAGGGCAGGGGGGCTTCCCTGGAGCCTGGGCATCAAGGCCAAGGCACACTCAGCCTCTGCAGGGCTCAGGTGACTCCAGGGTTTATTTTCACTGGGAAAACACAAAGCTGTGAGCTGGGAAGATGCAGCACAGCACGTGGCAGAGCCCAAATGGAAAGAGCAGGGGAACAGAAGAGCTGCTGAAGGGTGAGGAGGAGTGAAATGGGAGCGCAGAGCTGCAGTGACCTGCGTGTTCTACAGGGGAACGTGCCCCAAAAGGGGGATTTGGGGGGGAGATCAGTCAGGGATGAGTGTTTGAAACAAATCCCACCAAAAGTGAGCCCCAGCTGAAGCCAGGCCCTGCCTGGCTCACACCCTCCCCTCCCAGGAGAGGGCAGGAGGGCCAGGGAGGGGATGTCCCTGTGCCAGGAGGGGACAGCCACATCCCCTGGCATCACCCAGGGCCAGCAGGCAGCCCGGGGGAAGGTGCAGGAGGGAAAGGAGTGGGGCAGAAATCAAACCCAGCAGAGTTCTGTAGAGCTGCTCTGCTTGTCTGAGCTGAGGAGACAATTCAGCTACAGGAGCTGTGCGGGGACTGGGGCACCTGGACAGCTCAGCAGGACTGGAAATCGCTTCAGGGGACTGAAATTCACACCCCGGGGCTGAGGGGGCACTTAGAGCACAATTACCACAGTAAAAAGAACCACGAGAGGGTTTTCAAACCTGAGACAGAAACAGGGACATTAAAGTTACCTAAAACGGAGAGATTTCACTGGCTTTTAAAGGCTTTGAAGGCGAGGTCCCAGTTAAAGGGGAGGTGCAGGTATCAGAGGATGCCCCACTGAACCAAGGCACGAGCAGAAGAGGAAGATGAACCTGGAGAAGAGGCACAAAGCTCCTGTCCACGGCTCCTGGAGATGTTTAACATTTTACAGCTGCACTCACTTAACCAGCAGGGATAAATGTTTGCTGCAGATCTCACAGAAAAGTCAACAGCTTAGGACAGAAATCCAGGTCTCCCTGACTGCGCTGTCAGCCCCGGGATCAGAGACATCCCAGCCGGGGCTGGGGCTGGAGCGGGGCCAGGGCGGTGCTCACGGCTAACGAGCTGCTCACAATTAACCCGGGGCCTTTGGGCTGTGCTGGATCCGTGTCAGGGGGTCAGGGATCCCCCACATGGACAGGCTGACACCTCTGCTTTCCTGGGTTTGCAGCTCTCACCACCACTGCGTAACGAATTTTATTTTATTTTGAATGAAATACTTTATTTGACATCAAATGTTGGAATTCTTTTTCATTCCAGGTGCTGATTGATAGCTAAATCCACATAAACTCTGGAAATAAACCATTTTGAAATAGATTTCTGCTTTTTTTTTTGAATCTCAAAAGCTAAACCCCTCTCTAAAACAAACACAAGCCCCATTGGGGTTTTCTGAGTTTTATCTCCCCTTTTTTTTTAAAGAACATAATTGCTAGCTTAAGTCCCCAAACAGGTTTTATTCTCTTGAATAGAAACTTCCTACCTGAGATTGAATAGATATTCACATATTTCCTTCATATATTATAGAAGAAATGAGCTAAAAATGGTTTCAGGCCTGTCCATTCATCCTGGAGGGAGATAATTGGGGATTTTAGGAAAAAGGAAGGAGCTTTCCCACTTCAGCTTGGGGAGCGTTTTCCTTGTCAGCACAAAGCAGATGTTTTCCAGCAGTTCAGCCTGGACACTCCATAGAAAACAAACAAATAAATTCAGTTGTAGGATATGTGGTTATTGCTCAGCCTGACATGAATTCTGTACAGGCAATTGTGAATTTAACCCTTAAATAATGGTATGAAGAGCCCACCTTTCCCCAGGCAGAGGCACACACAGCCGGGCAGGATACAAACACAACATCTGGAGGATGATAAACTCCTGGTCTAACGCACAAATAAACTTTTTTGGCCTTGGAAGCCTTTCTTTCCCTGTTCCCAGAGCCTCCGCCAAGGGTCTGTGCTGTTCAGAACACTCCAAAGCAGAAATCTATTTCGTTTAGGTAACCTGGAGGGGTCTGGATGCCAAGCCATGTAAGAGAGAGGCACTGGCAGCCAATCCTTTGCAGGGCTTGGCATCCAGGCTGGTTTTCACGGCATTGTAGCTGATCAGTAAACACAGTGTAGTTTGTGTCACAGAGATGATTTGCAATTAAAAACTTATTAACAAAGTGCGACAATAACAAGAGCAATAAAATGCCAAGATGTGGAATTGCTTAATTATGTGAAATAGTTCTACCAAACCCAGGGCTCCACGGAACATTTTCCCCTCTCTCTGATGAACAATCAGTTCTCTCTGAATTCTAATGAGCCCCAATAATGTTGATCCATCTCAAGCATTAGGGGCAGAAAATGCAAAGTGTCTGATTAAAGCCCTGCCTGCAGGCAGCAGGAGCTGTGCCGGGCTCCAGCCAGAGCAGGGATGTCCCAGGCCAGCTCTCAAAATGTTAAAAAGCTGAGAAAAGCCCCTGTGCAGGAGGAGCAGGAGTTCTCTCCAGGCCAGAGGCACCTGTGATCTGCAGGGAGCCACTGTCACGTCGGCCTCTTGCCCAATCTGTACCTTCCAAGCAGATTAAGTCTGTGAGCTTATCCAGACCTGTTTTAAAGCCTATTTGATCTTGAAATAGGACTGAAGAATCCAACAAGAAGAGGCTTGCAGGAGATTTTCTTGTTTAATCGACACTGGAAAGGCAAGAATTGGAAACTCAGGAACAGACCCCCTTCAGCACCTTCCTTTTGCCAAGATTACAAAGTACTGAGGCACTTGAAAATGAGATGACAACTCCTCTGATCTGCCAAGCCTGAACTGCTCCCCAGCCCCAGCACAACAAAAGCCACTGGGGAGAAAGTTCTGGGAATTTTGGCATTACAGATGCAGATCCCTCCCCCCTCTCCCGGTGCCACATCCCCTCCTTGCTGTGGGAGATGAGCTCTGCCTCGCTAATTCTGTGAATTTCCCTGGTTTGGTGTTTGCTGCAGGACCCTCAGCCCCTCTGCTCCTTCCTGTGGCCCTGGGGACACTGTGGTCCAGGGACATGGGCAGGGACATGGGCAGGGACGTGGGCAGGGACATGAAGAAGGATAAGGTCAGGGACACGGACAGGGACAAGGACAAGGAGAAGATCAGGGACATGGACAGGGGAATGGTCAGGGACACGGACAGGGACACAGACAGGGACAAGGTCAGGGACAAGATCAGGGACATGGACAGGGGAATGGACAGGGGAATGGTCAGAGACATGGACAGGGATGTGGACAGGGACACAGCCAGGCTGGGACCCCCATCCCCAGGCTCCCAGAGATGCCCCCACAGCGGGGGCAGCACAGCACGGGCAGTGCCAGCAGCCCCAGAACTGTGCAGGAGCGTGTCACACACTCGTGCTCACACTCAGATCTTGCTCACACTCAGATCTTGCTCACACTCTGAGCTTGCTCACACAAGGTTCCAGGCCAGTCGGGGCAGACTGTGCTGCTGCAAAGGAATTTCCTTCCTCTAAAGCTCTTATTCTATTTGAGAGCCCCTAAATTCTCCTCCTGCCTTGGAAAGCAAAAGCCTCACCCCCATTCTGCCTTGTGTCTCCCCACAAGGAGGGAAAATACAAAGTTGTATTTAGTAGGAGAGGAGATCTGCAATATAGTCTGCAAGAAGGAGAGAAGCCAGAAATAATTCATCTGCTCCTGGGCAGTCCAGCACGGTTCTGTTCCTGAGAGCAGCAGGGAAGTTAATGAATACACTTCAGCTGCAGTCCGGTGTCCCCATGTGCGAAGCACAGAACCCACGGGCTGTTGGTGATGTCCGTGTGACATCACATGGTGACATCCAGGGCTGAGCTGCTGCTGAGTATCCCCAGGAGCACGGGAAAGTTTCCATTTTGCCAAATTTACTACAGTGGCCACCTGAGCTGGAGTGACCATGGATGGAGTCCCACCCACGGGAATGTTTGTGGAAAGGCTCTTCCCACGTCTTGTGCTGGTGACCAGAGTTATTAACCCCAAACTGAGCAGCCCCATCCCTTTGGGGAATTCCTGGTGCCTGCAGGAACAGCGGAGTCTCTCCCTCAGCCCTCGAGCACTCCAACCGGAGCAAAGCTCCCTCTCTCACTCCACCTGCTTTCTCCCACTCCTCCTCGCCAGCCTCTGCTGTTTTTAGCGCACTCAGGCTTTAGCCCAGGGCAGATTCACATGTCCCAGCAGTGGAGAGAAATGAGGCACATTTCTGGTGTGCCGAACGAGCAGCAGAATGCAGTCCAGGCAGAGCCCGTGAGGGGACCCCAGCGATTAAAAACGGGCGGGGAGGAGCAGCCCCCCTGGCTGTGACAGTCTCCAGGGGCCACAGCTGGAGTGGCCAGAGCTGGAAGTCCCCGGACTGTGTGAGGCCTTGAAGCTGGAGAGGGGCTGTTTGTGTAATGTCAAAGCACCCAGCCCGCCCAGAATGCAGCCTTTGTTCTCTCCCCCAGCCCTGAAACGCTGCCCCAGCCAATGTTCGCAGTTATGTCAGCACAGCCATGGGATGGAAAGGGCAGTAACCCTTTGCAGGGAGGGTGGCCGTGCTCAGAAGCTGCCCGAGGTGTTCAAGGCCAGGCTGTGGTGCCCGGGAAGGGCTCCCAGGGCTGTGTCCCTGTCCAAGGCCAGGCTGTGGTGCCCGGGAAGGGCTGTGTCCCTGTCCAAGGCCAGGCTGTGGTGCCCGGGAAGGGCTCCCAGGGCTGTGTCTCTGTCCCCGGGGCTGTCGGGGACACCAGCCCTTGGCCATGGGCATCCTGCACGCCCTGCCCGGGAGCTGAGGGTCCTGGCCCGGGTTTTTGCCCCAGTGAAGAGGCACAGCCGGGTCCTGCCCAGCTCCGGGGCTCTGCTCAGAGCTGGAATTTCTTCCTGCGGGGCCGGGATGAGCTCAGCTCCCTCCCTTCCACCCGGCTCTGATTTACTGAGATCGCTGCTCATCTCTCTGCACATCATTCACGGAGCCTTTCAGACACCCTCTCCTTCCTCTGGCTTTGCCATTTCAGTCCCAAGGGCGATTTTCTCCCTCCCTGGGTTTTGTCCAAAACCCGTAAATTACCGTGTGTTGGCGCCTGATCTGTGTTCACCCCCCCAGCCCATTCACACTCCTGATTACCTCACTTTATCAAGCGCCCAGCTCATCTCCCTTTCCGAACCCTTTTACCTTATTTACCTTTCCCATTTTTCTTCTATTTAAAGGCTCGAGATGTCTTTGCCGTTCTCAGTTTTACTTTCAACAGTGACATATGGGAAGCAGAGGAACTCAGAGAACCCCGAGTGTCTTTCACTCCATGCTACCAGCTCAGTCCCCCCCTGACTCCCTTTTATATCTATTTGTAGAGAGATACAGATATCAATAAAACCAAAGTGAAAAAGAAGGCGAAAGGGCAAGAGGAGAAACATGAGGATGCACTGCACTTCTGCCTGCTCCTCACTGCACCTCACTGCACCTCACTGCACCTCTGCTACCAGGCCAGCCAACATCTGCTAACATCTGCTGCTGCCTGCTAACATTTCCTCACAACGCTTTTTTTCTATTTTAATTTCATTTTGAGGTCTCACCTCCTCATCCCCCAGCAGAGCTGGCAGGAGAGAGCTGCAGAGTGGAGCTCTGTGAGTGGAGGCACTCCCATCCTGCAGCCACCTTTCCTCTCCTTTTCCTTTGCCCCATCACAGAGCAGCTCCCACACTGCTGATTTTCTTCCTGTGCTTTTCTTCCTCCTCCCCGTTTGTAGGGATGGTGATGGACCCTTCAGAGATGGCAGCAAATAAAGCCAAGCCTGACCAGGCCGTGCTGTCTGTCCTCCTGGGCTCTGTTCTCACTGAGCACAGCTGATACAAAAGTGAACCAAGAACGAGACTCAAAATCTGTGACAGCAAAGCCGTGAGAGACACGAGGTCACCACCAGGGCAGAAGTGACGATTAAAAAGGCTGTGGTGCTGCTGTGAGGGTGCCCCAGCCTGGCCAGTCACTCCCCCCCAGGCTGAGGGGCTCAGGAGTCGCTGATGTTCGCTCGTAAAGGTTTTACAAAGGTTTTACAAGGTCACATTTTCAGGTGGCAGAGAAAAAACAGGCGCCAAATTCCCCCGGCTGGGCATGGGGACACTCCCAGTCTGCTCTGCCCGGTGTGACAGAGGGACAGGTCTGGGCTGGAGGGGCCCCGGGGCTCAGCACGGCTCTTTCCCACGTTCCAGCTGTTCCCAGCAGCTGTTCCAGGCCGGGACAGCAGCACCGCTGGCTGCCAGAGGAGCTCTGCAGGGCCGCTCTGCCCGCAGGGCTGCAGGAGGTCACGGGCAGGGCGATGCCACCGCTGCTCTGGCAGACGCTCACTCGGCGTCCCCGGCATCGCCCACGGACACGAGCCGGGATTGAAACGCCCAGGAACGTTTCCAGGGATGTCAGCAACGCCGGCTCCCACTCCGACACAGTTTAAGGCAGGCTGACGCTGAGCTTCCCAAGATTTGAAGCTAAAACTTTGCCTGGTTTCTCCTGCTGCTGAATCCTGTGTTTTCCCTGAGCGTGGCTTTGCTGCACACAGAACAATTCTCCAGCGTGGACACCCTGCAGCATTATTTGCAGCATTGTTATTATCCCGCCTTCATGCCACCTTGGATGAATGAGAGTCACTGGGGCATGACCCGGCCATTGGGTCAGGTGGCACGGGACCCTGTGGCAGTGGGTGAGTGCGGGGTCTCCTCTGGGGTCCCTGAGCCCGTCCCCCCCTCACTGTCCCGGGCTTTGGGAGGGTGGGGGGGCTGGTCAGGGCTCTGGGCTGGGTTTCAGTGCTCAGAGAGCGGGGCACGGCTGGAGCAGCAGCGCCGTCACTGGGGTGAGCTCCGCTGGGGCTCCCAGGGCTCAGCTCCCTGCAGAGGAACCAGAGGCTTCTCTCTTGCCCCAAGGACTTTTTCACTTGTTCATGCAGAGCCAGGCAGTCTGCACAGCTCCTGTGGAGGTGCTGGGAGGGGTTTGCAAGGGTGGGGAGTGATGAGCATCCCCTGCTCACTGCTGTCCTGTCCAGCCCCTGGTCAGCCCAGTGCTCCCAGTATGAGCTGCCCATCCCGGAGATTTCGGAGCCAGGGTCCCCTGGGCTCCTCCCGGTGACAGCTCAGCTCCTCACACCGACACCTGCTCCTTGCAGGCAGTGCTGTGTCCCTCACACCAGGGCTGCCTGTCCCCATTGTCATTTCTAAACCACCCAGATCTTTTGGAGTGTTTACACATTTACATTTAATAGAAAAGGAGGGCCGGTGCCTGCAGGCAGCCCAGCCAGCAGGGACACGGGAGCTCCCACGGCCCTGCCAGGGGACACAGGAGCTCACACAGCATGTGGCACTGCTGGGGGGATTTTCCCACACGGCTCCTCTCCGGATATTTCCTTTCCCAGCTGCACAAACCAGTCGGTTCACAGGGAAGCGCAGTGAAATCACAACTGACGGGGAAACTCCTAGCAAAGTGCACTGCACGCTGCCCGTAATCTCACACATCCCCTTGGCAGCCAGACAGACACTTTTCAACACGTCTTTCATGCACTTATTTACTTTAATTAGGGACTACGTGGCCGAATGTGAGAGCAGGAATTAGAGGGTAATCCCCAAATGAAGAGAAGTCAGTTACTCTGACACCTGGGGCTCTCCCCTCTCACGCCACTTGGGTTTGTCCCATCCCATTATCCCATCCCATTATCCCATCCCATCCCATCCAATCCCATC
>VZDJ01000219.1:14951577-14976229 GCA_008694505.1 Cyanoderma ruficeps
TCCCATCCCATCCCATCCCATCCCATCCCATCCCATTATCCCATCCCACTCTGCCTTTGCTGGGAAGAGCCCTTGGATGGAGCAGGGACCTGGGGGGTCCCAGCTGTGTCCCCTCCCTGCCAGCCCCACTGCAGCTCCCACATTGTCCCTCCCACGGCTCTGGGGGACACAGGGAACACCCCAAGGTGAGTTTTGTGCAGTCCCACAGCCCCTGGTCCTGGTGCTGCCCTGTGCAAGCACCTGTTGGTTCCTTTTGTCAATCACCAAAATAAAATCCAATCACCAAAACTTTGACATGACTTTAACCAATGTCCTGGAAGTCTGGTAATCCCTTAATCTGATGGAGCATTTTGACCTCGGAGCAGTGGGTGGATTAATGCCACCACTGCCTTTGCAAGAATTACTCCTCAAAGTCTCACACAGAACAAAACATCCCAAAATGCCACGTTTAGCCTGAACCTTTGGGGTTTTCTCTAGAAATAGCAGCCCCTACTTTTTTATTTTTCCTGTGGTAAAAATCAGTTATCCTGGGTTTTCCTTTCAACACATTTTTCCTTACATGTTACTGCCTACTGTGCCAGAGAAATTATCCGTGCCTGCGGTGCCCAGGCACGGCCCCAGACCTCCTTCCCAAATTAATTCCTTGCCTCAATAACTGCAAGGATTCCCCATGGGGAATGGCAGCTACAGAAAGATGATCTGGTTGATTACAGCTTGGTTTCTGTATTACAGTGTTTGGAGAACTAAACACACAGCTCCAACAAAATGAAGGTGCGCAGAGCCCCAGACTGTTGGATAAAGGCTCACAAAGGGCTCTTTGTGTTATTTTGGCTTTGTGCTCACCTCAGACCTATTTTCTGTCTAAAGCACACTTCTATCCTGATCTGATGCAGCACACACACCATCTGGCTTTGCCCACATGCCTGGATGTTCTCAGGGCAGTTTTCCACAGAAGTTCTTGCTTTGCAGCTCCAGGAGCAGTGGGTGAGTCCCTGTGCTCCCAAAAGGAACCTGCCTGGGGGTAGGGACCTGCACTCCAATCTGCACCACACTGAGCAGGGCAGGAACTGAAGTTAAACCAGAATTCTTCCACATTCCCTTTGGGGGACCCGAAGTTTTCTCCTACAACCCAGGCAGAATCGTTCAGGGAACATTTTCACCTTTCACCGGCAGCAAAGGGGGACCCTGAAGGCTGGGCTGGGCCAGGTGAGCAGGGACAGGGATCCCAGTGATGCCCCTGTGGGCAGGGCAGCACGTGGGGACCCTGGAATGCTGTTTGTGCCCACCTGGGCTGCTCCCCCAGCTCTCCAAGGTGCCTTGAGGGGTGACCCTCGCCCAGCTGCCACTCAGAGCATTTTCTGTTCTTATCATCCACTCCTCAGCACAGGAAGGAGGACTAAGATCAGTCCTACCCGAATGTCTGATTACACCTGGGGACACATGGTCTGTCCCCCCTCAGGATCCCATACAAACGGTGATCTCAGTGCTGCCAGGATCCCTGTGCAGCTGTCCCATCTCCTCCTGGGCACAGGGGTTCGTTTCCACCCGTGAGGATCGTCCCCACCTGGGTCAGGTCAGCACACCAACCCCTCTGTCCTGGCTCCAGCTCTTTTGGGGGCTCCTGGAGGAGGCTGGCAGCCAAATCCAGCCAGGACACCCCTGTGCCATGGAGGGCAGGCTGGAACCTTCAGCAGGGCCAGCAGCACCACGCTGCCTGGATTCGGGGATTCAGCTGAGGCCAGGGCAAGGTGACCCCTGCTCTGGCAGGAGTCAGGGCTGCAGATGGCTTCCCGGCTCCCTGCTGGGGGAAAAAAGGGTTGAATCAAACTTTAACATCTCAGTGTCTGTAACTTGTACTGCAGTGCCCCTTTCCACAGCTCCTGGGAGGGGCACTCACGGCAAAAGGCATCGAGTGCGGGTGACCCTCAAGGGCAGAGGGGGTTTTTTCCTCAGTGACTCAGTGATGTTTCACAGGTAAATCTCAGACCATCAAATGAATTCACAGCCTCTCCTGTGAAAGCCCTCTGCACGTGGGGGTGATTGTATTCCAGGTTTTCCATGTCACTCTGTACTGAGGGAATCTTGTTGCCATTCGCTGAAAACCCAAAGTCCCCAAATTCATTATTGGCATCCACTCCTCTCCTTTGAGCACAAGGCACCATAATTCACTTCTCCAGGGCCCACCTGGGCTGAGTTCATTAAAGTAAAACTTGGAGGAAATATGTTTTAAAATCAAAGAAGTTGCTGAAGATAGTACCTAATTTTTATTGCAGGTGGTGTCCTCTATTTGTCACGTTGGGAAGTTTTTTCACCTGATACTTTGGAAATGAAGTCATGACCTTTAATAACTCCATTTAGCCTAAATGAATAAATAGAGCTGGGAGTGAATTGAAAGTCTTCCCCAGTGCTAACCACAGTATATCCTCTATGTCTTGCTGTCATTAATAGCTGATGAATTCAGCTAATAATGACAGAGGACATTGTCAAGGTTGATGGACCCAAAACTTGTCCTTGTTTTGCCAGTGTTTCCATGGAAGAGGGTTTTTTAGGGAAAGCCATTACCCAGGCAGTGAGAGTGGTCTCCAAGGAGCAGATCTGGATGGATGGGCACTGGGAGATGGATTTATTTTTTCCTTTTCTTTTAAAACCTCGAATTGTGATCCACCCTAATGTTCAGTGCTGGCTGTTTGCCAGGACTCAGCGTCAGCTCAGGCCCTAAAGGCTCCCCACGGTGCCATGAACAGCAAAGTCCTCCCAGATTTTGTCATGAACTGTTCTCTGCCCTTCCTTTATCTCCTGTCACCAAGTCTTTCCTGACCCCTTTGGCTTTCCCTGCCTGGATGAGCCCTTCTCCTTCTCTGGGTGTTTAACCCCTCACCCTTGGGGTTATTTGCAGGACATTGAACATTGCAGAGCTGCCGGGCTGGCACTGAGGAAATCACCAGCCAAGGGTAACAAGGACAAACTCCCCAGAGGGACTCAGCTGGGACAGGCTCAGAGAGGCTGCCCCGACACCTCTGCCCGGGGAGTGAGAATTCCAGTGCCAGTGACACCCACTCAGCTGGCAATGCCCCCATGGCAGCTCTCCCGACTTTCTGTATTTGTCACAGTGGCTTCAACCAAACCAAACCTTCCCAAGGCAGGGGGAGCTGAGCCCTCATCTCAGCTTCCTTTACTGAGGGGCTGGTTCACGTTTTCTGATGGAGCTGCATCCTAATTGTTAAATCAGGAACGACGATTGCAACGTGGCCTTTAAAAAAATTTACACCGATCTTTAATTTTACAGAGAAAATACATTTATTTTGCCAGATTTTTAATCTAAAGCCACTTTACATCAGGGAAATAAGAACTGTGGCTATAAATCACTCAGCTTTGGTGTGGAGAAACAAAGAGACACTGGACATGCTTTTACGTTTTTCATATTATTCTGTGCAAGATAAGGTCTGACTTTATCTGGAATATCTCTGCCTCGATCTCCCCAATGAAATAAAAAGGCTTGGTGAAGTCAGGAGGAAAAATGCATTTGTGGGGCGAGTGCAGATGGAAATTGAAGAAAGAGCACAAAGAATAGGGAGTGTCAGCACGAAACCTGGGCTGGTGTTTGCTGCCTTCTGGTTCCCAGCAGAAGTGGGGAAGGGAAGGGGAGAAAAATGTTGAAGTACTTGGATTCGTTTCAGATTTGCAAATACCTGTGATTGTGCAGGACCCCACAAGTTGGGATTTTTTTTTTTTTTTAGTAACGTCACAGGATCCCAGACTGGTTTGGGCTGGAAGGGACCTTAAATCCCACCCGGTGCCACCCCTGCCATGGCAGGGACACCTCCCCCTGCCCCAGGCTGCTCCAGCCCTGTCCAGCCTGGCCTGGGCACTGCCAGGGATCCAGGGGCAGGTGGGGATGTCACCTCGAGTGGGGTCACACAGGAAACAACCCACTCAAACCTGGGGATTTTCTCCTTCTAAGGTGAGGATTCTCTCATATTTTGCCTACAAGAGGGATCTCTATGGAGCTTTGAATTCGGTGACCCAGCTAAACTGTGAATACATTACAAAGTGACCTTTTATAAATGAATAATCATTAAATAAAACGCTTTGAACTGCTAAACACCATTACACAACGTGCACTGTAATTATTTAAGTGACAGAGGCCAAACTCTCATCACGATACCAGCACCAACTCAAAGCAAATCCATTATTTAGTGGGGAATTACTTTGTCTGACATGAGCACAGCTGAGATGGAAACCTGGGCCCTGCTTTTCCAGCTCTAATGAAGTTCAATTGTGCAGAGCACTTGAAAGCTTTTTTTCTGCAGTCTGTAGTGTGTACAACCAGGAACACTGGTCATTTACAAGATAAAAAAGCTAAACACCAAACCTGAACATATGTAGATGTTTAGGCCACCGGGAATAAAATTCTCCAATTAAAATACTAATAAATGCAGAATATCCCCTCCCTTAATTAATTGGTTAAATAAACAGTGAGACTAGGTGAAATACTGCCATGATTATTTAACACAGAGAAAAATCAAGAAGGTTGACTGAATAACAATTCCTCAATTAACACACAATGAAGAACATTTGAGTTTTAATTAATCCTTATTGGCAGTGCAGTAACTTCCACAGAGAATCTATTCCGGCTCATTTCGTAGGGAGGCCTTTCAAGTTTAGGTAATTTTAACATTCGGTGTCCAATATAAATCTCCTTATTAAACCTGATACAAATAGAGGGATTAAGCTCAGAGCCCAGGGGCACTTGGGGAGTTATTTCCTCACACAGAGCGTCGCCGCTGTTGACAGAACACGGCTCCATTTCCTGCCCTGCTGATGAGAAATGCTTTGCAGCATCATCATCATTATTATCATACTATTATTATGATCATTATTGTTGTTATTTGAAATCCTTTCTTGTGAGTGGTCAGGAATAGATAAACTGAACTTGGCAGAGCAGCTGTGGCTGCCCCTGGATCCCTGGCAGTGTCCCAGGCCAGGCTGGACAGGGCTTGGAGCAGCCTGGGACAGTGGGAGGTGGCACTGGATGGGCTTTAAGGTCCCTTCCAGCCCAAACCGTTCTGGGATTCTGTGCAATGAATAATTTTAATTTCTGGGGTTTATGACATGAACATGGATAATCTAATGGAAAAAAAAATCTTTAAGCACAATGACAACACTGTTAGAGGTAGGACTGCGTAGCGAAATTGTAAAAACCCTTTCAGATAAGATCCAACTCTGTAACTAAATGTTGCTTTTATGAACAGCACCTGCAGCACTTTTGCTGCCGTGCTGTGCTCAATCCTCAAACCAATTTCTGAGTTGTGAGTGAGGAAGCTGACAAACAGCTCCTTGCCCTGCAGTGATACCACAGACCATTTAAAATTTTAATTGTGGTCTTTCATAACCTTAATTTCTCTTTCTTGCTCAACAGAAGTCTTTATGTTTGGATTTACAGCTATCTCACTCAATTCTTTTTGTAGTCTAGGTTGGACAAACAAAGGGAAATTCTCTGAAGCACTGCACAGCTGGTCCCATGCAGAGACAGGATGGTGCTGGGCAGGGCTGGGGGACTCTGGAGATCTCCCTCTGTCCCAGAGCAGCAAGGTGAGGCTTGTTCCCTCCTGACAAACACAGAATTCCTGTGTTTCCCTTGACTGATCTTGGGTTTTGCTGTATGTTCACTTAGGGCCAAGACACGCTCAGAACTCTCCAGTAACACATGAAATTCAACACCATTCCAATTTCATAAACACCAGCAGGATGGGCAACAGAAGAGCAGAGAAAGTCTTCAGAAAAACTGCAGGGAGCAGATTTTCCCCAAACTGCAACGCTTGGCCAAGAGCCCATTTCAAAATGAAAATCTCTCATTTCTTTAGCCCCGTCAGCCCATTTCCAACCCTTTGTGGAGAGAAGCTGCTGGGTTTGTCCAGGGCTCTGATGCCCTGGCCTGGCTGAGCCCCGGGGCACTCAGAGCCCGGCCTGGGGGTGTCCTGTGCTGATGTCCCCACTTGTCCTGCTCCACGGGAGCATGGAATGGTTTGGGTTGGAAAAAAACTCAAAAATCCTCTACTCCCACCCCTCTGGACACCTCCCACTGCCCCAGGCTGCTCCAAGCCCCAGTGTCCAGCCCAGGGACACTGCCAGGGATGCAGGGGCAGCCACAGCTGCTCTGGGCACCTGTGCCAGGGCTTTGGGCACAGCCCCGCCTTTGATGCAGGGCCCGGTCCTGCCCCAGCCTGAGGAGACGTGGTTGGGGCACTCCTGGGCCCCTCCGGCCCCGCTCAGAGGAGCTGCCCACAGCAGCGCTCCCCTCGGGGGCAGGCAGGTGCCACCCGTCCCCCCTGCAGGTCCTGGCGGTGTGTGCAGCTCCTGGCGGTGTGCGCAGGTCCTGGCGGTGCCATCCATCTCCCCTGCAGGTCCTGGCGGTGTGCGCAGGTCCTGGCGGTGCCATCCATCCCCCCTGCAGGTCCTGGCGGTGTGTGCAGGTCCTTGTGGTGTGTGCAAGTCCTGGCAGTGTCATCCATCCCCCTGCAGGTCCTGGCGGTGTGTGCAGGTCCTGGCAGTGTCATCCATCCCCCTGCAGGTCCTGGCGGTGTGTGCAGGCGGGCAGGGCAGGGCCGGGCGGGCTGTGGGGAGTGCAGCGATGTCACCAGGTGGATTTCAGGATTTCAGTTCCCTTGTTTCAAAGCCTCCTGTTTGCACAGCTGCAGCTCTCTGCTAAATACGAGCCCTTTCTGAGGGGCTCAGCGTTTTCACCTCGCCCTTTTTTTTTAAAATTTTTTTTTTTCAGGAAACCTAATGCCTAAATGGGAAAGATGAAATTATATCCGCGGCGGGGAATGGAAATGCATTCATCGAATCTCTCCTTCCAAAAAAGGGGCTTTTGTACAAGAAATGCCACGGCAGAGTTCTGTTATTGGGGCGTGTTTACATTAGAGATGAAAAAGGCTGTCTCATAATCAAATAGGAAGCAGCACACGGCTCTCTGCAAGGCTTGTCTAGACAGCCCAGCCGCGGCCAAACCTCAGCGGGGCCGTGGCAGCTGCGGGGCCGGCCCGGCCCTCCCGGGCTCTGCCCTGGCCCAGCCCTGGGGCTCGGGGGTCACAGGGGCTGCAGGGACCCCCAGGATCACCCAGTGCAGCTCCTGGCCCCGGACAGACCCCCCAAATCCCACCCTGGGCATCTCTGGAGCGCTGTCCAAGCTCTCCTGAGCTTGGCTCTCCTGAGCCGTGCCCATTCCCTGGGACCCTGGGCACTGCCAGCACCCTCTGGGGGAAGAACCTTTCCCAAAATCCCACCTGCCCCTGCCCTGGCACAGCCCCAGCCCTGCAGCAGTTGCCCTGAGGGGGGGCAGAGCAGTTGTGGCGGCTCCTGTGAGATGTGAGCCCAACATCACGGAGCTCACAGACTGCCAAGGCTCTGTGCTGGCAGCACCACCTCGAAACCTGCTCCAAAAAGCTTGAACTTTGCTGTTACACTTCATTAAGGGCCCTGCAGAGCTAAAAGGAGAGGTGTGTGAAAGGGTTTGCAGGCAGCAGAACACTCGCCGTCCCTCCCTGAGTGAATTTGGTGAAGCTCAGGCGTGAGGAGAGCCCCTGGATTCTCTGGGAGCAGGAATGTCTCGGGAGGGAGGGCTGGAGGAGCTGCCCCGTGCCCAGGGCACTCAGCAAAGCCCACGCTGGTGTTTCTGTTCCCACCCTGCCTCCGAGGGGGAGCTGGGACAGCCCCAGGCAGGAGCTGGGTCCGGCACAGGGAGGAGCAGTGGGAGAAGCAGGTGCTGCCCTCAGTCCTGGTTTGGTTTTGGTTATCCATGTGCAGCATACAGAGCGACTCATTCCCCACCCTTCCCTTCATCCTCATCCTACCAAGCTCTGGGCAGGACTTTTACCGAGCACCAGCAGCAGCCTGTGTTGAATTACAGAGTCTGAGCGAGCCTGTTCAACTCAATTTAGTCAAATCAGCCCCAAAACTGCACGTGCTGTCGGAGTGGGAGCTTTTTCTCACTCTGCTTTTGCCTTAATTCTGCCTGCATACCTTCAAAGTTTGTTTTGCTTATCTTTAACTTCCAGCTCTTACAGCAGAACGTTCCCCTTCCTCAACCTCCACCTGGAGCTCAATGATTTCTTCATTATCTCCTGCCAGTGGCAGAGCTGAGGGCTGAAGCCGTGCAGAGCTGCTTCCACAGTTTAACAGAGTTTGGAGAGCATCAGGTGATGGGTTTGTTAATGTCCCCTCTCATTCTGCCCCTGGTAAAATGTCTCTGTGCACCCTTTAAATGTTCAATAACTGGAGTATGAGGTCAGGCACATCCAGTTTGGGGGCCCTGAAAAGGGAAATAAAATCCCAAACCTACCTCTAAAAAAATCATCTTAAGGTGGTTCCAGGCAAACGGGGAGATGCCAGGGGCTGTGCTCTGTGCCCTGCCCAGCCTGCAGGGGACATGCCTTTGTTCCCTACCA
The DNA here is from genome assembly GCA_008694505.1 of Cyanoderma ruficeps. Lineage (NCBI taxonomy): Eukaryota > Metazoa > Chordata > Aves > Passeriformes > Timaliidae > Cyanoderma > Cyanoderma ruficeps. The sequence goes on from VZDJ01000219.1 coordinate 14,960,025, forward strand.
GCACAGTCTGGAGCCACCAGGGAGGAGTCAGGGGGACACGCTGGGGCTGGAGCAAGCAGGACCCTCCCCAGGTGTCATTCCCAGCACAGCCCATCATTTCCCCTGCTCTGCACAGACTGGGACTGAAGGAACCCGAGGTCGTGGGGGGTTCTTGGCCTCACCAACAACCCAGAGCTGCCTAAACCCAGCCTGGCACAGGGCTTGTGCAGCTCACCCCCCTGGGCCATGGAAAATGCCCTTTCTGGGTCAACAACACCTGGAAGTTGGAGGGTGCAGCACAGAATGACCCTGTTCAACAGGCACAGCCCTCCCAGGCAGAAATCCCACCATGTGTGCACAGCTGGGATTGTGCCGTGTGTCACAGCTCCAGGGCTCTGCCAGCCCCTGGGAGATGATTTTGGGGTGACTTTGGGAGCGCTTTGGGTGTGCACAGCTCTGCCATGGTGTGTCACAGCTCCAGGGCTCTGCCAGCCCCCGTCAGGTTTGGGAGATGCTTTTGGGGTGACTTTGGGAGCGCTTTGGGTGTGCAGAGCACTCTGCCTTTTGCAGGGAGGCTGCAGGAGCAGTCTGTGAAGAGAAGATGAAAGTCAGAGCCTGGAGATGGAGCTGAGGGGAGATTAAATTCCCCTTGCACTCAGCCATGTGCAGGAGGAGGGGGGGATGCTCCCCAAGTTTCAGAAATGTTAAAAGAACCTGGGCCCAGGCCCGGCAGGGGCCTGTCACTGCCTGCCAGCAGGGTCACAGAGGTCAGGAAGGATTTCTTTCCATCTCCCAGCCATCGTGAGAACATGAAACAGCTTGTGGGGAGGATCCTGCTTTATTTAAGGGTGTCCTGCAGCTGCTCAGCATTCCTGCGAATCCTGCCTGCAAATGATGCAGCTCCTTGCGTGACCAGAAATTGTAAAGAAACCCATGTAAGGGCAGGCAGGCAGCTCTGAAAGCTCAAAAGCAGCACCAGATTTTATACCCTGGTTCAAGGCAGGAGAGGTTTGTGGGCTCATGCAAGGCCCTGGTGGCAGCAGAGGACACCGGGCTGGGGCTGGCCCTGGGCACAGCCCCCACGGGCCCCTCCTGCCTGTCCCACAGCTCTGTCCCTGCTGGGTTTGGGGTGGGCAGAGCCCTCTCCTCCCTGAGCCCGGGGCCCTGCAGCCCAGGTGTCCCCAGGCACAGGGACAGGGGACACTGGGTGTCACCCCCTGCTATCAGCCCTGCCAGCTCTGGCTGGCACAGGCACCGGGGGCACCATCACAGCAGGTTTGGTGTCAGGTGACAAACACTCATAAAGGGACCTGGTGCTCCATCGAGAAGCTCCAGCGTGAAGAAATATCCGTGGCTTTCCCCAAAGGTCTCAGTGTGACTCCTGCACGTTTCCATGGGCAGGAGGGTTTATGACAGCTGCATAAATCAGAAATAACTGGAGATATTTATTACAGTCCTGAAGCTGGGGAATGAGATGTTTGCCCTGGGTTTGAATGCCAACCATCACATTTAATAACTGCAGGGAGCCCATTTATTCCCTGGGCTCTCCCAGCACCCGTGGCAGTGTGATCCATCCCTTGTGGAGAAAAGGGGGATGTTTGTGCAGACTCTCAAGCTGGGAGCCGGCAGATTAAATTATCAACCTCTAGTTTTGGCCCTGGCCCAGAAACGTGAATATTTGTTCCCTGTGCTGTCCCTGCCCGGGTTCCCAGGCGGGCCGGGGGCACGGCACGCACACAGCTGCCTGCATCTGCACACACACAGCCCTCCCTGCTGGAGCGCCACCACACCCGCGGCAGGAACATCACGGGGGTTGCCACATCCTCGAGCTGTGCTCGGCGTTTCTGCAGAGTCAAGAAATCAGGGGGAAAGAAGTTGTGACTCAGATCTGGCAACCACCAGCGCGGCTGCACCCATTTACAACATATCACCGCATCTCCAGCCTCGTGCCCCCGGCCTCCTGCTGCTGCTGCCCTCACCAGCAGTCACACAGACGCGTGGGACTCCCTTCTGCGGTTTGCCAACCCGAAATCAATTGGTTTTCTCAGGCTGCCTTACCAACATCTTGGCCCCAAAGAGCAGGAACAGCATCCCCCTCACGGCCGGTAACGGCTGAGACATCCACGGCAAAACCCCTGCGCTAAACAGGCTGCATGAGTCACTGCTGCTACAGCCTTCATTTAAAAGGAAAATAAATTAAACACCTCCTCAGAAATTAGGAGGTTTGAGGCCCTAGCAACAACAAAGTGCACGCGTGTGTTTTGATGTTAGAGCAGTGCTGGGCTCCATCCTCAGCCTCTCCTGGTTTTCCTGCTCCCAACCCCAGGTTTTGTGGGCACCTCTGAGCACCGAGCTGCAATTTCTGTGTAGTCCTGAGACAGAATCCCAGAGCTGGAAAGGCTGGAAGAAAGACCTTGAAGATCATGAGGTGCAATTGTCATCTCAGGCCCAGCAGGTGCTCCCAGGGGTCCTGCAGGGGAAGGAGCCCCCCAGAGCCCCCCTCAGCTCAGCCCAGCCCTGCAGCACCTTCCCAGCAGCAGCAGCAGCAGTAAAACATAAACCCTGCAGATTTACACCCCCTCCCCAATGTCATCCTGTTAATTGGACCTTACGTCACCACAGCTAAAATAGTTCTGTGACCGGGCACAGGCTTTGCTTCAAAATAATTATAGAAATTACAGATTTCCCCCCATTACCTTCCTTACACCCCCGGTGAGTTTGACTCTGTGGAAAAACACACCTCAGGAACTTTCCTGTGCTGCTCTGGCAATACCTGGAGTCAGATACCAATCAGTCAATCAGTCAATCAGTCAATCAATTGATCAGTCAATNCACATTCCTATCAGTTCTATTGGACACTTTCTGGCCCCTCTGTCCCAGCTCGGTGCCACCCCCCTGCCTGTCATTGTCCCCCACCACCAGGGCCAGCCCTGCTCCCTTTTATCCTGCTGACAACACTGTCAGTGGCAGCAAGGTTGTTTGGGTTTTTCGTGATTGGATTATACAACCCCAAATTAATTTACATACATTATCCTAAGCCAAAAAGGAAAAATGAAGCAGGATGTCCTCTAGCCTGTTAACAAAGATGCAGTTGAAGAGTAGGGAAACATCTTTTTGCTAAATATTTTATTCCGGCTGAGATTTTAATCAGGATTCTGAAGAATATTTCTCCTAAGGCTTCACAAGTCGCTGAAAAGATTTGTATCAGTAAAACCCACTGAAAATAGTTATTTTTACCTGTCACTAATATAAATATTTTCATTCTTAGCCTTTTCTTTCCTGTAAGTTTGTGATGTTTGTAAAACTGTTGTGCTGCGCTTTGAAAGCCAAGAAGACAAATCCCCCCTCTAAAAACAGCAGAATTAAAAAAATGAAGAGTGGCCCGATGAAAGGCCAAACACAAACCAGCACGAACAATTCTGGCATCATCCTCAAGCACCAAGAAACGCCCAGGCCAGGAGTGCCCCATCCCACTGTGAGGCCCAGGAGCACAGCCCTGCCCGAGCCAGGGCACGCTGTCCCTCACAGAGCTCACACAGCCTCCTCTCGGTTATTTTGGGGCTGTTTTTTGCAGAAAAGTTTGAATTCCCCACAGGTTTTAGACATGAACGTGCAGAATTCCTTCCCCAGGCTTGACTCATGCGCTTTTATAGATCCAGTGGCAGCACTTTAAAATAATGGCCAGGCCATTATTCATGGCCGTGACATTTATTTTAATAACGTTAATCATAACGAACTCATTTGGTATTAATGCCGGAGTCACAAGGTCTTTTATAGAATTCCTCAGGCGTTCATTAGGCCGGGCCATTATTTTTATTATTTTTCTAAGGGTTAATTTAACTGTGCCTGAAAGGTGCCGGGCTGGCAGAGCCCGGCTGGGCTCGGTGTTTACCCAGGAGAAAAACACAAATCACTTCCCACAGCGCAGAGCTCTCGGCTGCCTCGGGTGGGACACGGGGCCAGGAACATTTCCCTGCCCGGTGCCCAGTGCCCCGCTGTGCCCCAGCCCCGGGGCACCTGCTGGAGCCCAGCACAGCTCCTGAATCCTTCCCTCCCTTGCAGGAGTCTCTCTCTGTCAGGAACCTTTTCTCCCGGGCAGGGCCACGTTGCCAAGGAGCTGAGAATGGTGCCGAAGGCTGCATCTCTGCAGGAAGCTGTAAAATCACACAGCCCCAGCATCCCCGAGGCTGGAAAAGCCCTCCCGGACCAGGCTGTGCCCCGTCCCCACCTTGTCCCAGCCCAGAGCACCGAGTGCCACCTCCAGGAGTTCCTGGGACACCTCCAGGGATGGGAATCCAAACTCCCTGCCCAGGCCTGATGTTCCCTGCCATGAAGAAATTCTCCCTGAAAAAGGAGCCTCTCTTCCCCTGGGCTGCTCCTGCTGGAATCAGAGCTGGGATGGTGTCTCAGAGCACTCCCAGGGCTCCTCTGAGGCTTTCTCTGAAGCAGATAAGCAAAGCAGCTGATGCAGACTCTTCATTCCCTAATCCAAACACTGCCTCGTCCATAAATATTTGTGTTTTAAAGCTCCTCACTTTGCCAGGAGCTCGCAGGGGGAAGGAAAACACTCTAGACATTGAAACTGCAGCCTGGAAATCCTGAGAGAGAAACCTGCTCCTCAGGGAAGTCCTTCTTGAAGGAAAAATGTCCCATTTGGAGCTGGATCCCTAAAGAGGAGGGTGCAGCCAGCTAATGATGGAAAACTCGGAAACACAACAGGGGTAGAAGAGATAAATCAGTGCAAAAGAAACCCCCAGTACTGCCGAAATCTCTTCAGCTAAATTTTAATTCAACAGCCACATCCCCCTCGGATGACAGCTCCTGTAGGGTGGAACAAGGAAATAATGTGAATTCTGGCTTCCTTTGCTGCTTTATGGCACATTTCAAGGGAGAGTTTATAACCACCCGCATCCTCGAAACTCTCGGATTGTCATAATCTTGGAGAACATGCCCAAACCTCCCAGCAGCAGCACATTGAAAGACTGTTTTTCAACTGGAGAAGAATTAAATGTGAAGAGAAGGCAGGAGAAGCCTCCTCTGTGCCGGAGGCTCAGTTTTGGCAGCACCAAGAGCTCTGACATGGGAGCAGGAAGGAGTTCAGCCCTCGCTGCTGCTGCTGCTGCAGTTGTGGAATTACTGTTGCACAGACAGGCCCAGCTTTTAGGGCAGGCTCCGTGTTAGCTCAGGCAGTTCTCAGACTGTTCTCAGTTTTGTATTCCAAGCCTCTGCAGAGAGAACTTTCCAGTAACAGCAGGGTGAATGAAATGCCCACAGAATCCTGCAATGAGTCACCCCAGGGCAGCAGGGATCACACAGATCACACAGATCACACAGGATCCCCAGAGCTGCAGTGATCACACAGATCACACAGATCACACAGGATCCCAGGGCAGCAGGGATCACACAGATCACACAGATCACACAGGATCCCAGGGCAGCAGGGATCACACAGATCACACAGATCACACAGGATCCCAGGGCAGCAGGGATCACACAGAGCAGCAGATGCCCCTGCAGGAGGAGGAGGATTGATGACGATGATGACGATGATGGCGATGATGATGGTGATGATGATGAGGGCGATGATGACGATGATGGTGCTCGGCGGGCAGACATCGTTGACGGCTCTCAGCCAGCGGGGAGCCCCGGCTCAGGGATTTTCCTGCCCTGTGGCAGAGGCGCAGCAGTGGCACAGCAGTGGCACAGCAGTGGCACGGTCCCCGGCACACCCACAAGTGCAGCAGCTGCAGGGGCAGCCCCTCACACCTGAGGGAGGTACAGGAGTGTCCCCGCACACCTGCAGCCCCAGCAGGAGCAGCTCCCCGGGTCAGCAGGGAGCACACAGCCCTGCCCAGCCCCTCCCCTGCCAGAGCCTCTCACTGCTCTGAGATTTAATGGGATTTCAGGAATCCCAGCTCCCCTGTGCCCCTGCACAGCCCTCACAAAACGGGGATCCCTCAGGAGCGACCTGTGGCACTGTGGAGCTGCTCGAATTCAGATTATTAAAGCAGAGGGGACAGCCATAAATCATTGCTGCTTTTGTGCCCTTCTTTGCTGTGGGAGCAAAGGCAGCAGCTTTGGAAATTGCAGCAGGCTGGCAGAAGCTGTTGAGCCAAACCATCAGGCCATAACCGGCCCAGCCCCGTCACTGCCAGGGCTCGGCAGGAGAGCCAGAGATGCATTAGGTACATTTATGTCTGACAGTACAGCAGGCGCAGGATTCTCCAGGTGCAAGGCTCCCAATACTTGTAAAAACTCTGTCCTTGAGAAGGTAATGGCTGTGTCAGACGGTGAAGTTAAAATAAGAAATGTGAAAGTGATAAAACACTCCCTGTGTGGCGCAGCAGGTCCCAGCCCTTTCACCCACTGGCACGCCGAGACGTCTCTTTCCCCCAGAAGATAAGCTGAGAGAGATGACTATTCCGAAAATTACATTTTAGCTCCAATGAATCACATCTTCCAGCTTGAAGTCACTCACAGTGAAAGCAGTGTGTGCCCAAGGACTCCTGATTTCCAGAAATGATGCCTGGAGCGGCTGGGAACAAACCCCAGACTGCAGCGGCTGTGGGGGTGCAGGGATGCTGTTTACATGTGCCTCAACGTTTCCTCCACAGACCACCATCTCCCCTCTATTTTCAATCCTCCAGGGTCTTTAGCACAGGCCATTTGTGCTCACTCTTTCACCATCTGCCCAGCACAGGGCTCTGAACGCCCAGAGGAAGTGCTGGGGGAGCGAGGGCCCGGCCAGGGGAACACAGACAAATTGTCTTTTCTTGGTGCTCTCACATCATTTACCTTCCCACTTTCTCTCCATACTTTGTTTTCTCCTTCTGCTGCCTCCTGCATGTTCTGCTGGCAATGGTAATTACAGTTTTAAATGTAAGATGAAAGGGATGAGCTGGTTGCAGAAAATTATAGCGCTTTATGTACCCACCAAATTGAATGTTTTCCTTTTCTTGGATGTTCACATGAGCTATTAATTTTGTTTTCTTTTAGGTATGGAAGTCGGAGCTTCAAAATAATCACTTGGCTTGTTTATTTGCAGAAGATCTTCTGATTTAATTATTTATAAGAATTATGAATTAAGAACGATGAATAAACATGCATGACAATTAATGGATTCTTTGTTGAATTCTCCTATGGAAACAGATGGTCTGACGGATGCATGTAAACAGATCATTTATTTCATTTGGAATTCTGAATATTGAATAAGAAATTAGATATTTGCAGTTGAAGACCTTACCAAATGTTTCAGCTAATTCAGAACAGAATTGGGGAATGGGTTATACATGGAAATAAATCCAGGGCCTCCCCAGAACGACCACAGTTTAACACACAGCTCATCACAACTGCTCACCGTGCACAGAAGGGAAATATTTGCCTATCTGCGCCTTTTAGTCACCTCATTTTCCATCAGAAGGATTTGTTTTGTCTCTCCAGCCACGGGCTGCTGACCTAACACACAAACTTTGGTGGTGGTGACTGCCCTGGATCCCTGGAATCGTGTTGGACGGGGCTTGGAGCAGCCTGGGGCAGGGGAGGTGTCCCTGCCAGGGGACAGGGTTTGGAGCAGCCTGGGGCAGGAGAGGTGTCCCTGCCAGGGGACAGGGTTTGGAGTAGCCTGGGGCAGGGGAGGTGTCCCTGCCAGGGGACAAGCTGGGCTCGGAGCTCCCTCCCAGCCCAAGCCCTGCGTGCTCTGAGATGCCTCAGCCCGTGCAGGGGCCAGGGGAGGGCCCTGGGCAGCCCCGAGGCGTGTTTGCCCCTTGGCAGCTCCACGGCTGTGCTTTGCAGGGCAGATTTGTCAGAGGAGGAAACCAGCCCGTCTGTGAAACCCCGAGGATGCTGCCGGGACACGGCTGCGAACAACCGCAGCAGCAGCACAGAGAGCACAGAAATAGCACAGATAGCACAGATAGCACGGATAGAGCACAGATAGAGCACAGATAGCACGGATAGAGCACAGATAGAGCACAGATAGCACGGATAGAGCACAGATAGAGCACAGATAGCACGGATAGAGCACAGATAGAGCACAGATAGAGCACAGATATAGCATAAATATAGCACAGATATAGCACAGATAGCACGGATAGAGCACAGATAGCACGGATAGAGCACAGATATAGCACAGATCTAGCACAGATAGCACGGATAGCACGGATAGCACAGACAGCATTGCTGGGGGATAACGGCTGTGATCAGGGATGAGCCGGGATCCTGCTCCCTGCACCTCTGATCAGTGATCAGGGATGAGCCCAGAGTTCCTTTCATCACTGATCAATGATCAGGGATGAAACCAGAGCTCCTTCTCCCCGCACAACTGATCAATGATCAATGATGAGCCCAGAGCTCCCGGCACCTCTGATCAATAATCAGGGGCACACCCGGAGCTCCCGGCACCTCTGATCAATAATCAGGGGTACACCCGGAGCTCCGCTCGCTGCCTCCCCCCGAGCAGGCGGGGGTGACTGTGTCTGTGCCCCCCCCGCTGCGCAGGGCACGGCCTGCACTCGAATTAATTAATGGATTGTCCTGGCTGATTATTCGGCGCCCGTTCTCGCGGTGCCCCGGCCGGGGATGGTGCCGGGGCCGCGGGAGCAGCTCCCGCCCCGCTGCAGCTGCTGCGGATCCCGGAGCGGAGCGGCTGAGCCCCGCGGAGCCTGCCCGGGGCACGGGCGGACAGACGGACAGACGGACTGACGGACAGACGGACACACAGGCACACAGCCCCTGCCCCTCCAGCTGCCCCCGAGGGAGCCGGGACAGCCCGGCAGAGACGTTCCCTCTCCCGGGGAGAAGCTGCCAGTGGCGCGGGGAGGGTGAAGTGCAGCCCCCGGTGAGGGTCCGGCCCCGCTGACCACCCAGAGACCCTGAAATGTTCATTTCCAGCCCAGCTTTGCCCCTCACCACCAGCAGCTTCATTTGCTCTGCAGCCCCAGCCTGCACTGCTGTGATATGCAATAACATTTACCTGCTTCAAAGACAATTATCGTGTTTAATTAAGGACTGCTGAGCCTTGAGATGCTCGATGGTGAAGTTTATTCTTTATTATCAGAATAATCAGCCCTTAATGAGGGAAAATGCAGATTGCTGCCAATAAATTCATACCTGCAAGTCCATCAAGCTTTTCTTTGATGTGATTATTTTGCAGCAGTGCTGGGTGAAGCCTCCTCCAGCCCTGGAGCCCACCCCCAGCTGTCAGAACCCCAGGGGTCCCCACATACCCCACAGCCAGCAGGAACAGAACTTGGGGGTTCCCCACAGGCTGCAGGAACAGAACCCTGGGGTTCCCACATTCCCCACAGGCTGTAGGAACAGAACCTGGGGGTTCCCACATTCCCCACCTGCACCTGCAGGACCCTCCCAGCCCGGCCAGGTCCATGCTGAACATCCCTGAACACCTGAGAGGCCCCAAAGTGGCCCAGGCAGAGCAGCCCCAGGCCAGGCTCTGCTGGACCAGCCCAGCCCTGGGGCTGACCACACCAGCCTGGATCTGGGATCAGAGGGGATTCTGCCTCCCCCAGCAGCAGGAGCCTGTCGGGGAGCGTGGTGGGCTCTGCAGCCACACTGAGCCCAGCCAGCCCAGTCTGGGGACGGACAGGGGCACTGGTGGGACTGGTGAGGCAGGACCCAGCCCTGGCAGAGCTGCTGAGGAGCCTCAGACACTCTGTTCCCTCTCTGCACTGCTCTGAAGCACTTTGGTATCGACTACAACCCGATTTTCCTCAGCAATTACTGCAATGAAGCTATTGCAAAGGCCAGGATTTAAAAATAAGCTCCCCAGCTATAAAAAAAAAAAAGGTAAAAAACCAAATAGTTAAAGTATCATTAGTGATAGAAATCACGAAGATTTTCACAGCTTCTAACTGTAGATGGAAGAATGAAAATTTTATCCCTGATTTTGAGGTTCGGGAGGGCCTGAGGTCCAGCTGGGAAGATTTGAGTCAGCAGGACCAGTGGAAATCAGCCCCTATTCAAGCACTTAACTGAGGTTTAAAACACCAGCATTATTGTTTATTTGACAGCTCATCGGCCTTGGCTGGAAAATTCTGGGCAAGGCTGGGCACAGAGCTGGAAGCCCCCGTTCCTGGGGCAGGGAGATGTGCCGTGTGGGGCAGCCTGGGCAGGAGGAATGCAGGGCTGGTGTGTGAGTGATCCATGCAGGGGGGTGTCCCGAGACCAAGGGATGCTCCTTTCCCCTCCCCACAGCCCCTCCAGCTGTGTCCCAGCCTGCCAGAGGGAGCCCAGCCCGCTTTGCTGGGGGTTTCTGCTGGAGGATCTGCAGCTGTCCCGTGCACATGGTACCAGCAGTGGGGCAGGGCTGTGTGTGACAGCCCTGGGGTGGCTTTGCCCTGTCACACACGGGCTCTGGGCACTCAGCAGGGCGGGGATTCCCCCCAGAGCTGTCCCTCTGCCCACAGGGCTGCACACCAGGCCTGCTGAGGCTGGAAAACAGCCCCAGGAGCATCAAACCCCACCCGTGACTGATGCCCACCCTGGCCCCAGCCCAGAGCTCTGAGTGCCACCTCCAGGAGTTCCTTGGGCACTCCAGGGACGGGCACTCCAAACTCCCTGGGCAGCCCCTGACAAACCCTGACCACCTTTTCCATGGAGAAATTCCTGCTGGTGTCCACCCTGAGCCTCCCCTGGCCCTGCCTGAGGCCGTTCCCTCTCCTCGTGTCCCTGTGGCCAAGAGCCACCTGACTGCAGCCTCCTCCTCCTCCTCCTCCTCCTCAGGTTCCTTAATGCAGCAAATGGAGAAGCTCAGTGGGGGGTGGAGGGAATTTTATCTTTGTTTTTAATTTCGAAGTTTCCTTTTCCCTTTCTGAAGAACTCCAGTTCCCTTTAAACACAAAAACATCCCGAGCAGCCCCGGGGGCAGGTGTGTGTCACCGACTCCTGGCTCCCTGATCCTGCTGCCAGAGCTCGGCTGGCAGCCACAGAAACCTCAAAACTCCCCCGAGGATTAGCTGAGGTGACACTGAGCTCCAGCAGCACCTCAGCACCGTCTGTTCCCTGCCGAACCCTCCCGGAGGGGCAGCTCAGTGCCACCCTGCCCTTGGGGCTTCACTCCAAGCTCCCACTGCTGGCGGGTCCTGAGCTGGCCCCTGTGGGACCTCCGGGCTTCACATGGGATTTGGGGGCTCCGCTGGGAAGGGGAACCCTCAGCCAGGCTGCTGGGTCCGTGCCAGGGCTGCTGTTGTTGCTGTTTGGGCTTTTTGGAGGCTGAAGGGTGCCCAGTGAGCAATGCTGGGGCTGCAGCGAAGCAGTGCCATTGCCAGAATTTAAATGATTAGCTGAGCTCAGGAGATGCAGCCACCTCTGAGTGACTATGAATATTCAGGTAAATATGTTTAGCCGAAATATTGAGTCAACAGCACACGCTACATGCACAAAATGTACTCCTGCCTATTTGTCCCTAATTTCAGCACCGTGCTGGCCAGCACTGCTGGCAGCTGCAGAGAGCTGCCCTCAGCCAGCTTGGCTTCCCCTGGCACTCACAGGGCGCTGAAGGCACCAGCCCCACACAGCACCTAAACCTGCACCTCCAGGGAGATCTGCAACTCCAGAGCGGGGCTTGGAGCCCAAGGAGAGGAAGAAAGAGTGTCTCCCAGGGGACAGCTCCATCCCAGGGGACAGCTCCATCCCAGGGGCACAGCTCCATCCCAGGGGGCACAACCCCACCACAGGCCATCCCTTCCCCGCATTCCCAGGGGCACAGCCCCATCCCTTCCCCGCATTCCCAAGGGCACTGCTCCATCCCTTCCCTGCATTCCCAAGGGCACAGCCCCATCCCTTCCCCGCATTCCCAGGGGCACAGCCCCATCCCTTCCCCGCATTCCCAGGGCCTCCTGCCGGGAGCAGCCTCTCTGCTCCGGATTTGGCATTTTTCACGCTGCTGCAATATAAACAGCCCTGGGTAAATGTTAGCCCTCACTGACAACCCCTGCACATATAGATTGCATACAGTTTACTCTGCCTGTTTTGGTTAGAAGGTCACAGGAGTGCTCAAATATTTGGAAGAGGCACGAAGTTTACGGCAGCTAGGGAATCGCAGCACACGGCAAACACACATACACCTATTTATGTGTCCATCCATACAGAGAGGAACGGCTCGGCCCGGGCAGGGAATTTGTTCCTGCTGGCAGCAGGAGCCAGGCAGGGAACTCCTGCTCCTTGGCAGCTCCCTCCACCTGTGGCACACAGCCAGGCGATGCAGATTTCTATTTACATTATCTTTATTTAATTAAATGCTGCCTTTCATACACACAGCCCGTGCAGCTGACGCTCACAGCTCTCCCTGTGTGCCGGGGAGAGTTTCCTCTCTGCGGCCCCAGCTCCAGATGTTTGTCTTTCAGAGGATGCAGGAGCGGCCCAGCTGTGCAGGGGTGACAGAGTGCCCGGGGCCATCCGGCGTCCCCTGCCCTGCCCGGGCCGTGTTCCTGCCCCGGGGGTGGGCAGGGACGGGGCAGGGCAGCAGCAGGACAGGCCCCGGCCCCAGCACGGCCCCCGGAGCACTGGATGGGGATGGGAGCCCGTCCTGCCCCGGGAATCGGCAGCTCTGGCAGTGCCAGACCCTGCCCAGCGCCCGGCCAGCCCCGGCGGCTCCAGGGAAATCCATGAAAGGGCTGCAGCTGCACTCGGGTTCTGACACACGGCCCTCCTCTCCCGGTGGGTCAGAGTGGCTGAGGGTCACTGTCCCCCCCGGCAGCCCCAGTGTCACACTGAGCACAGCCCGGGGGTCTGCAGGCACAGCAGCCGCACCCACGGACCACCAGAGCGGGGCTGGGTCGTTATTATTGCTATTGTTATTGTTATTGGTGGTGTTGTTGTTATTGTTATTGGTGGTGTTGTTGTTGGTGTTGGTGTTATTGTTATTGTAGTTGAGAGAAAAGAGAGTTTCAAGAATTGCCTTTCCCAACACAGAGCGAGTGGGGAAAGAAAAGGACTCAAAGCTCCTGACCTGGGTGACAAGGACAGGGAGGGCAGCCAGGTCTGCACGGCAGGACAGTGCACACTTCCTGTACAGGCCTGGTCACAGTGCCAAAATGGGATTAATTGTCACCCTTTGCCTGCACAAGCACCAGCCCACAGCCGAGTCCTGCCCCAGCGTTTGCAGATCAGAGAATCCCAGACTGGTTTGGGTTGGAAGGGACCCCAAAGCCCACCCAGTGCCACCCCAGCCATGGCAGGGTCACCTCCCACTGTCCCAGGCTGCTCCAGCCCTGTCCAGCCTGGCCTGGGCACTGCCAGGGATCCAGGGGCAGCCACAGCTGCTCTGGGCAACAGAAACCAAGACCTGGAACAGCTTCTGCTGCTCTGGCTGGCCCCAGGTCCCAGCAGCAGGGTTTGTGGGGGAAGATTTTTAACTTAACCCAAAGATGAAGATTTTCCCTCAGACGGAGTTTAGGACTGGGACATTCACTCTCTGAGCAGGAGCCCCAGACTGAGCTTCTCTCTGTTCTCCCCCAGCTGTGCCCGAGCTGCTGCCCAGGGCTTCTGGAATCATCCCTGCACCGCCCGACCCTTCCAGGCTCCCAGCTACAGACACAGCAAAACTCACACAGAAACCTCAGGGCTCTTCACACAGAAAGCATTTTAAACCCCTCGTAATTAAAATAAAACGTGGTCATTTTTATGTTCATCATCTTTTTCTCCCTGGTCTATTTTTAGAATTTGAGTTGCCATAACAACATATTTTACCTTATAGCACATCCTGAGATGAGTCTGGGCTTCCTGGTGGTGTGCAGCAGAGCCCTGAGCACCCACACAGCCCCAGGGGCACTGCCCCCCGTCCCAGGGCACCCCCAGAGCAGGGCCAGGAGCCCAGACACAGCCCCAGGATCCCAAACCACGGGGAGCACAGCCAGGGGAACAGCTCCAGCAGCACCAAGCGGCTCTTTCCTGCCTCAGGCCCCACCGCACAGCCCGAGGAGCCCCACTGACATCAAACAGCCCAGAGGAGCCCCACTGACATCAAACAGCCCAGAGGAGCCTCGCCTGCACCCAGCGCCCTCCCTCGGGGGAGAGTGACATGGGGACACCTGTGGGTACAGAGCCAGTGAGCCCCTCGGGGGCTCCCGTGGCAGTGGGCAGACAGACTGACCAAGCAGACGGGCCCAGCCGTGGGGAAGGGGCGGCGGGGCCCAGCAGGTCAGCCAGGCGATGGCTGTACATCCCCGGGGCTCAGATGTGCTGCTCCAGGCCACTCCCCGTGGGCACAGGCACAGCCGCAGCTTCCCCGGGCTGGGGGCAGGGGGACAGGGCCAGGCAGGGACGGGTCTCTGTGCCACCCGGCCCCAGGCCCTCAGCCCCATTTCCCTGGGGCCTTTAGGATGAAAACCTTTGTTGGTGAGCACTGCTGGGGCCCAGGACTGAGGGGAGACTNATGGGGGCTGCTGCTGCCAGGCTCCAGCACCCCTGGGAGTCTCCCTGGAGTCAGTCCTGTGCAGGAGCTGTTCACTGTTCAAGCGTGTTGGATGTGAAATGCTTTCCCTGTGCTCCAAGGGGCCTCTGGTCCCCGGGAGCTCCGGTCACAGGGCACGGAGAGCAGGGAGCTCTGGGGCCCAGCCACCACTGAACACGGGCTTTAAACATTTCCAAGTATTTCCTCTCTCCTGTGCTCCTGCTTTTGCAGGGAAAATGGCAGTGTTGTTTTCAAAGCGAGGCGGCCAGAGGCAGGGACAGCAGGTGAGCCCCCCCGGCTGCTGCTGCTCTCGGATCCCTGCGGAAAACTCCCCCCACAGCAGCTCCTCAGCCCCTGGGGAAGGACGTGCTCAGACCAGCACAGGGCTGGGGGAAGCACGTTCCGTGTTTGAGCAGCTGAAGGGCTTTAATGAAAACCAGGGGAAAGAGTTTTAAGTATAGAAAACACTATTTTTTTCCAAAAATTATTTGCTCTGCTTGAAAGCTAATGCTGTGTTTAAAGTCTGGTTTTATATGTCTCTTGGACTCGAGCTACGGCACATTAATTACGGCCAGAGGCAACGAAGAAGTGTTATTTCTTTACAAAGGAGATGGAGAAATTCAGTTAAAAATAGATTATAAGGCAGCGCTGTCAGGCACAGGCATTTTCCTGCTCCGCTGGATTTCTGCTTTCCATCGACCAAGGAGGAATTTGCTCCCAGAACATAGGGAATTTTTCATATTACTCAGCATAATTAAGTGTAGCTGGTTAAATGACTGTGGAGGTCACTGGAACAGCCAGGAACTTTTCCCTGCTAAGGGAAGCGGCGGTTGGCCAGGACTCATTATCCTCTCCACCCCTTTCTGTGTTTTCAGCACGGTTTGCACGGGGTTTGCAGCTCCTGTTGGGAGGATGAGGAGGAGCAGGGTGCCCCGTGCCCCGGGGGTGCCCCGGGGTGGCACAGAGCTGGAATTTGGGCTCTGTGTCGGACCCCAGTGACCCTCTGGGCTCCTGCAGGACCTGGAGCATCACTAGCCCGGGTCAGCAGGCACAGGGAACCGAAAATGCCCCCACTCCTTCATTGCCTTTAAAAATGCAATCCCTGCGTGGGGAAAGCTTGGGATAATTCACGGATCAAACGGGGAAAGTTGGGATAATTCACGGATCAAACGGGGAAACTTGGGATAATTCACAGATCAAACGGGGAAACCTTGGATAATTCACAGATCAAACGGGGAAACCTTGGATAATTCACGGATCAAACGGGGAAACCTTGGATAGTTCACGGATCAAACGGGGAAACTTGGGATAATTCACGGATCAAAGGGGGAAACTCGGGATAATTCACGGATCAATGGGGGAAACCTTGGATAATTCACGGATCAAAGGGGGAAACCTTGGATAATTCACGGATCAATGGGGGAAACCTTGGATAATTCACGGATCAAACGGGGAAACCTGGGATAATTCACGGATCAAAGGCAGGGTTTCTGTGCTTGTGCTCTGACATACTGAGTGTCCCAAACACGTCCCTGGTGAGTCTCCAAAAGCAGCCCCAGCTCGGGATGTGTTTGCTGAGCTGTGCCCCAGCCCTGCTCCGCCTCCGTGCCCTGTCCCCACCTGTCCCCTCCTGTCCCCTCCTGTCCCCTCCTGCAGCTCCCTGGCCCTGCTGCCAGTCTGACAGGAGGGATCGGATTCCGCCGGGAATGAACGCAGCGAGGGCAAAGACGAGCCGGGGGCTGCAGGAGCAGCTCCGGGACCAGCTCCGGGACCACCTCCTGGGCCAGCTCCTGTGCCAGCTCCTGGGCCAGCTCCTGGG